>CM060846.1:314343011-314730511 GCA_030762175.1 Metallyticus violacea | reverse complement strand
CAGATCCTCTTAAACCTGAATAAAATAGTTTTCTTTGAATCTGATAAAATAGTATAGCTATATTGCTGTGATGGTTATACCAAAAATTGTGTTGGTAAAGTACTTCACACCAATAAATTGTAATACAGCATAGTATATTGCAGAAAGTCAAATGGTACACTCAAGCACATTCAATTTATTAAAACCATACACATTCTAAGAGTAGTTTAATCACATACATTTTTTTTAAATAAAATCAATGATTTTCTCCGTTTCTTTGCACTTTATAGCCTGTTCTGCATATATTTATACTGTGTTAATTTGTATGCCAAATGAAATCTGTAGTAATTTCTTGTATGAACAGAGGAATTCATTGCACTTACACTAGGAGACAAAAAATGACATTTTATCAAAGTTTATAGGGGTAACTTAGGTAACAAAATATTATTTCTGTACACTTGTTAGTCTTGTATAATTAAATAAGTTGTACTTAATATTATATTAGGTTTTGAATTTTTAAAGTTTATATTATATGATGTAATGAAATTCTTTGTATTTGGATCCACTATTTGTATCCTTAAAAACATTTGTAGTCTATTTTGCTACTGTAGACCTGTTAATCTTGTATAATTAAGTAAGTTTAAAGAATTTCACTGTATCATATAATTGGGACTTTAGAAACTCAAAACCTAATATAATGTAATTGAAACAAAAAAATTATATTATTTAGAAATTATTCTAAATTATATAATTCTACCTCTAACCACTACTAATTTAACTAAAAGTATTTTTGATCTGAAAATCTTTAGGCAAGAGCTGAAAAATGCTTTTGAAAACTGTTTCTATGATTTGGAATTCCTGAACTTCAGTACATAAATGCCATAATTATATGACTGTACAAATTGTAAATTGTTAATAAAGCAAAATTGCTATATATCTTGCACTTTTCCTACACACAATCATAATTTACCTAAATATAAACTGCTAATTTATCTGTATGATTTCTAAGAACAAACAGAATTAATGATGCACACATAAAAGAATACATTAAACTCTCCGAAATTTGCATAAACCAATCTTATGTTTCTTTCAAGGGCAAAGTTTATAAACAACAATCAGGATTTACTATTTACATTTCTGCCTAACCTCTTCACAAGCAGATTTGAAACACACTCAACTCAGCATTCCCATACATATGTAAAATATGGTATAGATACTGTAAACTTAAAACAAGTTTGGAACAGTGAAGTTTGTTAAATATACAAATAAGTCAGTATTAGGTGACACTAACTTCACTAAACCACCAGAGGTCACTTCTTCACCTGCCTGCATTAGCTGGTCTCCAGCTGAGGATGAGGGTGAACACTCTTGAAACATGTTCTGAAGAGTTAACCAGTTAGTGAAGTTAAGTGTCACCTAATACCATCTTGTTTGTATATGGTACAGATACCTTGACAATATATTTGTCACATTTTCAGCTGTTCAGCTGATTTATTTTTCTTTTCTTTTCTTTTCTTTTCTTTTCCTTTTCTTTTTTTTTTTTGAATGGTGTTTAATGCCTGTTTTTACTACCGTGGCACTACAGACAGTGGACACTGATGGTACATGAGATGAAATGGTGTATTGGGAAAGGATTTATTTTAAGGAAGGAAATTTTCCAGGCCTAAGTTTAAGTTACCTCCCCAGCATTTGCCATTTATGAGGACTGAGGAAAACCTGGAAAAAACCTCTGTCAGGGAGGATGGCCCTGGTGGGATTCAGACCCTAGACCTCCTGCTCATAAGTACACCTCAACCATCCATGGTGGTACTTTCAGTTGATGTTAACAATGAAAATGAAGAGAAGAATTATGGAAGGCAAAATGAGGGCAATGTTAGAAATTTCAGATAATGAAAATGTTGGCTGATTTTCATCGTCAGAAGAAGTGGATCATGCACAAAATTATGATCATGGTTCTAACTCAACACAAAGAGTAGAAAGTGTTCAAGTTGACATTATGTCTGAAGATAAAGAAAATCCAGCTTCATCTACTCTGTCTGAGATATTCCTCTTGCAATGTGACTTTTTCACATAAAGAAAAGGAGGCTATATATGGTGAAAGCAATCTATCTGTGTTAGGATGAAATTTCTGCTTGAAACATAACAGAAGAATGGCCTAGTGTAGAGCAATTAGCAAATAATGCAAAATTAGTATCTAACCTGTTACCTGGTCTGCAAATAATCCTTGTACCTAAATAGTAAAGTAGACTAATATCACTAGTCAACAACCATTCTGTATCTGACATGCTATATATTAATTAGTATGAAGTTTTGTGCAGAAAGGAGCACATGGTGAACATACAGAAAATATGAATTAATCACAGTCAGCCAACAATTTCATTCCTGATATTGTTTTTGCCACTTTCAGTACTACTATCCACTTCAGAGCTTTGGTGTTGCTGTTATCATCAATGATGATAAACATATCAATTGTTTCATCTAATCTTGCTTCTTGCTCATAATATTCAGATGCTATTTTCAGATATGGGCACAGTAATTCTTCCAATTTTCTGGTGTTGTCTGGGTAAAAGCTCCATGGAATATATTCTGTACATCTTTAATTTTAAAAGCAGTATTTTTTGCCACAACTCATTGTTTCAGATCAGCCCCATACAAATTCCATGGGGTTGAGGTCTGGATGTATGGAGGCAATTTTAACATGGTGTGACTATGCTTTCTTAGTATCTCATCAGTCATCAGTAAAGTAGGTCTTTTCTTTAGGCCTTTTGATTTTCACAAATTCATGAAGTTCTTGTTTCCTAAAAAATTTAAGGATTCCACGGAGTTCCCCATTGAGAGTGGGCCAAGCAATAATTTTTATATTTGAGTTTTGTATTTTATTAATTTGTGCATTATGATAAGATGCATTGTTTATCACCAGGACCAAATTTAGTGATAAATTTGGAATGAGTTGTTTCTCCAAAGCAATGTTCCATAGGACAAAAGGCTGTGAATGTTATCAAAATAAACAATTTTAATACTTCAGGTTAACACATGTTCTTAATTGATAATGCCTGACATATTTGATTTGCTACAGCTTGAATGTGCTTATCCCAATTTAAGCCAGTGTCAACTGAAAATCCAAGAATGTTTAAATAACTGTTAGCTTGTGATATGCTTCCATTACCATTGTATAGTTGTAAGTGCTGCATTTTTTCAATGTTTAAACCAAGTAGATTATTATTATTATTATTATTATTATTATTATTATTATTATTATTATTATTATTATTATTATTATTATAACAGCCTTTTACCAACCCTGCAGTATTGTCCATCATAATGTTGATCAATTCTTAATATTTTGAAATAAAACAAGTATTAACATCATCGGCAAAGAGGTAATTGACATTGGATGAACCAGAATAATTATTAGGTAAATCATATATATATATATATATAATAAAAGAGCAGGATCCAGGATTGATCCCTGAGGAACCTCATGTATGATTGGCAAAATGTCAGACTCATGATCATTAAGTATCACCTTCTGGTATTGATTACTCAAGCATGACCAAATTAATACCACTGCCTCTTCAGCAAAGCCATATATTGTAGTTTTTCAAGCAGTAACTCAAAGACACTGTACCAAAAGCTTTTGACAGTCATAAAGTTTGGCATTTGTCACATGCTTGTTGTTTAATTTATATGCTCTCACAGCTGTCAACCCACAGCTGATGATGTAGACTAAAGCCTGTGAGACATGTTCTGTATAAATCAATTGTAAGTGGAGCTTAAGAGTGTTAAATTGACTCTCTAGCTAATTAAGAATAAGATATATATTTTACTCTGAGACAAAAATCAAATTTTTAACAGCTAAAAGACATGAAGGAGTTAAAATTATTATTTAACTATTACTGTGTGGCTGCAGTGCTAGAAGAGATTCTACAGGGCATCTCATTTCTTCCTCTGAAAGTCATACAGCAACCAGAATTTATAGTAATTCCAATGCCAGCTGAAACATTACTAACTTCACATTACATGTGAGCAAAACTTTATTCAATAGATGCTTACTTTGAAACTGCTACTTAACAATCAAATAAGATCATTTCAGGTCTATTCAGAAAGGGATGGAAAAGAATTACACAAAATATTTTAAAACAGCATATAAGTGGCTGAAAACATAGATTCATAAATTATATAACTATGATTGATGAATGGTGACCCTCAAATTCACATAGCTAATTTGCCAGTTAGAATGCTGAAGAGCACATAAGCGAATGCAATTTTCCTCCCATCAACAGACTGTCTTTTCATTAACCTACAGGCTAGATGGATTAAACACAAAGATAAAGTTTTGTGTGTCTTTTACCTATTAGTGTAAGCTAGGGTTTCCATCATTATTTTTTAAATAAAAATGTGACATTTGAAACATTTTCATTTAAAAATCAGAGGCATTTTATAAAAAATGGAACAATTGAAAATAAAATATATATAAATCATTAACTTTCACGTATCACAAGCATACCGTGACAAAAGCATTTATCAGATATATAAATCTGTTTAAGAAAAAAATTATTTTGATATTTGGTATGGAACTGAGCACTAGACAAATCCATAAAATGCATTTTTATAATAGTTAAAGCCTTCACGGTCTCAATTTTAAGTCTCTTTTTTTCATCTGTCTACAGTATGCTTACAAAAATTTACCAGGCATATCAGATTCTTAGTGTTTATATCTTGCTTTTTAAAATGAGTTAATATTTACACCATAAAAAGTAATTGATAACATAGTAGTAGAAACAAGATTCAAGAATCAGCCACCAGGAGAGCAACACAGTTTAAAATTAATAAACTTTGTAATTTACTCTTTTAGGAAGATTTGTTAAACAGTAGGGCATTTGAAAAAAATGTTGGGATACTGGGACATTTTCCAAAATATGGGACACTCCCAGAAAAAAATGGGACAAAGGGGAACACTAGTGTAAGCATATATAAAGAGAGTATAAAAAAATTTAGAAACTAGCTGACTTCTTCATAACTAATTTGAGTGACATTGGAATCACAGTTGAATTTGAATGCTGATATAGCACTACTCCAGAGTAGGCTTAAAGCAAGTGCAAAAAATAAGTCACTTACTGAAAGAAGCATATAAATAAATAAATAAATAAATAAAAACTTTAAAAAAACACCAATATCTTGCACATTTGTTACAAGTTTTTTGATTCCTTGCTCGTTATGATTATTGCTTTTGATGCTATTTTTGTCATTTTTGACCATAATGATTCCATAAACTATTAAAAGTTGATTGTTCCCATCCATGATTGACTATTCAGTTTTCATACTCCACTGATCTTCTGTCTGCTCAGTGAAGCTTGTGTAATTATGTAGCTGGTGAGCATACAAGCATAACCTTATTTTGTGTGGTTGCTGTTTCTATAATCTAAATGTTCTACCTACCTGGTGATTAAGATAGATTAATTAAGATGATTAAGAAAGATTATATCCTGGTTTTGTACCCAAACTGTAACACAGAAAAAACATATGTCTAGACAGTTAACAGAGTCCATGAAACAATTCAAAATTATCAAATACCTACTTAGATTCATTATCAGGAACCTCAAACATTGCAAAATGCATAAAACAATCCTAATTCAAATCCATCTGTGCAAGAAAATGACTGAGTGGTCTAGCATTTGGTTAATAGATTAATAAGTGAATTTGTTAAGAAAAGTGAATGGCTGGATTTTAGCAAAGGTAAATGGGGTGTTCTGCATACAGAAATGTTGAGAATGCAAGTGTTGATAAATCAATGGCTTAAAAGAGTGAGTAAACAAACAAGCTTCATTTAATAACAAAAGTCAGAAGCAGCAGTTGACATCATTGAGAAAATTTGTTCAAACATAAAGAAAGCATGGGCCATAAAAATTTAATTGGAATTCACTAGAAGGATAGAAAATGAAATCTGGAAACAGTAGGTATACTTAAAGGCATTATCTGAAGAAGCAGAAGTAACAAATAAAGTTTTCCATACTGCCTAAGTAGCAAAGAAAAAGCAATCTTTCTAAAAATTTCAAGATAAAACCAAACTTAAGAAATGAATAGTATTCATATGGGCACAATCCTTTATTCCACTAATACATAAATAAATATTGTCAAGCCATATTGGCACAGAAATGAGAAAAGCTTTGGTGAAGAAGATAATTACAATGATTATTGATGAAGCCACAACTGTGAGTCAACATTCTGTGTTAATTGTGTATTTATGAATCTTATTTCTAATAACTGATAAAAGAGAACCTATTATTTAATTAGAAACTTTGACAGAAAATGGAACATTTTCAAGCTTGATAACTTAATTAGAATCACTTGACTTTATTGATACTTTTTGAGAGATAACTTATTTTCATTAACCTATGACAGAGCAGCTGCTATGCTTAGACTTAAGAATGGAATATCTTATCTACTAAAAGATAGATTTCCATCTATTGTAATATAGTACTATACTAGCCATAGGTTAGGGCTGTCTGCTCATGATGCTACTAAAGAAATAGAAGTAGATAGATTCAAAAGTTTCATTAATAAGCTGAATGTTACCTCCATGCATCTCCAAAGAATGCAAGAGAGTCCAGATATGTGCATCTTGGGAGGCAAGCTACTGAAAATTAGAATATCAACTAGGTGAGTACCTCAGAGTAAACACAGAGTCCTAGCAGTATGGCAGAGATATGAAACACTAGCATTCCACTTTATCTAATCAAGAGATGATGCAACTCATGGAAAAAAGATAATTGTATGTATGAATGTCTTTATAGGAAAATAATATTAGTAATTTCATTCTATATCTAGATTCTTCAGGAATCATCTGAACTCAGCTTGGATTTACAAGAAAGAAGTATTGACCTGTATACTCCTCACAAAAAAAATTCCAAAATGTAGTTCAAGTGTTTGAGCAAAAGTAAACTACTCAATGCCTTACATGTAAACAAGCCCTTGAAACTGCAAAATGTCTCAATTTCTTTCAAAAAAGAGAAAAAGTTACAGATTCAGTAATTTCTCCAAGCAACATTTATGGGAGCCTACAGAATTCAATATTAAGAAGGCCTCTTTCTCATGATGATCTGGAGTTGTCAAAATATGCCACTATGCTTGACCCTAAAAGAAGGCCTGCAGAAATGAAAAGGAATATTCTCTTTGGGAAGGAAGAAGTTAGCAATTTTTTCCTGCAGATTTTATATTTCTGAAAGAAGTGGTTTGAGCCTTCAAAGAAGATGTGAAGTTTTGAGAGGTAATTCCTGGGAAAGTTTTAAAAGCATTTTCAGTAATTTCCAATGAGTATGGAAATGAACTTGATAATGGCACCAAAGAAAGAAGTTCAACTTGTTAACAGTTACCAATCTGTTCTTCATTAGGATCATTGAATCATAACTAACATTTTTTGAACCTACAAATTAAATAGCTTCTTGAAGGACACCATTCTGCTGTAGATACCAAAAGTAAAGTGCATATCAGGGAAGAAGAAACAACAGGGAATCTAAACTATGGAAGATTTTCTAAAACAATTAGTATCAGTGTAGTTTAAGATGTGTTTTTTTGAGGGAGACTATTTTGAATTTTTACTTAAAAAGTTTGTCAGTAAGTAGGCCTATCCTGTAGAATGCAGACTATATTTCATTTTGCAGGAAATATAAGTTTTATATCTTTCTTTCTAGGGGGAAAAAAAAACCTGACAAGGAACAAATCTACAGTTTGCACATATATTATGGTCAATGCTGTAGTTACCACATCATACATTCCATAAATGGATGGAATTATATGAGTAATTTAAAAATACACTACACTATTCTTCTAACATATGTATACATGTATCTAACACCTCTATAAATGGATGGAGGAGAATTTTGGATTCATTATTGTTATGTTTTATTTTGTTTGTTAATGAATAATAATGTTTAACAGGAATGGTTTTCAAATATGGTCACCTTCACAATAAAAGTCATTGTCATATTATGTAATTTCATTTTATTTTATTTCATTTCTTTATATCCCCAAAAGTATGTATACATAGGTAGCATTGTCAATACAAGTATAAAATTCAAAACAAGTTTGTCAAATAACATTTTAAAGTGTTTTTTTAAGTATTCAAGCTTGTTTTAATACATTCTGAACAAACATTCCAATTACATTTAAAACCAATTTTGTGTTGGAACCAATACAGTGAAGCAAATAATATATTAATTAAGAAAACATTCAAATTCTTATTTTACATATACATATACATGAATTATTTTTCATTCTGAGAGCATAGAACTCTGCTAACTGCTTCATATTTTTCTTGTTTTAGAGTATTTCCAATAATATTTTTTATATTATTTTGTGATAGATTGTAAAATATTGCTAATTTTTTTTTATTGTCCTGTTGTACAATGACAAATTTAGATTGGTTTGGAAATAGTCATATCTGTTTCTAATGTCATGTGTTTGCATGTTTGCATTTACATTTTCTTTGTAGTGAGGAATAATTTGATTCATTCATATAATAATTGCATATATGTTAAGATTTTTAATTCTCTAAAGCTTTATTGCTTGATATTTTGAAGTTTTGTAGTTGAAGTATATGTTTCATTTCCATTTTGCTCCTATTACCCCACAAAACTATACCATAATTTAGATGGCAGCTTCATAGTGCATTGTACACTTGTTTTACAGACTTTACATCCATAGTCTTTTGCACTTGTGTAATCACATAAATTCCTTTGTTAAATTTTTTACTTGTTTTATTTATGTGTGTGTTCCAGTTGAGATTTCTGTTAATGGTGACTCCTAGAAATTTTGTATGTTCTGGTATTTATGTGTTTATTTTAATTTTAATATTGTTACTTTCTGTACCTCTATGATTAAATTGCATCTATACAGCTTTTAAACATATAAGCTATATCAAGATTTTTAGATATATTTGTACATCATTCACTAGTTTATTTGCTTTCTGATTTACACCTTCTACTGTTGGATCTGCTATAATTATAGTGATGTCATCAGCATAACTAATTACATGCCCTCCTTGTTTATGAATTACTTCAAGTACCTCATTTATGTATAATAAAAACAGAAATAGTTCCAACTTTGATCCTTTGATATGCCCTCTTTCACTCTGAAAGAGATGTGAAATGTTCAATTGTTTTATTTTTATATTTATACTTTATTTCAACACACTGTACTGTAGATATGATGCAGTCTTTTCAAATGGTACTTTTGCCTCATTTCTCAAGTTTACTCAATAAAGTTTTGATTTTTACAAAGTTAAAAGCTTTCATAAAGTCAGGGAATACTGCAACAGTTTCTTTCTTTTCCAAAGCATTTATTACAGTATTATTTATTGTTGTTAGTGCATGCACTATAGATTTATATTTTTGGAAATCATATTGAAATTTGGATATTGCATTATATTAAATTACTGCAAAATTTAATAACTGAATTAATTTATATATTAATATTACAGGCTTTTCAATGCATAAACTGTATTCTTTATTAATCTTACAGGCATATTTGTAACATCTTATAAAAACAATTCAGAATAATGCTGTTAATTAACATCCTGAAACTACAGTATAAAGTTGCGGTGTAAAAATGGATGCTTTCATTTGTTTAGTGAGAAAAAGATAATGAATTTTATTTAAAAACTTCTGCAACACCAGAAATTATGATTTATAAAATGAATATCTAGATCTATAGGGGCAATGGAAGCAAGCAGAAAGAGGAAATCAGCAGTGCATCATGAAGAAGCACAACCATTTAGTACACTGTGATAGCATCCAGCAGGAAATACACAGTTTTTAAAATTAAATATTAATATACTGCACAAAATACCTAATTTATACTGAAAGTAACTCTTTAATAAAAAAAATTAAATTCCAAATTTATACTGAAAGTAATTCTTTCAAGATGTTTTAATATTTTTAAACCAAACTGAAGGAAAACTACAATTTTAATTACATGCACAAGTTTAAAAATGTGCAATTATATATTCTGATTTTAAAAAATGTTACTGCTTTTAAGGAGGAATGATTTAAGTTATGCATTGCCATTGTTATCACTTATCTAAAGAAGATTAATTGCTTTTGTTATGTTATATTTATTACTATTTTTCCTGTTGATGGCTGTAGGAATCTAAATATTATAAAATATTTAGATATTTTATATTTATTATACATTTTTTTTGCCCCTTCCCTTTCATATATTTATAGCTCTGCTGCTTTAGTAGTAAGCATTAATTCCTCTTCCAACCACACAATTATGTTTTAAATTGAAAATTCCAGTAGTAATATGTTTTGAGTGCCTGGAAATTACCATAGCAGATATTCTTATTTAACTAAAAGTATGTGAAATACATTTAGCATTAATTGCATTTTTATATTTATAAGCAATTTCATTGTGTTTTATTCTAAGAATTAATATTAATTCATATGTACACATTTATTGACATAACTGTGAAATAAATGTATTATCCTGCAGATGTGAAAGTAAATGTATTTATATTTTAATGGAATTTTTTTCTGCTGTATGTAACTAAGAAGGTAAAATCAAGAATAAATCACTTATTTAAAAATTATATATGGAACTAAACACAGTGAAGCTAATCATTTGATTTAATTTTATGTCATCTAAACACTCTTAATGCTTCACTTACTTGTCATAAAATGTGGTACATGTTTCAAAGACGTTAGTCTTCAAAACATGTACCACATTTTATGACAAGTAAGTGAAGCATTAAGAGTGTTTAGATGACATAAAATTAAATCAAATAAATCACTAATCTTTTTACAGGAGCTGTGCAAAGTTAAAATTTGTCCAAAAAGTGGCCTACAATGCACTGGAACATGTGATACTGCTACAAATCTGATGCCATTTTCCTTTCATGCAAATGAAGCAGAATGGTATAATCCTACATCATTACCTGAGGTATTTGACATACTCATTACCATTGGATCCAATTCCTATATGCTTGTTGGAGGAAACACAGGTCAAGGTAAGCAAGTGATATGGAATCTTTTGGCACAAACTTTAAAAGAAGAGGATTAATTATAAAAAAAACTAAAACACTAACACAAGATGTGCCATGCAAAATTTAATATAGGATAATAATGCCATGCCTCCTTAGTTTTTCCTGATTTAAAATGAATTTGGAAAATTATATTTTTTAGATCTGAAAACTTAAAACTCTTCAGAAAAAAAATATCCTTGGTGCTATTTAATCAATATTTATTTTTCACAATCTGCCATTTAGTTTAGGTAAAGCTATTTTAGTCCAACAGCTGACTATACATACTTCTTTACACTGAGAACTCTTATTTGGTGAAACAACTATTCCATACCATTTCCTTATTGTATTATGGGAAAGACTATAGCATGGCACAGTTTAGGATTTAGATCCAAAACAACTGCACATACAAAGAGCATTAGTTCATATCCTGCTTCCAGAAAAAGTATCCAGTACAAGTTCTTTCTATCTAGAGTTTTGTTTTCTTTAAATAAGAGACAAATTTTAGTATGCTTAAAGCATCATATTAACTTGTTTGTTTAATATTAAAATAATTTATTTGTGACCTTCAATCTATTATCTTGAAATAGCAGCCATCTAAGAATACAGTTTATAAATGAATGATATGAGAGGGAGAAAAAATGCTACTTATTTAATAAATAAGGGTCATGCGGTGTTTTATAATGATAATATCCACCAGCTTTGGATTGGATTTAATTTAATGTAATTTATAAACTTCCTACTCTAGATGATAAGAAAGTACATATTTAGTGTATTCATGCATCAATTACATATGACCTAAAATACAATCTTATAGGCATTACAACTAATGAGCTCATCTGAAACTTTACTGAGATTTTTTGCATGTTAAGCTCAAGTTTATGATAATGGTAATTTTAAACCATTAACTGTTTTAGATCTTGCCCATATAATTATTTTTTCCATATTATTGCCAAAGTTCTTTAACCATGCTGAAATTCATTTACATTATTTTTGTTGAATAACTGTAGATTCCAGGAGTTTTTGTTGAGTCATCTTAGAACATCATGAGAGCATTTCATCAGGGTCACAGGGGACATAAACATATGGTCTTGGCTAGGGTTGCCATATTTTGAAATGCTGAAATGAGAACACTTTCCTTGGCAATGAATGAGTCATTACAAAATCATTCCAATATTGATATTATTGCATGATTTAGTTGAACTACACACTCTTAATGCTTCACTTACTTGTAATAACATAAAGAACCAGTTTCGAGAACATTTGGTTCTCATCCTCAGGCAGGTTAAAATCCAACTGTTGGATAATTTGTTAAGCTGTGGGAATGTGTATTCTGCTCTGGTGGTGGTGTGATAAACTTGTAGTTTATGTTTCCATCCCCAGCAGTGCCAAAGTTCATTAGACTGTCTTTGTATTAGTAGATGTAGATTTTCTCCCAAGTTGTTAGTTCTGTAGCTTCTTGTACTGATTTTCATTTCAAGATGTCAGTACCCATTATACATAATTAATTATGCTGGTATTTGGTAACTATTTAAAAGAAATAGTCTATATTTTATATAAAACATAATGAAAATCTGTAATGTGAAATAAATATAAATGAAATGAAAATACTTTTGAATCAAAATTAATATTACAATCATAACTACTAACCCTCATTAAATTTACACTTTTCTATGTGATGCATGTTTTTTGGATTAGGTACCTGATTCTTTTCAGAATTTATTTCTTTTTTAGCATATATGAATAAAATTGTTTCCATTTGCAATGCTTGAAATTAAATTTACCAGTACAAGTCATCTGACTGAGTCAACACTTACTTAGTCTGTTCCTCTCCTTAGTCATGAGTTTACCTTAAAGAAAAATTAACTTTGAACAGAAGCATTATTGGATGGAATAGCAAAGAAAAACTGTGCGATCTTCATTATTTCTAAATAGTGTTTCTAAATTCTATGTTCTCAATATAGTCTACCCATTTAACTCTGATGAAACTTGATTACTGTAGGTGACTGAAAATTTCTCCACATTACAATACTGATCAAAACTTTTGCATTATTTGTCAGAAATATGATGGAGGCTTTCACCCTTTATCCCATTAAGAGGGACAGTCATGCTCAAGCAATTGGCCATGATAGCTATCAAGATGAAATTAAACATTTTTATAACAATATTGTAACACTTTATGAAGGATGCTTGAAATAAAGGACATTTATATTTTCTTTTTAGTTCCTTACTTAGAATACTTTTATTGTGGATTTTATTTTGAACATGAAGATTAATTTAGATTTTTGCACGAGCATAAATGCCTTAAAATTCAAATATTTGTTGCCCATTAAATTATACATTATTGCCTTATATTATGTATTAAATTTTCTTGCAAAATATAAAAAATGAAAAGTTCAAGCATAGCAAGGATTTGAACCTGTGAGCGAATGCATTTTCTGTTTATAGCATAACTTGAGCATGAACTGAAGGTGGTAATGTGAAACCAGAATCAACAAATGCTTTGATGCTTTTCAATTCAGACATGATTTCCAACTGTTTTCATTTTTTGTCTAAGGGTATTTTTTTAATATATTAAAAAAAAATGTGTAATAAAATAGTACTATCTATAAAAATCAGATATTAACATGCATTGTAATTTTTTTGTTTTAAGTATTTCTGAATATTATTTTATAATGTTACATATTTACTTTTTAGCTGATTTGTAAAATATGAAAGTGGATAACTTCAGTGCAATAATATTTTGCTTGTAATAGGGATGACAGGACAGTGATGAGGTTTCTTGAATGTATGAAAAATATAGAATCTAGTGTAGAAAAAGCACAGACTGTAACATAATAAAGTTGTTTACAGGAAGCAGCAAAACTTAAATCTTTCTGATCAGCAGGAAGTTCATAAGAAATATTTAAATTTATTTTCTTTGGTTTCAGCTTAATATGGTGATGTACACAATTAAGCCATGTCAATGTACAAGTTAACAAAATTTATAGTAAAAGTGATAACTTTAAACTACCCAATTTCCCCTCATGTATAACCATATATTATACAGTAATATAATACATAAATAATGTGTAACATATCAGTTAATTATAATGTACATATCCTTCAATATCATAGTAAATCTTGTCTATAAGGAAATGAAAGAAGTGTATCTTAAATTTATTGTAATTAAAACCAATGCCCAACTGGTTGATATTTTTGTAATAAAATTCCACATAATTATTTATTTTTTGAATTGGCAGATTTCTGATCTCCCCTCATATCATTTTATTTATTAACAAACTTTGTTATTTTCACCTGCTAAAAAGCACCAAAGATAGTGTATATTTGGTGTACCATCAGCTACATTAAGCCTGAAATGTAGCCTTATAGCCATTAAAACTAATGGACTCATTTTGTATCAAGATTTTGTTGAGATCTTCAGAACTTGATCCAAAGTTTTAGTATGTAATTATTTTACATCCTTAACTTTTCTGCTTCTTATAATTCTTTTTTTATATTATTGCTAAAGATTTTCAACCATTCTGAAATCTTTTTAAAATGTTTTATTGCATAATTGGAACTTTAGATGTTTCCGTTGAGTCTCATAGAACATCATGAGAATATTTTATTGGAGTTATAAGGCACATAAGTATATGATTATGACTGACTTATGAAGACATATACAGTTATAACTTATAAAATGGTCTCATTTTAAAAAAAAATCCTTCTATGTATCCACCACATTTTGATTTATTTTATTTATGAATGCTCTTTAACGTCTCAGGTCATCAGCATCCCATTCAATTCAGGGCATGAAACTACCAATATATTTTGCTTAGAGGCCTTTTCTTTCAGCCTTGAAATTCTTTTGCATGCTGTAAATCTACAGCATGGGATCCATAGGTTTATTTCCCTTCCAAAGGATACCATACTTAGTATTTTATGCCCAACAATATCCACTGACCCTGGCCAAAGTCAAACCTGCAATCTTGTGTCTACAAAACAAATATGGTTAGGATTAGACCACCAAGACCGATGCATCCACCACTGTAATTGCATCTCTTGTTTGTGCTTTCATGTTCAGTTGTTGCATAATTATATTTTGCCTAGTGTTTGAACAATAGGATATGGGAAATAGATTATGTGTATGGTTATTTTACTACTTCTCATATGCATGAGTTTACTGCATAAAATTGTTTTTGGATTTTGTGTTATCTGTTACAGGCTGTTCTGAGTCAGTAACATGATCACTATACTCATGAGATGCATCCCATTATTCACATTCATATTTTAATAGTTGAAAATTAATAATTATCAACCCATTTACAATGTTGACTAAATTGTAATATAATTGTAAATTATGTATATTCAAGTTGTTAAATGAAGAATATTGCATGCAATATTACTCCACATAATAAAATATACAGTCAATAAATAAACTTTCGAATAATCCATCAATTTTCTTATACTTAAATTGCTAATGTCTACAACAGTAGTTTCAGCTCATAATGAAGGGCCACTACAAAATTTTTGTAATATAGGTGAAATTTATATTATTTATATAACTATATAACAAAGTTAATTTTAATTTATAAGTTATATATTTGTAGTTTTTATTTATTATAAGAAACATAAGAACGAACATATATGGGATTGATTTTCAACCTGCTCAATGGCTAACAGAACCTTTTATTGCTCACTATAATGTAAACTGTACAAACATAAGTATATGCTAAGTAGATAAGCAAACTTTTTCCAGTGCAACCATGTTGATGATGAAGGCACCTGCCTTTGAAATATGTTAAAAAAAGGGAATAAAATTAGCAAAATTTAAGTACTTTCCTCATAAAAAATTATATAAACTCCTTTCAATTAGCAAAATTCTACAAAATTGTAAAGTAGCTGTTCCCCCAAAAGAACCAGTATAATTTCCTTGGAAATAGAGTATTATTTGCAATAAATGCAAGAAATGTCCTCCAAAGACACATTAAAATATAATTCCATATTATTAATGGTTCTCTGCAGCACATCTTCATCTGGAATGCTACACTGATATTTTCTAAGTCTTATGACTCTTGCAATATCTCTACAAGAAAAAAATTTAGAATAGTCAAATTGGCTAAAGAGGGAGACCACAATTCCTTGGAGAGCAACCAATCACCAAAGTAAGAGAAAATATTACTTATGCTCACAAGGGAGACATTGCATTTTGCTCCAACTAGTTGAAATATGTCAAATTGATGTTTTTCAATTAGTTCAAAATTTGCCTGAAAATGCTTATATATGTCATCACTCATTAGGTATAGTATGATCCTGAAGAAGATCACAGGCTGTAAAACATGGATTTTCATGGGTTTTCATCACTGAATCATGAAGTCCAAATTTTTAGAACTGTGAGTAAAAATGTTAGGAACCTAATTAAATTGTACTTATAGACAATGAAGGGGTAATATATCCTATTAGAATTTATTAAATTATTTACACTAACTCCACTTACTTATACAACATTAGGACATGTTTCTGGGGCAATTTCTCCCAGTACATCAACAAGTAAGTGGAGTTAGTGTGAACATATTTAATATGCTCTAATAGGATATATCAGGATATCTCTTATTCACAATAAGATTTGCATTACAAGTTTAGTTCTAGCAACAGTTGCATAGCAGTCATACAATGCAAGATGAAACTTCATTTTTTTGGGAATCCAGCAGCCTGTGTTTCAGATCCTCAAATTTCTCTTCCACTAAAGGAAGACATCTACCACTGAATTGATTCAAAACATAGGGCATGGTTTCCAATTTGTTTATTAGAAGAAAGATATAACATTTTTATATTATTTATTTCTCCAAAATTCTGCTGGGATTCATACTATGTTGCCCTTATATACTTGATCAAATGATATTTCATAATTAATATTGGCAATAACTATTCTGAATAGTGTTAAAAAATACAGTGAAACAAATACATACTCACTGAAGCAAAACAGTCTGCCAGATCATTTGGTGCAGTGACAGCACAATGCATTATACCCTATATATTAATAATGTAATCTCTAGGTGTGAGAGAGTTGGTCCTGTTGGTGTAGTAGCAACCATATTTATCTCCTAAACTCAATATTGCAGTTTCGATCCCGGCCACAATTGATGGGTTTTTTCTGGCATAAAAAGTGTAAGTATGGCTTCCTTCAGAAGGGAAGTAAAGCCATGGGTCCCATGTTATACATTTATGCCATGATAAAGAACCTTAAGATTGAAAAAAGAGGCCTTTAAGCAAAATTTGTTGGCCGTTTCATGCCCTGATTTGAATGGAATGCTGATGATCTGAGATGTTAAAGAGCATCCATAAATAAACTAAATCCCCTCCCTCCAAAATCTAGGTGTTCAAATGGTGTGTAACACAAGCATTTTGTGATGCAGCTAATTGGTTAATGAAAAAATACTCCATTTTAAATTTGTTTTTAATTATGAAATAAACCTCATCTTTGAAAACTTTCTTTGGGATGAACCTTATATAAACATCTGTTTCATGAACATTCTATGGTTAGATAGAGGAATCAGAAGATTGCATAAACAGGTGTTGCAAGATTTTTATAATTTTCCTAAAAATAATAACAAATGCTTATACAGTAATATATGACAGAATAACCAATACAGGTGGTCAAATTTACTGAGGCATGAACTCCTAAATGGGAGATATATGGCTTGAATCCCTCCATGATCACCCTCCCTGATTGTGAGGTTATTCTCTGTACTCACCATGGCAAATACTGGGGAGGTGCTATAAATTTTGGTCTAAAATACTTCTTTCCATAAAAAATTCCTTTTCAAATATATAATTAATTTCATATATCATCAATGTTCATTGCATGTTATTCTAAATAGTATTGGTGTTATACACCAATAAAATTAATGATAGTTTTAAGTTATTGTTTTCTCTTGTAACGAGCCCATTTTACTCATAAAAACTTGTATATAATGAGAAATTATAACTAAAAAAGAACAGCCATATGTGTGTAAATGAACATATTGTTATCAAGTAAAAGTCCAACAATATTTAAAAAGTGCACAGCTGTTTATAAAAGGCATGTTCTAGAATATATTTGCTGTATTCTATTAACTGATACATATTAAAGAACAGTAATATTACAAAGTATGAAATATTCTTTAATTTTTCAGAAAGTAAAGATGAAAATGTATACACTTTGATAAATTTTATACTTGATTAGCATCGTTTACACTGATAAAATGCAGAAAATAAATTCATACATTACTGTCTAACAATCTATTTCACTTGTAACTTACTTTCAATCTGGTTGTCTGTAAAGGTATGCAATGTGTGTTGCAGTCCTTAAAATGCTATTATTATTAATATATTTCAGATATTGGATTGATTTCAGGAAATAATTGTAATAATTGTTAACATTAATGTAACAATTTTTATGTTACAGGAGTATATCCTGCAATTCCAGCAAAAGTATATATTAACATTGGTAATGTACCTGAATTAAAAGCAGTATCTTTGGAACCAATTCTAACCATTGGAGGTAATATCAGTTTGACTGAGGCAAAGGAGCTTTTCTACATACTTTCAAATGTAAATAAGGATTATGAATACTTGAAAGTACTAGCAGATCACATTAGTCTCATTGCCAATGATCCTGTTCGAAATGTAAGTTATAATTTGTGTTAAATGCAGCACACTTAGGGTATAAGTTTTTAGCATTTTAGTATATCATTTGTTATGATATTGCATATTAAAGACTCAATTTCAAATGAACCTGATCAATGCAGTAGAATAAAGTGAGAATTTTGAGTTTTATTCTAAGTTCTTTTTGAGCAGGCAAATGATAAAGAGTTGAGAGCATGTACAAGAAAGGATAATCATGAGGCAATTGTCCTCCACATGCCTTGAGATTTGAGATCTCCTTTGCTACTTTTTGAGAGAGAAAATGAATAAGTAATCTTTAAGCCCAATTAAATTTAAGACCAACTTTGTGTCGGAACTAATACATTGAAGCAAATTAAGCATTTTTAATTAGCTGGTGAGTTTGATTGATTGGTTTATTTATGGACGCTCTTTAACAGCTCAGGTTATTAGCGTCCCATTCAACTCAGGGCGTGAAACAGCCGACAAATTTTGCTCAGAGGCCTCTATTTCAGGCTTGAGGTTCTTTTTCGTGCCGTAAATGTACGACACGGGACCCACGGCTTTAGTTCCCTTCCGAAGGAAGCCATACTTTGGATTTTTACGCCCGAAAAAATCCATCGGTCCTGGCCGTGTTCGAACCCGCGATCTTGGGTTTAATAGGCCAGTATGGTAACCACTGCACCACCAGGACTGACAGCTGGTGAGTTGATTGAATATTATTATGTTCCACTTACCATTAAATTATGCAGAACATGTTTTCATGGGCCATTGCTCTCATCATTAGCTGTGAATTGACTGCCAGATTCGTTAATGGTGAACTTGGTATAGCTCTCATGGACATTTTATGAACGTTTGCATTAATTTGTCTTCTATTGAGATGACATAGTTCATGATCTTATCCTCATATTTTTTAATAAAGCTTCTTTCCCATATTCCCAGTTCCAATTGTATATCTACGAATTTCAGTAGTTTGATTTCCACTTCTATATCATGTTTATCTCTCCAAAAGTGATATGCAACAACTGATTTTTCTATCTGATTGAACTTGAGGTTTCTCCAGTGATATTTGAGCCTAATTCCAATGCTTCTTTTTGCTTTGCCAATATAAACTTTGTTGCATTCCAAACAGTCCAAACAGTCTGTAGATTCCTGGTTTTTCTCATTAGGGATTCTGTCATTATCTCTGGTGTTGACAGGATTATATAGGCTGAACTTGTTCACTAGGGATAAAGTAACACCAAACTCTTGGAGTATTTTCTGAAAATTTTTGGCAGCACAAGGATGATGTAAACTTTTTATGAGTGGTTGTTTCTTTCTTACTATCAATATTATAACCTATTTTAACCGCTTTTCTTGTTTGATTTTTTGTCTATAATTTCTTTGTTTTTTTGTTTTTTGCTCTTTGCATTATCTGTGAATATTCTTCACTCAAGGCATCTTAGTGGTGGTCAATAAGAAACACTTGGATGATGCTTTGAAACTGTTAAACCTACAAAAGAGAGAAATTAAATTCATATCTGAAGCAGAACAAGACAACATGATCCGTTTCCCTAACTTACAGAATATAAGAACAGACAATAATTTGAAATTTGGAAAATACAGAAAGGATATGCATACTGACAATTACATAAAAGCAAGTGCCTTCAATTCCACAGCACATAAACATGAGTTCTCTACAATTCAAATCATTCCTATACATTTTTAGAGTCTGGTGCAGGTATTTGGTGATATCTTTGCAGTGGCTACAATGGAGAATACTCTCAGACAATAAAAAGAGCAAAAATCAATGGATACAACAAAAAAATTATAGACAAAAAAATTTTAAAAATTCAAATAAGAAGAGAGTTTAAAGCAAGTTGCAACATTGACAACAAGAAAAGAAACAAGTATTCTCAAAAAATGTACTTATCTTTGGGCCTCAAAACTTGGCAAAAAAAAAAAAAACATTGGAATTATGCTCAAAGATCACTGGAAAAACATCAAATAACATCAGATAGAAAAATTAGTAGTTGCACATCAATTTTGGAGAGACAAACATGAAAAAGAAATGGAAATTAATCACTGAAATTTGCAGATAAACATTTGAAACTGGAAATATGGGAAAAAGTTTTATAAAATATGTGACAATAAGGTAAACTTTGGAACTTTGAGATCCCAAAAGAAGACAAATTAATCCAAAACTTCATATAATGTCCATGAGAGCAATCCAAATCCATCCAACTATCAATGAATCCAGCAGTCAACTCACAGCTGACAATGCAAGCAATAGCTTGTGAAACATGTTCTGAATATTAAATTTAAATTTAATTTCACGTTGGAACTAATACAGTGAAGCAATTAATATATTCTTAACTAGCTAGTGAGTCGATTTCATACTCTTATGATCCACTCATAAGATAGGGAAATTAAATTGACTTCTGAAATAGAACAAGAACAACATGATTTCTTTCCATGACTTAAAGATTATAAGAACAAGCAACAATTTGAAATTTGGAATATACAGAAAGGATATGCAGGCTGAAAATTACATAAAGGCCAGTGGCTTCAATCCCACATGCAGTTCTCAATAGTTTAGTACATAGATTCATTAACATACCCATGCACGAGTTTGAGTACAGTAAAGAGTACTCTCAATACAAATGGCAAAAGCCAATGGGTTTGGCCACAAAATTGTAGAAAAGAAAATTTAGGAATTCAAACAAGAGAAGAGATTAAAAACAGGTTACAGCATTTAGAGCAAAAAAAGAAACTGCCATTCACAAGAAATTTACTTATCATCCTCTGGCCACTAAAAAATTCCAGAAAATACTCGAGAGAGATTGGGATTACTTTGTCCCCAGTGAACAAATGCAGCCTAAATAATCTGTTCAACTCTGGTGATATTGGTAGAATACCTGATGAGAAGAAGCAAGGAATATGTAAAATCAACTGTTTGGAGTGCAACAAAGTATATATTGGCAAAACAGAAAGAAGCATTGGAATTAGACTAAAGGAACACTGGAGAAAAATCAGGTACAATCAGATAGATAAATCAGCAGTTGCACATAACTTTTGGAGAGATAAACATGATATAGAAATGGAAGTCACATTATTGAAATTCATAAATCGACCCTTGGAGCTGGGAATATTGGAAAAAAAAATTATAAAATATATGAAGATAAGGTTATGAACTTTGAGACCCCAACAGGAGACAAATTAATCCAAAAGTTCATAAAATATCCATGAGAGCTACACGAAGATGTTCCGAGTAATTTAATGGTTGATGGAGCCTAAGAGATTAAATAAACTCATTAGCTAATTAAGAAAATATGTCTCATTAATTTAATGGTAAATGGAGCATAAGAGTAATCAATTAACTCACCAGCTAATTAAAAATATTTAAACCCAATGTCCATAAACAATTTCTTATCCTGACACAAAAATATGTTTGGATATTCTTGTATAGGATTATACATTGTTGTTTTCTATTTGAAATGTCTATTTTGCTATTTGCTCTTTTTGAGGGAAAGTATGATTTAGCTTATTTATATGGCTATCAGTGCTAGCAGCAAGGGAAATTAACATGCTTGCTTTATTCTCGTAAAATAAAATGCAAGATGAATGGTACATGTGACAGAGCTTTGATAGCAGTAGAAAAAAATATTTTCCCAGCTTGAGAAATTCTATTATATAGTTCTGGGTATAAAGAAACATTCTTATGTTCTAAGCTTACCATCAGACTATACTATTGAAAAATTAATTATAAATAATTAAATACATAAATTCATAATATTCCTAAACAGTCACTGAGCTGTTTTATCCATATGGTATAAATAATTTTTATAATTTTATATGCTGGCCTGTATCTGGAATAAATTTGTTCTTTCATACTAGGCTTGACTTTGAAAAAATTCATGAAGATGAATGTTTCTAGCAATCACTATGGCTGTGGTGTAATATATGGTTGGTGTGATCTTGTGTGGGAGACAAGAGTTGTATCATTCCCTTTCCAAATAAAAATATGCATATTGAGGTAGATTCAGAGACAGAACTCTTAGTAAATATCTTAAGATTTGGAGTAGCAGTAGGTTCTAGTTTAACACTTGACATGGTCTCTTCCATTTCTGCCTCTGCATAGGTGAACATCATCAGCTTAGCTCACACCTTCCTTTTCCTCCTCACCAACTTTATGATGAACATCATTACTTCCATTCCCATCTACTGTTAAATTACAACTCCTTATGAAATGTTCTCTGAAATTGAAGTCTCAAACTTTTTAATTTGGTATTTTATCTAGTATCGTTAGCAATAGATGTTCATAAATTACATTAACTTATTGTACTTATGAAGCTGTTGACAATGGAGTGATAATAAATAAAAAAACTTAGGTATTTATTGTTTTTTTTTTACACTAAACCCCACTTACTTACATAAAAGTAAGACACGTTTCAGGAAAATCTCTCTCATCTTCAGTTGCTCACCAAATCGCAATTATTTAATATTTTTTATATTAAAAAATAAAGAAAACCTAATGAATTTCATGTTTCCTCCTATTGATGAACTTGGCAATTTCCTACTTCAACCAACAGAGGCCACCACAGAAACATCTAGGTGTCCAGCCATTGTTTTGAGTAATGACGATTTGGTGAGCAACTGAAGATGGGAGAGATTCTCCCAATATGCCTCTTATTTTTATGTAAGTAAGTGGAGTTTAGTGTAAAAAAATGAATACCTAAGTTTAAGATACATTAATTTAATTTACATTTGATCAAGTTCTGCTTTAATTTTAGAATGGAAATTAATATTGCAGCCACAATTAATTATATCAGTCAACATTGATGCTGCAGTATAAAGGAAAATATGTGACTTTAATGGAAATCAGTGCTCTGATTTAAAAAATGAAGTCCATTTTTGGCTATCACATCAGGTTTTTATATGTGCATATATGTCTATGGAGCCAAATTCATTCAGCTTATATAACTTACTGCCATATTTCATTATGTTATTGTAAATCTGTTGTTGATTTTCTACCTAATCGGCTCACTTCTGTCCTCTCTTACCATGCAAATGTTTATGTTTATACTCCCAGCCCTTATCAGTTTTGTTCTATGGGTCAGTGTATCTTCTTGAGATGTATTATGTTTACTTTACAGTTCTCATAGATCTCAACTTCAGTTGAGCTGAAAACTTGTGTTAATATGCATGTTCATCTTCTATATGTACAGTGCTAAAATAAAAGTTCAAGTATGACTTCTACATCGGGATTATACAGGAGACAGTGTCTACAAAGTCCTCAGAAGTTTTGTTACATTTGTGAGTGTTACATGTTTGATGGGAAGATATGTAAAATAGACACACAAACAAAAAAACTGCAATACTCATATTTCAAAGCAAAAGTTGGTGATCAGTATAAATCGTTCATGCCTCATATTGCATGTAAAGTTGTGTTGAGGGATTATGTTATTGGTATGAAGGAAAATGGAAGGCAATGCCATTTGCTAAACCAATGATATGGGGAAAGCAGCAGAAGCACCATAATGATTGTTACTTTTGCATGTGCAAAGTTGCTGGCTACAAAAAAAAAAAAAAAAAAAAAAAGCCAGGAATTAAATATCCAAATCTGAACTCAGCTACACAGCCTATTATTCCTCATGGACCCAAACTATCCATACCTACACCACCAGCAGACCTCAATTTTAGTGAATCTGAAAGCAGTTCCATGACTTTTGACAGTGAGTTGGTTTCTGATCCAGAAAAATTTAACAATTCATCACAACAGTTTAATCAATTTGAGTTAAATGATTTAGTGAGGGATTCAGGTCTCACAAAATAAAAAAATGAATTACTGGGCTCGTGACTACAGGAGAAGAATTTGTTATCACCTGGTGTTACATTTTCTTGGTATAGGAATCACAAAATACAATTCCACAAGCACTACGCAGAAGAAGATCAACTTGTTTAGTGTGGATGTTGTAATCTCATTCAGTAATTGGGCAGGGAAGCATATGAGCCAAGTAGCTAGGGTCTTTTTTTGATTCTTCCAAATGAAGTCTTAAGGCAGTTACTTCATAATGGCAAAATTTAGCTTCAATACCACTTGCACATTCTATAAACCTAAGAGAGTCTCGTTAAACTCTGAAGCGAGTTCTTGGGAAAATTACGTCCCTGACCATGAGTGGCAAATATGTTGGAACTTGAAGGTTATTGGTCTGTTACTAGGATAACTGGGAGAATACACAAAATTCCCTTGTTTTCTTTTGCAAATGGGATAGCAGGGTGAGGGACAAGCATTGGGAAACTGACAATGGCCTGAGAGGCAACAACTGGAACCTGGATCAAAAAATGTTACTAATGTGCCTCTTGTTGATCATCAAAAAATTTGATTCCCTCCATTATACATAAAACTTGGCATGATGAAACAATTCCTGAAAACACTTGACAAAAGTTGCCCTTGCTTCCAGTACTTATGTACAAAGTTTGCATCATTGTCACATGCTAAATTCAGAGAGGTAGTATTTGATGGATCACAGATAGGGAAATTGATGAAAGATGTTAATTTTACCAGCTTTATGAATGAAATTTAAAAAGATGCATGGAACGGATTCTGAGAAGTTGCTAAGAAAACTCTGGGCAATGTGAAAGACCCTCAATACAAAGATTTTGTCTGAAATATTCTGGAAAATTTCAGACTGCTTGGCTATAATATGAGTTTGAAGGTTCATTTCCTCAAGTCACATCTTGAATATTTCCCATCGAATTTTGGAGCTGTCAGTAAAGAGCAAGGTGAAAGTTTTCATCAGGACTTGAAAGATGTTGAACAATGTTATCAGGATGTTGGGATGTACATATGATGGCTGATTACTGCTGGAGTCTTGTATGCGACGAACCTCCTGGCGAACACTCGAGAAAATCACATACACCGTAGTTCCATGGGAAAAGAAAAAGGGGTACACAAGATGAGTAACATAAATTCTCAAATTCATGTACACTTTCATATTATTATTCTTCTTCTTTATTTTCTTTAAAAGTTGTACTCGTGTATGAGTGTGTAATATTTTTGCAAATTTTACAATTATATTTTCATTAAACATTGTCATACTGCCAAACCAAGATGTGTTACTGAAAAATAGAATGCATTTTTTAATTCTGCACACTGAAATTAGTAAAGGTCATCTATTTTTAATCATACCTAAGAAAAAACTAATATATAACCTAGTGTTATTGACATAATGTAACTTATCATTATTATTTGAAATGTATTTACAAAGCTATAGACAATGGAATGATAATATGCCCTATTAGAATTTATTGAATATGTTCATACCAACTCAATTTACTAATACAACATTAAGATATGTTTCAGGGGCACTTGCTCTCATCATCAGCTGTTGACCAACTGCTCACACTCAATGTAGTAGCTGGATTCCAAGGTTCTTGTGGCAGTTTCTCATGGTTTGAATAGGAACTTGCTTATTTCATCAGTGGGCAGAACATCAAAATTCATAAAATTTTTCCAATTTTTCAGGATGAAAATTTTTTCCAAAGTAGATAGCTCTATTGGCTTGTGAAGTTCTTTCAGCAGCTTAGACTGTAGTTTTTAATTTCATGATTTTGGGTCAGAAAGTGAGCTGCCACTGTTGATTTATCAATTTGTTAAAGCCAATATTCTTAAAGTGTTCCTTTCTCTGAATTTATAAATTTCTCTTTGTTTGTTGTAATGTTCATTTTATTAGTAAGTAGGATTAGTGTGAACATATTTAATTAATTTTAATTTATCATATTAGTGAAAATAGCTTTACTCTCAGAATTTCATTGAGTATAAATATATATCACTGCTATAATATTTCATGCTGGTTGTCATAGGTAGTACCTCAGATGATATATGAAATGAGTTAATAATGAATGGTGCAAATAAGCTTGCAATTTATTCATGGCTTGAGATACTTATAACTCACTTTTCAGGATGAGAAGAGTATTAGAAAAACACCCACCAGATAATTTGTCTTAAAAACCTAACTCAGGCCCATTAAGTGAAATGCAAACCTGTTATTAGCTGATTCAAGCACCTATGTTTGAGCCACTATTTATAATTACTTTTTAAGCTTTACACAAATTATAAGTGTTGAGTGATTGATAACTATAAGTAGTTTTATTTTTAACTGTGCTTAATCTGAGTTGGTTTAATTAAGTTAAAAATTAATATCTCAACTAGGTGGTTTAAACATAGTAAAAATTATAATATGTATAACTTCTAAAGGCTAGTGAAGAATACCTATTTTATATACTATCCTTACAGACTGGAACCATGGCTGGAAATTTATCCCTGAAACACCAGCATAGAGAATTTCGATCAGATGTCTTCATAATACTTGAAGCTGTTGGTGCCACCTTAATTATTGGTATGTTACCTTTAGTGTCATGGATTTGATTGAACGTAATTCTTATAATTTCTTCAGTTATTTTACAAAAGTTTGAGGTAGCCTGTTTATTTCTGTCTGCATATTTATGGAAATTGAATTAATTTGTATATTGGTTAATATAAATGTTATATAAAGGGTGACAACACACTCAGTACATTGCATAGTAACAAGTTAGGGCATTACAATTAAACATTAGTAAGGGAGAGGCAGGCCTATATATTCCACCCATTGTTATATTGTGCAGCTAGTAGACAGATGCATAAGAAGGTCTGAAGTAGTGGTGTCAAAGAGTATCATCCTAAAGATGTATGCTTTCTAAATTTGAATAAACGGACATGGATTATAACTGAGTTGTACATGGAAGGAATACTAGAGAAGTCATGAGAGTTTACAGAAAGGATGTAGCAATTACATCTTGCCATATCAGATTTTGGCATATTGGGTGTTGACATTTCAGCAAAGACATGCTAGTGTGTAGGGTACATCACATGCAGGTTGCACTGATACTGCAGCACATTATATTTTTTTTTAATTTTATTATTAGTGTTTAATACCCGTTTTTACTACTGAGACACCACAGGCAGTGGACATTGATGATACCTGAAATGAAATGGTAAATTGGAAAGGATTTTGGAGTTGATTCAATTTCTGTTCTTGGTGGACAGATGATGGGCAGAAAGGAACAAGGTAGGAATAACCTATTTGGCAGTATTGCATATTTTGAAATATTTGCTTGGATATCACAAACTTGCATTCATTTGGGTGCCTTATCACCCAATCTAATCACTGTTTGATGGGGATGGATGTTACTTGAAAATATTCTCCATAGAATTACTGCAACTTTGAACTCTTCTTTAAAACAAAAGAACCACTTATATAAAAGTGTTTCCAAACAAGAGAAGCAAACCTTCAAGCAGTAAGTTGCTGATTTGCTGACATAAAAAAAAACGGTAGTGCTATTGGTATTCAATGCACCCCTGAAGTAGGACTACAAGTTATGGCAGGGGGTTATATTGAGAAAGAGAACCAGTATGCTGATTGTAGTATAAATGGTTTCTCAAAGATAGATTTATGCCCCCATCTTTTTACAACCCTCATAGTAACAGCATCACAGTTTTAGTTTTACACAAATTGCAATAGCAAGAATTAAATTTGTAGGTAATTGATCTTACAAGCTTGGATTTAATCCATGTTGAATCCAGCCACTTTCCTCCACTTGCGAGATGCTTCAAATTTTGGTAATACTAATACAATAACATTAGTACTAATATTTTTAAATTTCCCTATATCTCTGATATGTAATTAAATCAAGTGTAATTAGCTATAATTATCTTCAAAAATGAAATTATAAGAACCATAAAGATAATAATGTAGCATGCAATAACTGACATTTACAGCAAACTAATGTGTACAGCATATCTGTGAATGACATCATCATTGAAACATTCTGTAGGTTTCTTGTCCTCTTCAGTTAACACCTTCACACAAGCTGTATCCTGACCCATCCTATTTGTTAACTTGTCATTTCTCTATTCATGGTGCTGAATAACCTTTTTACAGCAGCAGTGGAAACAGGAATGCCCGTACAAATTTAGCAAGTGTACTTAGAGCTTCATAGTCAATATCACCCCTTAAGATAAAAGAAGTAGCACCAGAAGACAAATCTTCTGATTTATTATGAGCCAAAAACTTAAATGAATGGAAGTGTGCAGCAATAGCATTAACGTTTTTAAGTCTAACATCAAGCAAGTTTTTTATAATCATTTTCTCTAAATTCTTGAAATGCTTTAAAACTTTCAAAATGTGCACTTAGTTCTACTCCTTTCACAGCCTTATCATTGGACCTTTGCTTCATTTCATTAGTAGTCACACTTTTCATAAATACAATTACATTTCTCATAGCTTATTTTTTGTCTTCCATGTAGAAAACACTTTTAATTTCTGCTGTGTCTACTTATAGGTTTTTAATTTTATTCACTGTTTCATTTTCTGCATTATATTCATCATAAAGGCAGTCAATATTTCTTAAATGTTCCAGAGTTTCAGAAACAAATATCGAAAATTGTCAAATTTTGAGTTCATGTTTTCTGCAGAATTTTACTTAAGTTTGATGGCATTTATGTTTTGTCCAGAATTGCTAAACCTAACAAAGAAGTTATAACTCATAATTTCTCACAATATCACCCCTTGCCTAATTTGCTAAATCTACTACATCCTTATGTATGTGTTCACATACCATAATAATGGACTTGTAGCACAGAAATATACCATGAACTGTGTGATGGGTACTCAACAGCAGATATTAACAGCTTTGGATAGATATAAGCAGTACACTTATTTGAGCTTTGGATAGTTTTAACACAGGCAGTTTCATAGCACATTGAATTTCATGCAATATATTTTCTTACTGAGGAGAAGCATGAATAAGTTTATAAATGTCCTTAACAATAATGTGCATTTTATTATAGGATATTTATTACTACAGTTGGTGATAGAAAATGATAAGACATAGTGAATGTATGGCAACTTGTGCCCGCATTTTTCCTGATAACTATAGTTCTGACAGAACTATGAAAATTAGAAGCATCATCAAAAGAGCATGTCACTAGTTTGTCATTTGTAAATTTTTGTTTTTTGGTTCACTTATCAATTGCTATGAATATAGATTCAGCTGTAATACTCTTCAATTACAGACATAAAACTTTTCCTTCACTTCAAAAAACAGAGATGATGTAACAAAACAAACTAGCAAATACAGTTCACATATTTCACTTTTCTAGTATAGTTATTCATGAGCTCATTTAAATACATATCACAAAAGCCTTTCCTTTAATTTTCAAGTCATGGTATAGGTATGTGGATGCCATTTTTGCAATAATACTGAAGAAACACTTGATAGAAGCCCTGAAACTTCTTAATTTGCAACATGAACCTATACAATATACCATAAAAGACGAAAGAAATGGGTGACTACCATTTCTAGATTTAAAAATTATAAAAAATGGAGATTGTTTGAATTTTGGAATTTACAGAAAAGAAACACACAGAGAAGACTACATAAAAAATGAGAGTTATAGCCCCATTCCACATAAATATGCAGTGTTTCACAATTTGGCACACAGATTGATGAATATTCCACCCACAGAAGCAGGGTACAAAATAGAATACAAACAAATAATAAAGACAGCTATAATCAATGGTTTCAACAAAGACACAGTGATAAAAATTATCAATAAATCAAAAAGACAAAAAGGGATAAAGGAAGTTTCCACACTGAAAAACACAAAAGAAGAACATAAGTTCAAAAGTTTCACCTACCATCCAATTTCCACAGCATGTTCATGAAAATTTTCAAAGAATATGGGATAATGTTAACCCCAAAGAACAGATACAACATTAAGAATTTATTAGGTTGCACAGTAAAAGACTCCATACCAACAGAACAGAAATCTGGAATTTATGAAATAAAATGTGCAGATTGTGAACAGAGCTACATAGATAAATCAAAGGGAAATTTGGAAATTCGGAGGAAAGAACATTTTAGGAATATTTGGTTTAAGCAGGTGGATAAGTCTGCTGTAGCAGCTCACTTTTGGACCAAAAATAATGAAATAAAACCCTGAATTAAACTGCTGAAACATCTTAACAACTCATTGGAGTTATCCACTCAGGAAAAAATTTTCATATTAAAAAATAGAGAAAACCTAATGAATTTTGAGTTTCCTCCTATGGATGAACTCAGCAACTTCCTACTTCAACCAACAGAGGCCACCACAGGAACATCCAGTTGTCTATCCATCATTTTGAATAACAGCAGTTCAATGAGCAACTGAAGATGGGAGAGATTCTCCCGAAACGCATCTTACTTTTATGTAAGTAAGTGGAGTTTAGTGTAAAAAATGAATACCTAAGTTTAGGATATACTACCACTCCATTGACAACAGCTTCATAAGTACAATATTTACAGTCACTTAGTTACAAACATTTGTAGATGTTTATCTGCCATTAAGGAAAGTATTTACCATGGAAAAATAATTGTTTCATCTTGATTTTCTTGATCCTCACCAATACAATTCATTAATTCTGAAGCAGTATATTTACTAACATATAAGGGCCTTTTTCTCTGAAATTTAGTCCTCTTTTCAAGGTTAATGTCCCTTTTTAGTACTATCTTATGAATTAGAGGTTCATGTTTTGTTGAGTGAGGGATCTCTTCCTCACTAAGAAAATACACACTTAAAGAAGATGCAGCTTGTCAATTCATTGCTTTTTCAATTTCACTTTATTGAATTATCTGCACATGAACTGGAGTGTTTAATCCCTGTGATCTACAACTTTAAGTGCAACTGTTTTGTGTGTTTTCTGAGTTGGTATGCCTTTATATATTTGTCCTGGGTTTCCAGTAGCTTTTGTAAATTTAGTGAAAGATTCACTAGTATTTCTTTCAATAGATGAGTCTTCTGCAATATACTGCCCTTTATGAGAAAGGAAAGAAAATAATACTTATTGTTTAGACATTGTATTTTGGTAACATTTCTTTCAATAAGACCACCCAAGCACGTAACCCTCCACAAAAAATTGTTGATTCACTAACTATTAAAATAACTGTAACTGCAAGACATTGAAATTCATTACAACAATGGAAGGTAATTTTATTACTTCAGCCCTACATGTGCCCATTGTTGAGTTTCAAATTAATTTTTTTTTACACATTTCAAGTTAGCAGTTATCAAAGTGGATGATAATTTATTTTTTATTTTTACTTTTAATTTCCAGGGGAGATTTCTCCTCTGGGCCATCCCCTTGTGTTCATTACAGGTTATAATGCCATTCATTTTAGTTATTGTTAAAAATTATTTTAAATCCTAGTTATAAGAGTGTTTAGTTCCACTCACTCATACAGTGCTTTCAATTATATGATTGACTTCACTGTAAAAGTTTGAATTAGAATTTTCAGTTAATATTTAGGTGTTGCTATGAATATCTAAAAAAAACTGCATTACATCATAATACTAAACATAGTTGCATTTACTTTTAAATTAGTTTAAATTTTAAAATCAATTTTCAGTTGTAAATTGCTGATACTTAGTACTGAAAATTGTGGTGCAGCAACCATTTATCAATGTTAAGCAATACTGGAATATATATAAACTTTCAGATATATTCCTAAATAATTCTGCATAACTCTACTTGCAGAAGCATTCTTTTTATTATGTAATGTTTTTTTTTGAATGATTTATTTATGGATGCTCTTTAACAGCTCAGGTCATCAGCGTCCCATTCAACCCAGGGCGTGAAACGGCCGACAAATTTTGCTCAGAGGCCTCTCTTTCAGGCTTGAGGTTCTTTTTCGTGCCGTAAATGTACGACACGGGACCCACGGCTTTACTTCCCTTCCGAAGGAAGCCATACTTAGGATTTTTACGCCCCGAAAAAATCCATCGATCCTGGCCGCTGTAATGGTTCATATCATGTCTTTTGAAACAATCTTATAATTGCCAAAATAATTATTGATTTTTCATATAAAATTTTGTTGCATTTTAGAGCCTCCTAGAACATTTTTAAATTTTCTAGAATATTCTAAATTTTTTTGAACTAAACAAAGAATGCAGCTCAGTTAAGAGTTTCTCCTCAAAAGTTTCTGTATATATTGGGAGTACATTGTATTATAATCACCTATGATTCAGGTAAATTTTGTAATGCATAATGAACACCTGAGAATTAGTATATTTATTTTACTTAAAAGATGCTCTTTAACATCTCTAGTCACTGGTCACTAGCATCCCATTCTATTTAGAGCATGAAAAGGCTGATGAGGTTTGCTCAGAGGCTTCTTTTCAAAGGCTTGAGGTTCGTTTACATGCTGTAAATCTACAACATGGTACCAATGGCTTTACTTCTCTTCTGTAGGAAGCCGAATGAAGTATTTTAATGCCCAAAATAATCCATCAACCCAGACTGAAGCCCTGGGCCTCTGAAGCAAGTATGGTTACTGATGCACATCAAGGAATGAACAAAAGACAACTTAAGTTAGATAATATTTTTCTTTACTTGCAGGTCAACTTTATTGAGAAAAACTACTGATATACCTACTACCCATAAAATGTTTATTTTGATCATTGGACATAACAGTCACATGGAAATACATGAGAATTATTTGCCTTCAAATTGCGATTTAATATCTCCTTTCTCCTCCAGTTTTACAAGAACGTATGACTGTAGCTGCTGATGTTGCCCATGAGTTTTGGTGTAAAGCAAAGATTGCTACTCAATGTGTCCTTGTGGTCTATTTGTAATCACACTTGCCTCATAGACAAGTGGGATGAAACATTGCTGGGGTCATTGGATCTTTTAGTCCATAAAAATCCATAGTATGGGTTGCAAAGTTCCCTAATGGAGCAAAGAGTTCACAAAATGAACCCAGCATACACTGGTTTATGCAGAAGTGACAGGCCAAGCCATCACATTAATCAGTACAAAATGTTATAATGACATTTCAGCTTGCATTTAATTATAATAATTTATTTTTTTGAATAATGCATTTAATTTTTTTATTATAGTATACTACTTTAACTTATCCTGTAATGTTTTATATCCTTCAAGGTAGGTCATGAACTTCAAAATATTGGGAACCATTTGCTTTAGGCATTTTAGGTTGATTGTAATATTAAGTTGCTAATTTAATTCCAGAAAATATTTAATTTTTTGTTTTTGCTTATTATATTATGAAAATGAATGGCTTAGTCCTAACCACTGCAGTATTGTTAGGTCATAGGAATATAAACCTTTTGAGAAGTAGTATAAAACTCATAGTACTCCTAAATACATTTTGTTACATATGCAGATGTATCTAAACTATAAGAAATAATGATGGTTAATAGAATATTTTTATACATGCTATTTCAATTTTCTGTTTTTATCTCAGTTTTATTTGCTACCATTTACAGTTTAAGTTGTAGAGAAAAAACTCTATATATATTTACCTATTAAGCTGAATTCCATGTATTTATCTATCTATATATATGTTTTAAAGTTCAATTTCTCTTTTTAATTTTCTTTAATTTAAATTATGATGCAAATATTAACATGCTATATGAGCTTTAGTTAGCATGTTATGTTTATTTTACAGAGGAAATGGGAAATAAGACCACAGAAATCAATATGATTGGCTTTTTAGATTTGAATATGTCACACAAGGTTATTCGCAGTATTTCATTGCCTAAGATGAATGGAAGTTATTTTGTTAGAACATTTAAGGTATGTAAAGAATTATCTATATTTAAAAAAATATTAAGTCAGTTTAATTTATTTTTAAGGTATCTAATATGTTCATAAAATACATTTTAGTGCTAATATTAATATTAGAAGTCCTAATTTCAAGGAACCACAGAAACAACCCTATTTGAGGTTATATGGAAATCTTTAGAAAAAAATTTAAAGGTGCAGTCTATTTCAGAAAAATACGGCATTATAATATACGGCCCTCGTATGTATATTTATATTTTATAAGTTTATAAAGTTTTTATAAGTTGTGTTCCTGATCTAATCTCCAGACACCTTTGGAATTCTCCAATATCTTCAATTGTGTATCTGGGGACATACAATTGAACCATTGAAAATATTAAAATGGAGTAATAAGACATTGAAACTTTGATATTTATATCCATTGTAGATTGCATATGGATTAATTTATTTTAGTACTTTAAAAATACTTATTTAGTATAAATACACACATAATATTTGTGATACAAGATAATTATTTCCTGTATAGTTTAGAAGCAGTCCATGTCTTGTATGGTAGTCCCTTTGCAGCTCTTTGATATCAATTAAGGATATATCTGTGTAACTCACACACAAAAGCTTTTCTTATTTACCTTCCTAATCTCTATATTCACATACAAATTGTATAAGACATACCTATGTGCAATATTAACCACAAAGTGCATACCTTGCATTTTGTCATATATTACTGAGAGATTTTACAGCATATTCAGTTTCATTACAATAGATACCATTTGATTCTGCAACAATAACTTTTAATCCCAATTTGTACACATTCCACCTTTGCCATTATTATTTTGAACTTTCAGTTTGGTTCCACATAACCTAATATTTAAAAATTATTTATACTTTCATGCATGCTTATGTAAGATCTCTTTAGGAATCAAAATACTGTTAACTTTATATCAAAGTGAGCTATGGCCATAAGGAAATGAAATACAATTAGTTACACAAAAAGGACTAACTTTTTCCTAATAATTGCAAAGTTAAACCTATATACCAATGACATACCTTATGGTTATGACATAACTAAATTGCTAGAAGCTAATTAAATTGATATACCAATGATAGACTTGAGCTGAAAGTGAGAATTAAAAAAGGTTTATTCAAGTAATATAAATTGAAAATTATTCACCTATGGCTTATTAGAACTGAAAATTAAGCAAAATGACAGCCATTTTGAGCTCAGGGAACAAACAATTAGAGGATATACAATATCTGGTGGTTATTAAAAAAAAAATAAGAATATGTAAGTAACAGTGAAAATTCTCCTTTGAAAAGAATGCACTCACACCAGAGCCCAGATAAGCTCTCCATTTTTTTTGGTACTGTAACCAAGAAGGATAAAGTGAGATAGAATGATTAAGTAATAAGTACATGAGCAATGTTTACAAATTAGCATTTCCCAAGTTTAAGAGAGTAAAATTGGCCTCATATAAATAAAATAGTTTATCTCTTAGAGAAATAGCTTGAGAGATTAATTAAACACAATTTATAGTTAACAACTATTTGAGACTTAGGAAGGTTTGCAAATCAAAGAGCCCACAAAAGGCTACCCACAGGAACAAGAACCTAGCTGTAAGAAACCACAAGATTAGGTTATTCAGTTATCACAGAAATATCTCATTATAAAATAGGAATAACTAGCTACTCTTTGATGGACAAAGTGACTTAGAAGAATGGCAGGAATTCTGAATGAGTTAATGTTGGAAAAGGATTTGAGTTTAGATGCTGCTGGCAAATAGAAATATTGCTTACATTAACTCAGTAAAGAGACATATTATCTCCAGCAAGATAAAGCTGACAGTTTTCAATGATTAAATATTATTGTATTAATTAATACTAAAGCAATCATATACTTTTTATTCCTCATATGTAAGCCATTCGTAAATTATAAGTCAACCTGCTGCAATACAAAGAGGTATTGGAGTACCATTTTGGATTATCCAAAATGATGATTCCAACATATGTATGTTATTCTCTCACTGTCATTAAGAGATTCAATAGAATAAGTTATTCCTAATTTCTGGAAATACATGTATTGTTTATGGTATCATCAAATTGATATAATTACATGTAAGAGGAGACAAATGTTTTATTCAATGCTATAGAGGTGCTTCTCTTTAAATTTCATGTATAAAACATACTCCTTTCTTTGGGTAGGTGGCAATAAGGTAGGACTCATACAACCAGTTGAAACTGTATATTTGAAATCCATGGTTGTCAGTCTACACATGCACATGGACTAACAGCTGTGTCTGAGCAGGAATGTTTTCTATACCAGGAAAATCTGAGCATAATGTTATTTTGACCAGGGTCATATATCTAATTCAATGGCTCAAATGATTTAGAAAAATGACTTTTATAAAGGACAGTTGATTTTCTACCAATAAATTGCTATCAATAGAGCAGTTATGAATTAATATAATTTTAAAATTTATAACCCATGGAAAGTATCCTGTTTGAAGTAAAATAATTTAAGAGAATAAAGCTTTCAACAGTTTTCACATTCTAACTATTTAAAGGTATACATTTTATCCAAATAAAATGACAGTCTTTAAAACTGACCATATTTCAAAATATTTGTGTGGTGTTTTGGAAACTTTAAAGAAAGATACAGCAAGAAATTACAGCACAACTAAATCAGGTTATGGCAGTGCTAATTTTGGTATACAATTAGAAGAGAGGAAGATGTACTGAAAGTGGCCAAAAAAGAGATGCTTACATCTTGTGAAGAGGTGTTCTAGGAGAAGGAAATTACATTTATTAGGAAGGAATTAAGAATATTCTCAATTGAAAGCAACTTTAAATGATAACAGAAATATATAGGAAACACATTTATAAATAATGTGAAATAACATACTCCCAAAAAGTATATATGCTAAAATCTAAATTTTGGTAAATATACTGCAAAACTATAAAAATATAATTTAAAATTTGGACAAGCTCATAGCCTATCCCTCACTAGAAGCTATTGGTGAAAAAATAAGGGAGGAAGAGGAAGAGGAAGAGGAATTGTTTTAGTAACTGCAAGTCTCCAATTTATTCATAGAATCTACATGTTTAAAAACTATCCCTCCCAATTATCTGGGGTTAAATCTGGGGAATATGTCAGTTATCTTAAGGTTACACTTTTTTAATATGATTTTACTAACGTATAAGGGCTGCTAACTTTAGCAACTTAAAAAACATATTTTTGCTGTAGTTTACATGCTAATTTTTTTCTCCACGTGGCTAAATTAAAACTGATTTTAGTCAATAGATTAGATAATTTTCATTAGTTATGGGTTAATAACTGAAAATTTTCAGAACATTGTCCATAAAAAAACTCCTGGTCGATAAACCAAAAAGTTGCCTGGTTTAATCAGTTACTGCAGATTTATGCATTTTTTATATTTGAAGTCCTATTCTAGTTTCTAAATACATTACAGTTCACCCTATAATAAGTTAATATCAGTTTTTATAATTGATTTATCAGATGAACAAGTAATCGCTTCTTTGAGTTTCACCATCAAAGAAATAGGGCATCTATAAATTCATATAATTCACTTTGTTAATAAAATGGCAATTTAAATTAGAACAAACCAAAGGAAATTTGGAAAAGAATATGAGGCTTGTATTAAAAATAAATCTGCCACAGCAGCACATTTTTTTTAACCAAAACAATGAGGTTATAAGTAAATCTTATTCCTAAAACTAGTTTTTTTTAAATACAGAAGTAATTTTTCCATACTTCAGAGCTATCAAAAGTTATAAGAATCTACATGTTCTTAAATATAATATTAGGATTGTGTAACCTTAAAGTAATAGATATCAGAAATAAATTTACAATATGCTAATGACTGATTATGGAATCAACAGTTTTCAAGGCATGTCCAAGCTTTAATAATTAGAAGAAATATTTTTATAATTTTTTTGTTAATGGTTTTTTTTCTCATATGAAGCATTTTCCAGGAGTGTTTTTTCTTTATTGGATTTTACCCCTTTATGATTTAACGCTGCACAGACCTAACAGTCTTGAAATTTTATAACTTTTATTTTTACTGTATTTGCATAGACATGCTTACTCTTAGTGGAAGTACTGGCTGTACATTGTATATACAGCACAGTTATTCATGTGGAAAATACTCTGCATCAGTTTTAATGATGTTCATATTACATACATGCTTATTATTATCATACTTTGAGGGATGCCCCATTTCTTATTTTTTAATATTTTGTTTGCAGTCTTATCAACTATCTATTGTTGGTTAACATAAATAAATGAAGCATAAGAATTTGCACAGCATTAAGTAAAATGTTGTATATTTATATATAACAATATTTTTTTCATTTAATTTCAGATTATGCCAGTAGCACAAAATTCTATTTCATATGTGAATGCAGGATTTGTATTTAAATTAAATAAAAATGAAAATGGAAAGATACTGATGAAGCCTCGTATTGTATATGGTGGTATTAATCCTGAATTTGTAAGTAAATTTATGGATTTATAATTTTGATAATTTAAGCAGGATATAATATAACAAACAATGTTTATCATCTTTGCAGGTACATGCATCAAATACAGAATTGTATTTGAATGGAAAAAATTTATTTGAAAACACAGTACTGCAGACAGCTTTGAAAGTTCTGGATTCTGAGCTTCATCCTGATTATGTTTTGCCTGATGCCACACCAGCATTTAGGAAGGGATTGGCGGAAGCTTTACTCTATAAGGTCTGCTTGCTTTCCTATAAAATACACAAAGACTCTGTGGAAATAATATCATAATTTGAGACTTTATGCAAAGCTATTCAAAACTTGAAGCTAAAAGGTATTTTTAGTTGGTCAATAAATTTTTAGTTTATAGTTTTCATTTGGTTTTTTTATGGACACTAACATCTCAGGTCATCAGCATCCCATGCAATTCAAGTTGTGAAATGGCCAATAAATTTTGCTCAGGGGCCTCTTATTTCAGGCTTGAGATTCCTTTATGTGCCATAAATCTACAACTTGGGACCCACTGCTTTATTTCCCTTCCAAAGAAAGCCATACTTAAGATTTTTACACTCCCCCCAAAAAATTCATTGATCCTAGCTGGAATTGAGCCTGCAATCTTGGGTCTACATGACAAGTATGGTTACCATTAGATTACTAAGAATGACTTAGTTGATAGTGTTTCACTTTGCAGTCATTGAGTAAAATATATGAGATGATAATGAAATAAAATATTTGGGGTTAACTATGGATGCAGTATCTATTTTAATAAAGAGGTAAAAATAAAGGAAGATGAATGTTACTTAAATAGAAGTAATGGCTTCATATACCCAGATTTTAAGTCAACACAGGATCAGTGAAATTTATTGTATGTATTATGAAGAGTGATCCAATCAGTAGTTAACATACATAGCATGATGCCCTAAGACATAATCAGGTTGTTAGCTAATTATTTGGGAACATGCTCCATAGTTCTTTGGACTTAGCTATTTTAGGTTTTCTTGGTGCATTGTGACCAAATCAAGATAACGCAAATTAGGCACTCCATTCTTTTCATTAATCAGTTACATACATTAATCAGTTACATGCAATTTTCATTAATCATTAATCAATTATGCATGAACAGTTAGCACATTAAATTGGAAATATTTTAAATAACATTTCTTCATGCTAGAATTTCAAATTGTTTCATGATAAATATATAATGGGCATTATATATCCTGGAAGAAGGGAATAGCAAACTGTGAAAAACATAAAGTAAAGCAAAATAATCACAAGGAGATTTCAGATGAAATTGCCTTTCAACTGAAAAAATTAACAAAGCATTTTCTTGGGCTTTCTTGTAACAAATAGGTGTTTGTGCATTACAAGTGCCACTATGTACCAGATTGTAGTTCATCTGTTATAGTAATTTAACATAATTTTAAATTTGGAAAATGCTGAATCTGCTTCCCATCATTGTTTTTATATAATCATTAATGCTCTAAACATTTAAAAAAACATTTCTCAAACATTTTTGGGCATTTGCAGTACAAAGATTTTAACTGGAATCATTTGTACATTAAAGTCTTTATAATGCTGAAAAACAAGAATACACAATTTCATTTGCATATAATGAAAATCTATATTTGCTTTCTTAAAAATTAAGCAACTTATTCACAAGGAGCCTGGGGCATTTTTATTAATGCAGTTCTGAACACAAATTTAAGGAATTTCAATTTTTTTAATAAAACACATAATACTTTGTGTTTTTGGTTGACAGGGCCATCAGAAAAATTAAATTTTCATTATGGGAATCAATTGTCTTCCCTAATAAAAGTTAATAGATGGCAAAGGTCTTTACAAATATCTTTTTAGGCTAACTTAGTATATTCTTAATTTTTCTCACGTATTGAAATTCTTTAGTGACTCTTCCATATGACTGTATATAATATCACTAGAGATATCTTCTGGGCTGTTATGCTGTGGTCTACTGCAGCTAGGAGTTCCAGACATTTCATCCATAACTGCAGTGGATATCTTCAGTGGCACGGAGGAAGTCTCCTTGGAGAAGGTATCACTGTGTCTGATGTGTTGACCACCAGTATCGCTCTATTTGTACAGTGAATGTCAGAGTGGCCGGGCCCCTCCCACCAGCCACCCTACCACTGCCCACCCTGGACCAATCAGCGGAGGGTGCTCACAGTACAAATAGAGCGATACTGATGGCCAATGCATCAGACGCAGTCCAAGGGGACTTTGTCTATGCCACTGAAGATGTCAGCTGCAGTTGTGGATGAAATGTCTGGAACTTCTATCTCCAGAAGACCACAGTATAACAGCCCAGAAGATAATCTCTAGTGATATCTGTGACTCCAACCTTCAAAGACTACATTCCCTCATAAATGTATATTATATTAGGCATTCTTAATATTTCACCTGTTCTATGCAATATTCAGCTGCTTGACTTTACAGCAAAAATGTATACATATGTAAGAGTTGTACTCACAAACAAATTTGCTTCTTCTGATCCAACCCTAAGTATTACAGGTGCTCTTTCTGTTTCAATATCTGAACCTTTATTCTTACCTGTTTCACATTTATCTAATTTGCTTATAATGCATGAACATATACAACTGGCCAAAGGATGTCTGTGGTGCCTTATAGTAAAAATGGGCATTAAACACTAATAAAAAAAATTGCCAAAGGATCTGGCAATAATATATGAGAGAAAACCTAATCTCTGTCGTCTAGTTTTACTAAACAATTACAGTTTTAGTTTGTCTCAAATTGGTGATTTTTTTTATCTTAACTTACTGCTTTAACTTTTGATAATATAATATAAAATTTTAATACCTATTAGTTCCTTTATGGATAAAGTAAGGCATATTTAATTTATCCATACTTCTTTTAATACTGTGATTTATTGATTTCATTCTTCTCCTTTGCAATATATCATTCTCATTGCTTCTGTAATGCTTTCCTTAGCCTTTGAAATTGATTCAGAGGCAGCAGACTATCTGAATGGATTCAGTTAAATTGATTATTACATGGATATTTATGCAAGAGATATATTAGCTTGTCATAAAATGCTTATTACATATACAGTATCTATTAGCTCCCCCCAGTTAATAGGAGATTAGTCCCAATTATAAACATAAAAAAGAAACATCATTGATATATTTTAGAATGGAAAAATATAATTCATTTAAAATATATTGCTTTGGTTCATTTTGTTTCTTTGATATGTTTTAACCCTTGATGTTACATTTTATAACTGTATTGGCATATAAGTAAAAGGTTCATATAGTCACATGTCAATCTGAACAATACATAAATTAGGCATATTTCCAACATTATACATATTAATGTTACTATGTATAGCTAACTTTATTATGCTACTTTTTGCATATAGGCTTCGGATATTTTCAGCTATGTGGAGTAAGGAATGTTAGAATGCCTGATGCCTGAGCTAAAATATATTTTGTTTTATCTGATGTATTTATCATTAATCCAGCTGCTCAATTTTGAAAATAATAATAATAATAATAATAGTTGGTTGCACAGTAATTTCACCTCCTCATGGTGCACTTGGCAAATGCTAAGCGCATTACAGATATGAAAAGTTTTCCAAGATGTAAGAGTAATCACATCAGCGGTTTTCACTGCTACTCTGGAATACAGGTGACTTATCAGATAGGAAAAAGTCACAAGTGTAAAAACTATTATGTAAACATAAAGTGGATATCTTTGTATTTCTTGAAGCTAATATTGACCTTGACAATGAAAAGTTTTATAATTTAAAAAACTACAACATAAATTGTCCATATAAACATCGGCAAGTGGCATACTAGTTGGAGTTAAAAACTCCCTTTTATTAAAACAACTATACTGAAAACTATGAACTCCACCGACTATACTGAAATCACTGTATCAGAAATTTGGTCACAGAATGTAAAATATACAATTTTTGGTTTATACAGTCCCCCAAATAACTGCAACTAAATTGTGACTTAATAGAAGTTTACCTTAATAATAGGAGACCTGAATGGACATTCAAAATAATGGGGGTAAAATTCCTCCAATGCAGTTGAAAAATCTATTGAAGAATTTTTTGAAGCAAATGCAGTTAATTTAATATACACAATAAATTACCCAAAAACTTTCATTCGCTATACAGGGGACTGAGAAAATCCTGATATGATTATTGCCTCTTCAGATATTGCAAATCCCACCATTAGAAGAGCATTGGAAGACATGGTTAGTGGCTATAGAGTATCATAACTGAAACTACCCAGCCACAAATGAGTCATTTAAAAGCTAGTGATCTGAAGAGATGGAACTTACAAAAAGCAGACTGGATAACTTTCAGAAACTCACTGACAAAAATGTTGAAGATATTGATATACAAAAAAGTCCTCTGAAACTAATTGATGAAGTTAAAAAAAACTGATTAATGTTGCAAAAATAACAATACCCAGAGGAAAGGATATTAGGTACAAATCTTTTTGGAATCGGAGATTATCTGCATTAAAAAGATACCAAGACAATATCAGAAATATAGCAGAAGCAACAAAAGATCCTAACTTAATGAGAAATTGGAGAAAGAAAACTGCATTTCTAAACAGGGAAATAAAAAATACTAACAAGAAGTCATTTAATAAATTCCTGAGTTCCCTTGACTATAGAAGAAATAGCAAAAAAGTACATAATTATATTAATATACTAAACAATGTCCCAGAAACAAAACAAGAACTACTTATTATTAACAACAAAGTCTTCAATCATGATAGAGACATAGCCAATAGATTTGCCCTCAACACAAACTTGCACATAAATTGAATACAGAAAATGGAAAGTTAAACAAATTATTAAAAAGGCATATGCCTGAGGTACTTGCAGACCAACAACATCTATTTTATGACAACTTCACAATTCAAGAAATCAACCAAGCAATATTATCCCGTAAGAGCAAAAAGAGCCCTGGACCAGACAAAATTCATAGTGAATACATCAAGAATTTAGAGTGCAGAGCCAAGAAGGCTCTACTGAACATATTCAACAAGATCTGGAACAGTAAAGATAGCATTCCTGCTATATGGAAAAAAGCCATAATCATACCAATTAAGAAGAAAGAGAAACCAGCAGGCCAGTTAGGCAGTTATAGGCTCATATCCTTAACCTCAGTACTTGCTAAAACAATGGAGAAAATGGTCACTACAAGATTAACTTACTATCTGCAATCTCCAAATCTCATTTCAGACCACCAAGCAGGTTTCAGAAACCAATATTCAACAATCAATCAGGTTTTACATTTACCACACATTTTCAACAAAAAAGAAACAATGCTTTAAATTGGAATAGTTTGGGATTATCACAGTGAAATTTCAGTGACTTTGTCATAAATAATTTGTTAAATGCTTACTCTCTTTGTTGACTTCAAAAATGCATTTGACAATGTATGGAGAGAGAAGCTTATTTATAAAATGAGTAATATTGGAATAAGAGGAAACATGTTGAGATGGTTCATGGACCTATTATCACAAAGGTACATAGCTATAAAATGGAATAATGTCCCATCTAAATAGCATATGACTTAAGTAGGCCTTCCTCAAGGTAGTATTCTTTATATATTTTCATAGATGACATCAACAAAATATTAGCTGACTTCCCAAAGGCAAATATGGGATTGTTTACAGGTGATATCACCATATGGATTAGACAAAAAAAAAAAGTAGAATAGACAAAACTAGAAAATGAAATGCAAAAATTATCAATAACATGGAAATATGGACATCCATGAACAATATGGAAATAAACACTAAAAGGACAATTATAATTAATCTGTCGTCTAACACACTCTTATGCTTCACTTACTTTTAAATATGGTGGGACCGGTTTCACAGAGACATCCTCTCCATCTTTAACCAACTTGACGACTGGCATGAGAAACTAACATCTCTGAGGACTTGTGTCTCCGTCCTGTTGGTGTTTTTTTTTTCTTTATAAACTGGAAATTGGTAATACATTCTCCTATAATGTCGAAATTCATAAGATGATCCCTAAGTTTATGAATGTAAATCTTCTCCCATGTGTCCAATTCTATACGTCCGTGTGCTTCTTTAAGTAACTTTATTTCTCTTTTGATGTCGTGATTCTTTCCAAAAATGGTGTGCCACTGCTGACCTATCAATCTGTTTGTGCTTAACGTTCATGAGATGTTCCTTGTGTTCCTATGTTCCTTTTAGTTTTTCCACCGTATGTCTTATCACATTCTTTACATGTTATTTTATAGATGCCTGACTTTTTCTCCTGTGGAATGTTATTAAAACTGTTGTCCACTAAAGCATTTTTCAGAGTGTATCTGTTAACAAGTGCCAATTTAATGTTAATATTTTAAAACATTTTTGAATTTATTCATAGCTACTGGATGATAGGTGAATTTTTTTAAAAACCGGTCTCTCTTTTTCAGTTAATATTGTGGTGGTATTCTTGATCAATTTCTTCTTTAGGAATCTATTAAGTCTTTTGTTTACTAAATTATCGATAAAACCTTTTATAATGGCAATCTCCTGTATCTTCTCAAATTCCTTTTTGTACTCCTCTTTACTGATGGATAAATTCACCAGTCTATGTGTTAAGCTGTTGAAAATTGGGTGCTTGTGAGCTATGGGGTTAAACCCATTTGATTTTATACAGTTATCTGTGTACGTATCCTTTCTATAGATTCCAAATTGTAAATTTCCATGGTTATTATTAATTTTTATATCTAAAAACGGCAACATTCCCTTAGTTTCTGTTTCCATTGTGCAGGATATATTGCTATCTTGTATATTTAAAAGCATCTTCAACAAATTCTTTTTTCACTATACTAAAAATATCACCAACATATATGTACTAGCATTTAAAATAATGTGGGAAGGCGGAAATTGTGTGAGTTTCGAATGTAATCATAAATAAATCTGCCAGAAAGGGGGACAAAGGATTTTCCATTGTGAGTCCTGTTTTCTGTTTATAGAACTCTCCTGCAAATGTAAAATATGACTGGTTTATACAAATGTTAGTAAATTGGACGTATTCTTTCCTGTGAGTTTCATTAATTCCTATCTCCTTTCACCAATCATTCAAAAATGGTATAAGCTTGTCAGTTAGAATACTCGGGAACAAAGATACTACGTTGAAAGACACTAAAATATCAAAGGGTAGAACTTTAAACTCTTTTTTTTTCTATTAACTGGAACGAGTTTTTTATGCTTTTACTTTGTATTTTTGGTAGAGCTGTAAATCTGTCTGTAAGCCATTTTGCTAGAAAGTATGTAGGAGTATTTATATTATTAATGATGGGTCTCATGCCCTTCCCCGGTTTATGGATTTTAGGTACTCATATACTCTGGCTATATTAGGATTATTTTGCTTTAAACCTACGTTTTTCTATGTCTGGTATTATAGAGCAAGTCTGTATAGCTTCATTCACTGGTTTTGTGCATTCTTTCAATGGGTCAAATTTTACATGGGCATATTCTTCTTTGTTTAACAACTGTAACATTCTGTCAGTGTAATCATCTTTGTCCAATATTACCATTGTATCCCCTTTATCAGCCTTTTTGTAAATACCTCCTTTTCCTTTGAGTGATGTAATAATGTTACTGTAATTTTGAATTCTATTTGGTTCCATTTTGTTAATCCTTTTAAAAGCATCTTCTGATTTTATTTTAATCTTTTCTTTCTCTTTATTAGTTAAACCTTCCATGGTAATTTCCAGATCCACTATGAATTCTTCACGTTATTGAAGAAGTTTACACTAGTTTTAAAACCCATATTGAGCATAGATAACTCTTCTTTATTGAAATGTACTTGTGATTAATTTACCACATTATTCTGTTTCTGTATTGCTTTTGTACTACTTTTCTGCAATTTTTTTCAATTTCGCTAATTTCTTTTTCTGAATATTTACTTTTTTCTTTACTATGATTTTTATATGCTCTAGCACATTCCTTATTAAGTTGTCCCAAATGACATAACCTAACTTTTAGGTAGCTCTCAAGTATATGCTATATAATTTCAAATTTATGTCGGCTAATTTTGCGTAATGTTTTCCTTTTTCCATAAGGATTACTTTCTTTTCAGCTGCTATTTGCTCCTTACTGTTATGGTTATATTTAACTATTTTCGTAACAAATTTTGGGCGGATATGATGTTTAAGACACAAATTCAAAAAATTGTGTGCCTGCAGCTATCAGTCTACTTTTTCCTTTAAGTTTTACGAAGTACTTAATATTCTTCTTTAAGTTATAAGAGTTGTGGTTAAAATCTCTCATGTGTAAATCTTCCATTTTCGTTATTCGGTAAACGAGTCAGTTTCTCCTAGTCAGTTCCTGTGTGGTTTGAATACCTTCGTAATTCATTTAAGAACAATAAGACATGTTTAAAAAATTCTGTTGGAACTTACACAGTGAAACTTGTTAAATGTGAATTATAATTAATCTGTCATCTAACACACTCTTATGCTTCACTTACTTTTAAATACGGTGGGACCGGTTTCGAAGAGACATCCTCTCCATTCATAACCAACTTGACGACTGATATGAGAAACTAACTTCTATGAGGACCTATGACTCCGTCCTGGCGGTAGTTTTTTTCTTTATAAACTGGAAATTGGTCATACATTCTCCTATAATGTCGAAACTCATAAGATGATCCCTATGTTTATGAATGTATATCTTCTCCCATGTGTCCAATTCTATCCGTCCGTGTACTTCTTTTAGTAAATTTATTTCTCTTTTTATATCGAGATTATCTTTCCAAAAATGGTGTGCCACTGCTGACCTATCAATCTGTTTGTGCTTAACGTTCATGAGATGTTCCTTTAACACCACCAGGACGTTGTGTTTTGTTATAAAAAAATAAAAATATGACATTTAACTTAATTTATTGGTTTTCGGTGGTGCCAAAAGAGGAAAAAAAAAATTAACCATATCAAGTTGGCCAGCTCTTTTTTCCATGTGATTGCAATAACTGGATATGTTTCTGAGTATTTTATAAAATAATATAACAATTCATCATTTTTAAACACCTCAGTGCCTGTAAATTAATAGCAGAACTGCATTGAAAATGATAAGAAATTCTGATAATAGATAAATATGATACTGGTAATTACTCTTTCCAATAATATTAGTATATGAATCAAAGTTATTTTTTGGATATTTTAAAATAGTATAAATAATTACACAAATTTAACATCATTCAACCTGAATTTAGCATTCAATTCAAAATATATTTTGATTAAAAATATGGTAATGTACCATTTTTAATTTGTACAGATATTATTCAGTAAAGTGTATGGAGAATAATTTTGGATAAAACAATGGAGAAAAATTTTGCACCCAGCAAGAACACATCATTTTTTGGATTTTTGATAAACCTAAATTAGTTGCAGCTACCTATCAAAACTGATGTAATAAAATCATTTTTTGTACGTTCATAATAACTTGTGAAATGACAATGAAAAGGAGTCAACTGTTTCAGAAATTGCAGAATATATTGGAGATAAGCTTGAAAATTTGTGGATTAAGTCATCCATCCCTTCTTTGTCTCATCAAAGGATAATTTTAAAAGTGCAAGACCTTCATCATGAATACTGAAATTATATGAAGTCCATAACAGAGATGAAAATAATGATAAATGTCAATAAAAATTGAAAGCTTATTTTGATAATTTAATTAATATACTGTTTGACATTGTCATTGTAAGCACAAAATTTGTATAGCATGCATTTGTGATAAAGAAAAGAACGTGTCATTTCAAAAGAGATTACTTATATAGAATCATAAATTGGAATAAAAATTATAACTGATAATGCAGACAAACTAATCAGAGAAAAATTGCAAGAAAGTTTAGAAAAGAATTTGAGCAAATAATGAATAAGAAAGGATTCTTAATATCCCTTAAGTATGAATTTTATTTCAATTAGTCCATGTTCATTTGATAATGCAGAAAAATATTTTGACAATCCAAATAAGTTTTCCAACAAAATAGTAAATAATTTTTTTTATTATGTAAACTTATAGTTGGGTCCAGTAAGGTTATCACCATCATCGTCGTCATCATTATCATTATGTGGTGAAGGCTCTATAAGTTCTCTTTTTGTTTGATAGAAAAATATTTGCTACTTGTGGGCTTTCACTTAAAAAATATTTCACTTGTAGGAAAAAGAATGAGGAGTGCTGTTTGCAGTCGGAGATTCAAAACACTGCACATGTGTAGGATAGTTTTTATATGAAAGACATGTAGTATGATGGGTATAGGATGTTAGCAGAAATGTTGCAAATCTTATAAGTGTGCTTTTGGTATATTTAGGATAATAAACAGAATTAAATCAGAAGGGAGAAGAAGAAATGTAGGAGCAAATGTAATAAAATTAATCTGATAAACCAACTGAATTATATTTTGATGGCCAAAAGGATACTATCAGAGTTTATTAATTAATAGTGTTTTGTCCAAGGGCAGGTACTTCACTGTACACTAAGCATCATCAAGATTGCATGATGATGCAGGTTATCTGAGAATAGATACTGTGGTAGCATTCCACAATAATAAGGATGAGGTGATGATGAGCAACAACAGAATGAATGGCAGGAGAAACGAGAATACCTATAGAAAATCTGCCCAGATATCACTTTGTCACAAATCGTACTTATTACACTGGGAACCTGAGCCATCTCAGTGGGTTGGTCCTGGTGGTGTAGTGGTAACCATACTACCATACTTGCCTCCTAAAGCTAAGATTGAAGGTTCAATCCTGGCCAGGATCAGTGGATTTTTTTTTGGCGGCTTAAAATCGTAATTATTGCTTCCTTCAGAAGGAAAGTAAAGCTATGGGTCTCATGTCATACATTTATGGCAAGAAAAAAGAACCTTAAGTCTGAAAGAAGAGGCCTCTGATCAAAATTTATCAGTCATTTCATGCCCTGAATTGAATGGGATGCTAATGACCTGAGATGTTAAAGAGCATCAATAAATAAACCAAATGAACAACCATCACTTCAGTAGAAGTAAGCAATCTAACCACTTGGCAATGGCACCACTAATACCATAGCAAACACAAGGAAAGGAAATAAATATTATGGAAGTAAAAATATAAATATATTACTTTACTTAAAGAATCAGATTCCATATATCTAGGTCAACTAACTTTAACCAAGGGTACAGTTAGTAGTGTTGTATAAGAAGTTATCTATTTCTGCTGAAAAAACTCAATAAGTTTGCAAGATATCAGAAAACACAGGTTTCCTTGGTGGTGTAATTTGAGTTCTTGAAATTAAACTTCAATCAGCTCTTCAGTGCTTTATATTCATACTTCATATTAATAAACTTCCTTTAAGGTATCTTTTGCAAACACTGGACAGAATAACAAATGGCACAAATATATTCTCCAGAAGAATAGGGGAAAATACTTCATAACAATGAGACACTTACAGGAAGAGTTTTCCTATTATCAAATTAAATATAATTTAAGCAAATTAAAAACCTTATATTGAAGTACTTACTGATTTAAACACTGATTAACAGCATTTTTTTTAAATGTGCAAAGGACTTAATCAGGGCAGTATGTGAAAGATTTGGGAAACAGAAAGTCTGGACTAAAATTCCATCCATAGCTATAGTCAGTAGAATTTTAAGATTGTATGTTTCAACAAAAATTCTTCAATTCTTCACAGAAAGTGGTAACATTTGCAACACTAGTAACATATTCGTATGTTCAATGGGAAAATAAAATGGCAGAAAATAAGCATAACTTAGCATTTGTGGAACATGATCACTATATGTAGGCATTTGCCTCCAGATTTATGGAATATTGTTGATAAAGTAATAAACTGGATACTGATTTTGCTCATTCAGAAAATATTTTACTGGCTATGATTAAAGATCAAAGACCACACTTTAGGCATTTAGCAATCAGAAAAATATTTGCAGTATACATAATAAAAATTAATAAAGATAATCAGGTTAAAAAATTCAAAATTCCACCCATCAACATTGATGTTGATGATTATGTGATTATAATGTACTGGCAAAATGTTTTAAGAAGAATTCCTCCTGTACTTTATCTTATAAATTTGAAGGAAGAATCAGATATTGATATACATTTCCACTGTACTCCTGTAATGCACAAGCAGCTGAAAGATATATGAAATTGATTACGAAAACTTCAGGAATGATTTATAGTAAAGAACAATGAGATGGTTTATAAGAATAAGAATGGAGTCTAGGAAGCTTATAATAATATTTTATACAGAAAAGGAATTTATAGTGTAATAATACAAACTGCATGTTTTTTTAATTATTGTAAAATGATATTTTATAAGGTACAATTCATAAGTTACTGGCCTGACATAGAAGACTTCTAATTCATTATTGCAATTTAATGCTACCTGATACTGGCATGCTTCATGAGTGTAAATGTTGCATTTCCTATTTAACTGTTTGTATTTAAGTCAAGTATGTTGCATAATACAGTCTGATGTCCAAAACTGAATACAAGGCAGTGATTAAATTTTAAACAAAAGAAAGACTCTCACCCAGTGATATTAAACAATCTCTTGATGGTGTGTATAGGGAAGCTTCCCATTCACATTCCTCTTTAAAAAAGTGATCAAAATCTTTTTACTTGGGCATAGAGGGCTTGAAGATGTGGGCTGGTAGATGTGTTGACACAAGAAAACATCTCCCTTAGTAAGGAGGAAGTTCTGAGTGACAGGCATCTGAAGACAAAAGAAATAACTATAAGGTTGAGACTTTTAAAACAACTGTGCTTTCCATTCTTCATCAACATCAACATTTTCATATACATAAGGCCAGTGTAAAATGGATGCCTTAAATTTTTTACTAGTTCTAATGCAAGTACTCATGGAATTTTGCCAGAAGTTTTGAATGGTAGAAGAAGGGTGAAGAACTCCCTGGAAAGGCCATGGTTCACAGTCCATGAAGAAGATCATGGTGGCAATATTTTGAAATTGTATAGTACTTTTGATATATTTCAAAGAAAGGAACAGGCAGTTACTAATGAGTACTATGCTGAGCTGCTGCATTAATTATGCAGTATATATAAAAAATTAAAAGAGGCATGAGATGGTGAGTCAAGGATTTTATCTGCAGCATGACAATGCACTAATTCATACAGTTGCTGTTGCCAAGGCAGCTGTGGACTCCAGGAGCTGGGTAATCCTCTGTACAGCCTAGACCCCCCAGTGACTACTATGTTTTCATAACTGAAATCTGACTTTGAGGGCAGAGAAACATGAATGGTAATGAGTTGAAGGATCCTGTTTGCCTGAATTTCGCACACAAAGCTTCAGACTTTATTTTTTATTTTGAGAGATTGAAATGTTAGCTCAGAGATGTGAGAAATTCATTGAAATAAATAGACATTACATTGAAAAATGCTACCTTTATTTTTATCCTATCACCTACCTAAAAAGGCCAGGCTGAAAACTTATGGTTTTCAGAGTACCTAATGACAAAAATAATTAAAATAAAATAATACATTTTTATTGTATACTTGTGCTAAAATAAATGTTAAATAATTTAAGTTGGTCCTTGTGATCTAGCAGGTAACATACTTACCTCGTAGACCCAAGGTTATGGGTTCAGTCCTGGCCATAGTTGATTTGTTTTTAGGGCATAAAAATCCTAACTAAAGCTTCCTTCAGAAGGGAAGAAAAGCTGTTGGTCCTGTGTTATAGGTTTATGGCACATAAAAGAACCTCAAGCCTCTAAGCAAAATTTATCAACTATTTTATGCCCTTAATTGAATGGGAGGCTAATGAACCAGAGGTATTAAAAAGCGTCTTTAAAGAAAACGAAACTAAAATAATAATTTTAATTTAGACCAGCTGAAAAATAGTGTTTTTCATGGACATAACACTAAAGGGCAGCCATTAATATATATAAAAATTTCTTGCAAAATAATGAAAAAAATGGTGACCTACCATTGAAGTGGTACTGCCCCAGGTGGCTCAGATCATTAAGGTGCATACTAATGAGCAGCAGGTCTGCGATTTGATTCCTACTAAGACTGTCCTTGCTGACTGAAGTTTTTTTCTAAATTTTCCTCAGTCCTAGTAAATGTCAAATGCAAGGAGTAGCATTTTATCAGTACTTTTAATGGAGTAATCTCTACTTATTATATTCATATAACAATGGAATGAACAAAATATAGTAAAATGCTTCTGTTACCTTTACTTTATCTGAAATAGGAAAACGAAAATGGCTTAGCAAAATAACTTTTATAAAGCATGCTATTTGATTATTTGTTTAATAGGAATGGATAAATTAGCTATAAATGAAGGCAGTAAAGTGAACAAAACCAAATAAATCCCAGCCTGCAAATGCTCTGGTTGCCCACTTTCATTATCATATACCATTTCTGCAGTTTGTTTTAGGTCTTTCTCCACCAGGAATTTCAGAGAATTTGTTGAGTGGTGGTATGAATTTAGAGCGACCTCTCTCCAGTGGACAGCAAAATTATGGTACTGATAAATCAGAATGGCCTCTGACTCAACCAGTGCCTAAATTAGAAGCTCTAGCACAGTGTTCTGGTAAGCCATAGTGAAATTGAATTTTTAGATAAGAGTACTAAGCTGTGGAAAACACCACCAAACAAAAGCTTTTTTTTATTTTTGCTTGAAATCAGGTGCTTATGGTGTAGATTTTAGTGATAAATTCAAAGGTGCAACTCGTTTTTTCCTTATTCTCAGTTTTTTAATATGTCTGCTTTTGTTTTTATGCAGATGTCAATGCTAATATATGACACAATGATGAAGAGCTGACAGTGATAATTAAATTTATTTACTTCATTAATTTACTACTTTAGTCAATAAGAATGCTGGCATAATGAAATTTTTGCCTTATACAATTTAATTGCTTTATAGTACCTTCTAAAATTTAATAAAAGAAAACATATTCTTCCTAGCCTCACTCATTTGAGATTTAATCAGGACATGTTTCATGGTTCTTTGTTCAAATACTGGACAACTATACCTATGCCTATACCTATGCTAATGATTAATAAGATAGCAATTAAAAAGTTTTAACATTTATAAAACATAATTATAAATATTTTTAAGTAATTTTAATGTAACACAATCAAAAGCTTTGTTCAAAGAGCAGAGAGTATTGTAAGCATAAATACCATCATGCAAACTGAGTGCTTAATTTCTCCACTAGATATTGCTTTCCCATGTTACATTTAAATTGTACACTAATTCTCATAGTTCCTACAATAGCTAAAATCATGATATAATTTGTTTAGAAATCTAATGCAAAATTATTTCTAAAATTAATGTATATTTTATTAACCAGTTTGGATCTCTTATTGGAAGTTTATCACTTAGCAGTCAATTGATTGACAGAGAAAATTTATATAACATTCTAGGATAGTATTTTTTGAAGAACATAAGTTTACATAGCTAGTGTCCACTATGAAAACTAAGTCTTCTGGGCTGTAAGGCCATGATTCAATGGGATTCTTCCCATTCATCTTCCCAAATATTTCATCCATGATTGTAGTCGACATCATCAGTGGTGTGTTCAATGTAATCTTCTGGGAGACAACGCAGTGACTGACTTTTCTGATTCATGCTTTTCAGGCTGACTCAACTGATGAGCCAGTTGTTGGCAGCATCTGGCCACATTGTGGCTATATCTGTCTATTCTCCTGTTACCCCTAGGTTTGTCAAATAATGTTAGTATCGAAATGTTTAAATGGCCAAGGAAGGGATGTAAGTGCTTCTCCAAACACTTTTGCTGATATGGGTAGTTTAGCTTGTTTGCTTACACATGATGGAAGGCCATTTTTATTATTATTATTATTATTATTATTATTATTATTATTATTATTATTATTATTATTATTACTGAGTAGCTTCCCTTAAGGGTACACAACTGCCATGGGTGGCCAAGGTCGTTAAAGCGCGGACTAATGAGCTGGAGGTCTGGGATTCAAATTCTGCTAAGGACCATCCTCCCTGACTGAGATTTTTCTCAGTCCTCATAACTGGCAAATGCCAGGAAGGTACCCTAAAATTAGGCCTGGAATGTATCCGTCCTTAAAAAATCCTTTCCCAATATATCATTTCATATCATGTATCATCAGTGTTCACCACCTGTGGTGCCTTAGTAGTAAAAACAGGCGTTAAACACCATTAAAAAAAAAAGGGTACACAAGGCATTCTAAGAGATATGATAAATACAGAATTTTCAGATTGCATAGCAACCAAAAATCAGCAATTCTGCTTGCCACTTACTATGCACACTCTCATATCACTTTATTGTCCAATGTCAAATCCTCCACATATATTTTCAATCTCATTCCTCCTCTAGAACCCACATGACCTTGAAATTGGTGTGGGGGTTCCATGTATCTGTGATCCTGTGGGCTGTACTGGAGATGCTAATCACTGGAAGAGTCACTCATGCCTGGGAGGCCACAGGGGAAATAAGCAACTTACCTTGAATAAGCCCAATGCTAAAGTATAGAGCAACCAGTGATGAGGGGGTGTATGGCACAGAGCTAACGTGTCCCAAATGAGGTCTCTGGATAAAATGCGACCTCCACAGTGTAAGCCTTATCCAGGTATATAAGGGGCTCTGCCTGGGTGAACCTTATAAAACCCTAGCTTCTCATGAGACCACTAGGGAAGCCACTTTTAGAAACTAAAAACCTATTTCTAAGGACCACACTTGTGAACCCTCAGCAATAGAAAGCACTTACCTAGATGAGGAAGCTCTTCTAGCAAGTTGCAGACATGGAACAGAGTACTATTTCTTTTGAAGGATTATGAAGGTCATTAAAGATCTGGGTATGAGGGCCTTTATGAACTTCAGTAGAATTATTATTGTGATTCTAACCAAGGATAGCTCTAAAGGTCCTCCAGATCAACCTTCAACATAAGGTGGCCTTGGTTGCTTCTATAAAAACTTCAATGAAGAAGGAATGAACCTGGCCCTGAAGCAAATGACTTCTATCCCACAGCACACAAACCAGCAGTCCTTGTCAGCTTAGCACATAGGCTTTTTAACATACCATAAATGAGTTTGAATACAATGAAGAGTACTCACAGAATACAAATGACAAAAATCAATGGACAACAAAGAAATTGCAGACAAAAAATCAAGAAATTAAAACAAGAAAAATATTAAAAAAAATGGCAGCAAATTGACAGCAAAAAAAGACACTACCATTTACAGGAAATTTTCATATAATCCTTGGGCCACCAAAATATTCCAGAAAATACTCTGATAGTTTGGTATTAATTTGTCCCCAGTGAACAAATTCAGCCTAAATAATCAACTGAACTTCATTGATAATGATAGAATCCTTAAGAGAAGAAACCATATCTATATAAATCTATAAAATCAACTATTTGGAATGCAACAAAGTGGAAAAACAAAAAGAAACATCGGAATTGGGCTCAAAGAACACAGATGAAACATCAAATACAATTAGATAGAAAAATTAGTGGTTGCACATCACTTTTGGAGAGAGAAACATGATATAGAAATGGAAATCATATTACTGACATTTATAGATAGACCTTTGCAACCAGAAATATGGGAAAAAGTGTGTTATAAAAAATATGAAGATAAGGTTATGAATTTCAAGATCCCAACAGAAGACAAATTAATCCAGAAGTTCATAAAATTTCCATAAGAGCTATATCAAGTTCAACCAACAATAAATGAATCTGGTAGTCAACTCATAGTTGATGATGGCCTATGAAACATGTTTTTTATAATTTAATTCTGTATAATTTAATGTTAAGAATAGTGTAAATTATTAAATTGACTCACCAGCTAATTAAGAATATATAAGTTGCTTAACTGTATTAGTTTCAATGCAAAGATGGTCTTAAATTAAATATCAAATGGTTATTTAAAATGTAATATGCTTTACAAATAGAGATCACACTTTATTCACATTCTGGTGTGTTAAAGAAATTTATGATAAAGTAATGTGTATGCTAGTACCATTTATATGTATTTAATGCTCTTCCCACAATATTTTGGATCTACAGCCTCAATCAGGGAGATATAACCTTTAAATTAGCTTAAGATTTTAAAATATGAGAATTAATGTATTAATAATAAATTATATTTACAATACCAAAGCACACAATAACTGAAATATTAGTAATTATATTTGGGCTAAAGAATACTTTTGATGAATGAAGCAAAATATAATAAAAAAAATATTAGGTTTAAGCCAATATCTGATGACCACAGTTGCAATCACAGAAAATGTATTTTATTATTGTTTGACTGTTTAGGCCCTGTTTAGAGCTATTATGCAAAGTGATAATAATAAGGAGATTTGTTGTTGATTTTCACATTTTATTAAGCACTATAGTTAATATATATAAAACGATTTTTCATGTGGGTATACCAGTGTCATACTGTTTAATTTGTGACTTTGTTTGTAGGAGAGGCCCAGTATGTCAATGATATCCCTGCTATTCCTGGAGAAGTATTTGCTGCATTTGTTTTAACTACCGTGGGTCAGGGCAAAATATCATCAATAGATAAGTCAGAAGCAATGGTAAGCAGCTAATTTAAGCATTTTATTAAACCATTTTCATATTACTTCTACTCAGAGCTTGCCTAATTCAATGAATTATGTTGGAAAAACCAAGTTTTAAAATAGCTGTCAGCTTAGTTGTTCTTAAACATTTTAAGAGTTAAAAATGACTCAATACCTCTATTTCTATCAATTACATATGTTGTCACATCATTAGTGTAAGTGAAAGTAGTGCACGTTTTGGATTCAAAGCTTTCTTTAAGTGAACAAAGCTGTAGCCAATGAAGGTGTAATACATTAGTTAATAAGCTTTGTTAGCCAGCTGAACATTTGGGTATCTCTCAAATTGAAAACTGTTTTCTAAAGGATATAATCAATGAGATGAGATTTGTCAATAAAAAGTCATAGTCTCAGTACAAAAACTACTGGGGAAATAGTTGTACAGAGGATACTGAGATGGCATACAGTTTCTGGCACAGAGCCATAGATTTGCAAGGAGATTGTAGTGAAAACTAGCATTATCACTGAAAAATAATCCTACTTATTAGAAAATGAAAACAAACTGTTCTTTCTCACAATCCAGATCTTGCACCTGCTATTTCCATTTCTTCAATCTTTGAGAATACAGAAGCACCAGAATTACATCTTCAACTTCCAAAGAGATTTGATACATAATTAAAAGTTAACTATTTCACCTTGTGGTAATATATCAACCAAAATAATCTCTTCAGAATTCCAGAAGAATGTGGCCATGATTTTACCATCTTAGGACATTTTCTTGAACATTTCTTCCCCAAAAATAAATTTACTGATGCCACTCCATATATTTTCTTTTGGTCTCAAAGTCAAAGTAATGAAATCATGTTTCATCTCCCATTACAATGCTCTGGACAAGAAATTGTCAACTTCAGCTTCATAATAAGCAAGCATCTCTGAACAGTTTACCAGTCAACTCGCTATTCAACGTGACATCTCTGTTGTCTGTGAACATGGATCATTTCAAATATAGATGTCACCACATTATATTATTCCAAATGTGACTACAGTGAGTACTTGTTCAGAGCTTAGAGATTAATGTTACAGTATCAACTTTCTTCCAATGATAACTGCCTTTTCACCCAAGACTGACAATACTTTTATTCACTATTATTCTTAAACATCTTCGGTGTTAAAAAAATGGTACTTACAAAGCTGTAGACAAAGGAATAGTAATATATCCAATACTGATGTATTCAACTTGTTCACACTAACTCCACTTTCTTAGTAGTTAATAGTCAATAGTCATTTATTCATCCGTAAAGATTAAATACAAAAAGATGCAATATAAAACAGAGACAAACATAAAGGCTTAAAAATTAAAACTTACAAAATATACAGAAATTTCATATTGTCATTTTGCAATAGTGTGTAGATAGGATAATAGGTGTGTGCAATAGACTGGTATTTAATTTTAAATTTTAATTTAAGCAGCAAATGATCATAATTATCTACAGAGACTCATATATAATAATTGCTCCTAAATGGATGCTAAAAGTTTCATTGTAATTTTGTCTAAATAATTTTTTCTTAGGGGATATTTTAGTAAGAACTTTCTTATAACTGGATTTTCAATTGCATTTCATGGTATGTTGGCAGCAACAAATGCCCTGGTTAAGTCTGCACAGAAATTGCTGCTGAGATTGGATGAATTAGGATGTGTCAGTAGAGTTTGTTGCTTTGATTTTTCTGCAGATATTTGCCTTATGTCCCAACCCTTGCACATGCTGCCTCAGGTGGCGGTTCTTTTCTTGCAAAATCTACAAATTGAAGAAGTTAATTTAATTAAAATCCTAAAAGTTGTACTGTTGTATTTCTATCAAAAAGTGTGGATGTGTGCCCGTGGATGATATGTGAAACGTGGCAAACAGGCCATTCATGATTCACATATCATCTGTGGGCAAATAGGGCATTCATGAAAATCTTTAAAAATTATGATTATGTTTGGCTGCACAAAATAAATTTAGTATCGGAAAGCTTCTGAACAGCACCAAAAAGGATGTTATTCCACCCAGCAAGAAGTCAGGAGTGTATCAGATAGATTGTTTGGAGTGTGATCAGATATATAGGCAAAACAATACGAAAATTGAAATTTGGAGACAAGGACCAAAGAACACTTCAGAAATTTAAGATATAAATGGCGGTTGCAGATCACTTTTGGACTTATGATCATAACATTGCAGGAGAAACCAAACTGTTAAAAGCTACCACCAATCCAAAGGATTTGGCAATGTGGAAAAAGATTTATATTTTAAAAAGTAAACATAGAGTTATGAATTTTGACATTCCACCAATGGACTTCCTGTTTTGTTATATAATGGAACCACCAGATGCCACTATGTCACCTGCTAGAGTTAGTCAGTCCCCAACTGAAGATGAGAGTGAATGCTCTTGAAACATGTTCTGAAGAATTAATCAATTTGTGAAGTTTTAGTGTCGCCTAATACTGACTCATTTGTGTATAGGTTGTACAAAGTTTGAAAAAATATTATGGCTGTTTTTCTCCAATGCATAATTTTACATATTCAAAGCACACTTTGTAATAGTAAAAATGAACTAATTTCAGCAAAAATTTTAGAGTGCATTTAGATTAATAGCATCAACTATTTGAACACGGAAATTCTCCAGTACTAATATTATCACAAATAAACATTTTATGTACTTTAAACATTTAAATACATCATATTAAAAAATTATTTCTCAGAAAATAATAGAGGGGGATAAAAAGAATGCACATAATTTTGTGCTTATGTTTTTTATTTTAAATGATCTACAGAAACTGGAAATAAACTGTAAATTGAGTGAAAAGTTTGGTTTTTAAAAATCTAATGACAAAAAAAAATGAAATATTTTTTTCTCTTAATCTATTATTTCAAATTTTGTGAGATCTCAGGTACACTTTTATATATATATTATACAAATGGATGATACACTGAAAATTTCATAAAAATGCATGCTGTAGGAAAAAAGTTTTTCCTAAGTGTTTAGTGTCCTCTTAAATATGCTGCATCTTTAGTAATTTACATTAAGCATCTCTGTCCTCTTCAGGGATAAATTTTGCAGTTAAAATCATGTAAATAAATACTTGCATAAAAAGAGCAAATCATTATTTTCTCATTACAATAAAAATGCTTTTGCAAAAATGCTTTTTCTGATATTTTATAACTTTGCTGGGGCACTGTAATACATCTGGCACACTTATGTTTGGCAATTGCTTTTTTCATTAGTAACAGTAAAGTTTATCTCTTCTTTACTGTCATAGTTCTCTGTGAAATCATAATCAATATAATTCACATTGCTGAAGAAAATCTGCATGCCCAATGTGTCAGTTTTTTGTTAAGTTTTTGCAGATTTCTTCCAAATACTTATTGTGCACTCCTTGACCAATTTAAATCACCAGAAAGCTTTCTAAGATTATTTATATTCTAGTGAACCCTTAATAATGGGACATTTTTTACTTCATTTTCTCCACTAGTCCAAATAGCCACTTCAATGGAAGAAAATAAATACTTGCCATGAGCATTATTAGCTTAATATTCACATCTTGGGGACTCATTTATGATGCACATTAATATCACAGCATTTTAATTGTAAAATTATGTTTTTTCCTCCACAACCATCTGCATAAAACAAGTCACATTTTGATGGTAAATAATAGTCTACAGAATTTTATTTCATACTATTTTTTATTGATGTATGATAACTGTATACATTCTAACATTTTATTTGGCAAGTTCTGCATTTGAATTGTCAATGATGATGGTAAAATTATATTTTCTTACTAAAAGATGCAAATATTCCAAAATTTTGTTCATTTTTTCTTTCTTTTTATACAATTAAATGAAAATATGAGCATATATTCCTTTTCTTCAAGATTTAGATATGTTTATTTCTGAAAACTACCACCACCTTGCATTGCATTCTTCTGGGATGGTGTAAACTTATTTAAAACTGTAATTCTTATAGTTCATTAATTTAGTTTGGATGTTGGATGTAATTTTTTTTCCAGAACATTCCTGGTGTGATTGCATATATAGATGCCAAGGACATTCCTGGGAAGAACAGCTTTGTCTCGCCAAGACTAGTTGAAATAGAGGAAGATGAAGAGGTAAAGCAGATAAAAAGAATGTAGAGAGCATGTATGTGCATGTTCATCTCTCTCTCTCTCTCTCTTACACAAAAATGTCCTTACAGAATTGTATGCACAAAGACATTTGGCAATTTTAGACATTAAAAAGGTTTTTGCATATGGGGTATATTTTTCCAACTGCTTTCATTAAACTAATGAGTAATCATAACTACTTAATATGTTGTGCTGCAAAGTCTGTGGCAAAGTAGACTGAAAATATACAGTAATTAAAGAATTTCAATTTAAATTTTAATTTATTGCAGTTCATTATGGTGTGATACATGATTGAACTATGTCAGTGTGAAGTTATATTAAGGGTAATTTTATACAGTAAAAATATATTTATTTGTAGACATGTACAATAACTAATAGGAAAAAAATACAAATACAGATTATTATTTAAATGTAAAAAATTTTTTTTTGTAGAACTAATATAGTGAAGCAATTAATATGTTTTTAATTAGCCAGTGAGTCGATTTAATACTCTTATGCTCCACTTGTCATAGAATTATACAGAACATGTTTCGCAGGCTTTTGCCTATATCATCATTCATAGCTGAAGTTGACTCTCAGCTGATGATGCTGGCAAAAGTCTGCAACATGTTCTGTATAATTCAATAGTAAGTGGAGCAAAATAGTATTAAATCAACTCAGTAGCTATTTAAGAACAGATTGTAATAATCAAACAAAAAAAAAATGAATAAGAACAGTAAGGATAACCTCTAGGTTACAATGAGTATTTGCTTATAAGACATGTGCAATAAAATTAAGATCTAAATTACAATAAATATTCACTAGTGCCATAGTTGGCTTTATCTATTAAATAATGTTCCAAAATTTTCCTGAATTCAATGTGCTTGTTACAGGATTTGATTTCTTTAGGAAGGATATTGTAGAGTTTTATTACCATAAAGCTAGGCATTTTTTCATAAAGGCAGAGTCTATGACTTACATATGAATGGGATGAAGAAGTCATTTTTATTCTTTAGTTTGTATTAATGTACATCAGAGTTTGTTTGCATTGGTAAATTATATTTTATTAATTAAGGTATGGTTTTGTAGATGTATGAACATGGCAGAGTTTTATCTTTAACTGAAGGGCATAGATAAGGAAAATGCAGATGAAAATGTGTCCAATAAACTTAAACTATTAAGTGATATATTTGGTAATAACAATACATTGGTATTAAGTGCAGGTCATTTAAAGTATTTTTCTCCTTATATGAGTTTGAAAATAGTGAAACGGGTATTGCCAAATGTCAGTTATGACATTAAACTACTGAATCCTATATGATTTGTTCATTAAAGAGAGATTCCAGTTGCATGGAAAAAATATTTCACAGCTCATAGCTCATACCCTCAAGAAATATTTAGAAACTGTAACACTGACACACCTTGTTTTCATTTCAATAAATGAAACTGTAGTGAAACTCTTCTATGATGGAAGGTTTGAAGCTAAGTCCCTTATAGGCCTAGACAAATCTATTGGGAAATAATTTTATATCCAAAAACAATTTGTTCTTCCCATTTACTTCAACTGATTTCTAAAAGTTTCAGCTGTAGTATTTTAACTTACTTTTGCCCTTATATCAAAATAATCATATTGGACACATACAAAGTATTACAATTATAAATTACATGAATAATTAACAGATATTAGTAAACTCAAAATGCAATCACTTTAGATATTACAGATACATATTAATAAAACAAGGAGAAGCCAAACAGATTAAATTTAAAAAAAACGAGATAACAATAATATAAAATAAGTGGTTTAAATGTCATGTTAATGACCAGAGGAAGCCAATGTATAATTGACCAGTCCTAATATATTTATTAGAGCAAATCTATTTAACCAAGAATTTTTCTATGAATTGATAACATATATCAATGAGAAATTGTTTTAATTTTTTATTAAAAGTAGTCTTGTATTCTATTTATTTTATGTAACTAGTCAATTTATTGAACAATACTTGTCCTGCTGCAGTTGGTTTCCTCTTGTATAATAACAAATTATATATATTGATATGGAAATTTCCTTTAGCTCTAGTGTTATGAGTATGAGCATCACTCTTTACCAAATTTTTTCTTTATTTTATTATATATATGATAATTTCAAATATACACAAAGAATATATTTTTGAAATTTTCTATGTTCTATAAACTCCCCTATAGAATGACAAATTATTGTTATGAAATCATTCAAATTTCACTAATTTTGTGTTTTGCTAATTCCTATAGGGAATATGTTCAAGTTTAACTAGAAATTTTAATTGGAACTTTTACAGTAAAACTAATCATATAATTGAAATCATTGTATGATTGAGTCAAACTAAACACTGTTATTGCTCTACTTGCTTGTCTGTAAATGTAGAACCGATTTCATGAACCTTTGTCCACATCATCAGCTAAAACAATGACTGCTGGATACTTTGTTATACTGTGGGAATGTGTATTCTGCCCTGGTGGAGGTGTGATGAATTTAGAGTTTATGTTTTCATCCCCAGAAGAGTCGATGTTCATTAACCTGTCTTTGTATTTGTAAATGTAGATTTACAAATATTCCATATTGCTAATTCTGTAGGTCCTTGTACTGATTTAATAATTTTGCTTTATTCAATATGTCATGGTTTTCTGTCCAGAAACGAAATGCTACTGCTGATTTCTCTATTTGCTTGTATCTTATGTTCCTGAAATGTTCTTTTAACCATGTTCCTATGTTTCCCTTTGTTTCTCCAATGTAGATTTTCTCACATTCTGTGCAACTTATTTTTGTAAATACCTGCTTTTTTCTCCTGTGGAATACTGTCATTAACATTGTCTATCAGGAGATTTTTGACATTAAATCTGTTTACAGGGGCTAATCTGGTATTAAAATTTTTAAGAACATTTTGAAACTTTTTGATAGCCCAACGATGATATATCAATTTCTTTAAAATTAGTTTATCTTTTCCTGCTGAAAATGTTCTCTCTTCTTTAATAAGTTTTTGCCTTTAGAATTGTTGTACTTTTTTGTGTACTAGTTCTTTCTTAAAACTATTTTTAATAGATGTACTTTCTATTTGTTTGTATTCTTTGAAGTATTCTTCTTTGCCAATTTGTAGATTAACTAGCCAGTGTGTTAAACTGTTCATAACTGCATGTTTGTGCATCATTGGATTAAAACTGTCAGCTTTGATGCAATTAACTGTGTGGTGTGTGTTCTTTCTATATATTCCAAATTCCAGGTTTCCTTGATGCTTCTTAATTTTTCTGTCCAAAAATGATATGTTATCTGTTTCTGCTTCATATGTGAATGATATGTTTCTATTTTGTATATTCAGATGTTTTATGGCATCATCAATGAGCTTTTTTGTTTTATATTTGCCATAGTTAACAAAAAAATAGGAATGTAACAGCATTAGGAGAGATAGAAGAAGTGAAATTAACTGAAAATTTGGAGTTAAGATGAGTAAGGAACTGATTGAGAGATTTTGAGCCATGAGTCCAAAACATGAATATATCAACAATATATCTCAGCCATAATAATGGTGCCAAAGGTTCTGACTTAAGAAATTCCTCCTCTAAGTGAGCCATAAAAAGATTGACATAAAGATAGTGCCATTCTGGTACCCATCGCAGTGCCTTTAATTTGTAGATTAATATATATATTTATTACAATCTCAAAAGCTGAAAACAATAACCATTGATCATTAATATGCTCATAATACAACAGAAAATTACTATTACCATAGAGTAATGCTAAATTTGAAATCAACAGACAAAGATCCTAAAATTAAAGAATTAATGTTGTATAATAAATTAACTTTCTATACAAAAAAATTTAATGGTAGTAGTTTTAAGCTTAATCTGAAGAACTATATCATTGATTAATGTATTTATAAGGTAAATGAATTTTAAATATTATTTAAATAAAAAATGACAATGTCAGAAACTTGTACTAAGTTTATTGACAGCATTGACATATGCAACAAAGGTGCCATAGGACCGGTTTTTTTGCGATATTTTTACCAAAACAAAGTATATTTGTAACACATTGGATGTTCATAAAATTACAATTTGGAAAAGGAAAATCTCAGTCCTCTTAGAAGATACCAATTACTTATGCTCTTTTTCTGCTTTCTATGCAGAAACCATAAAAGAGGAGTTGAGACTCTTTACAATTATCCTGTTTTGGAATACCTAGTGTAAGTTTTGGACTCTAGATTTGGACAAAAAATCCAAGAAAGTTATCTCTGCCACAGGAAAACCAATGGGGTTAAACCTTGGACCTTACTAGTGTGGAACTAGTGACTCTGAAGTTCTGTCAAAATAGTTCAGTGTAAATGCTTTGGAACTAGAAGCAGAACTAAAGCTTTTGAAGACAAAAGAGATGGGGACATGTACCTTCCACCAAAAACTGTTCCTAATTGGATTGAATGGCTATCAAGGTTTCAGCCAGATTCACCCAAACTTCATTGCAGTAATTAATGAATTTATCAACAATGCCTGTAATCAGTGTACAAGTGAAAGAACTTTTGCAAAGCTTAGTATCTTAAAATCAAAATTAAGGTCTACAATGCATCAAGAATGCTTGGAAAACTTGATGATCCCATTTGTGGAGCAAAAACTGGCTGCCAGTGAAAACAAATGCTGTCATCAATGAATTAAAAATATATATTCCCTTTGATTGATGGATAGCCCTTTAATTACAGAATGTTATATGATGTACATTACCGAACATTTTTAAAATTTTTGTTCTAGACTTGTAAACTAAATAGTAAACTTAAAACTTGTGGCAACTTTTCTTCAGTAGACTAATTATACTAGAATGGAATCACTTGTTTTCAAATGAGTTTTTTATTAATATTTTATATTGTAATTTTCACATAAGTATATCCTACACCTTAAAACCTATTTTATTCTGTTAAATAAATTAATCAGATAGGCTTTCTGTATCATTTATATGCAGACAAAAGGCTTTTGTTAATATTTATTTAGCTATTTTGTCATGATGTTAATAAAGTTAAAAACGTTTGTCTTTTTTATTCATGTATTTTTCTTATTGAATCTGTTACATAGATGGTTATTTTAAATTATGAAACATAACATTTGAAACTAATTTTATTATAAATGTGAATAGTTTGGATTTTTACAGTGAAATATAGTATCATATAACAAATTATTTATGAGGAAGTCACTCAAATTTCACTAGTTTTATTCCACTTACTTGGACATGTTTTAAAGGCACATTTCCTTCATTGGCTGATGAAGAAAATTTGCCTTTGAAACATGTCTAAGTAAGTGGAATAAAACTAGTGAAATTTGAGTGATTTTCTCATAAATAATTTGTTATATAATTTTACTATGTTTATAATCTCTGAAATTTTCAAGAGGTTACAATATTTTTCCAAAATATACAAAGACATTTTGTATTTTTATATCGCACAACTATTATAAAATTATAAAAACCTGAAGAAATATCGGAGTGATTCTAAATGAATCAGTCAGTTTTCTATGTGTTTTGCAGGTATGTGAACTACAGTTTTTTTTAATAGTGTTTAGTGCCCATTTTTACTGCTGAGGCACCACAGTCAGTGAACTACAGTAATTACAATAATTTGGCAATATAAAAATTAAAAACTAGCATTTAGATTATTTAATTTGTTTAAAAACTTGTTTCAGTGCAATGCATGTAAAATTTGCTCTGATTTGTAGGTAAGTGGGGTGGGGTGGGTAATCTGGCACTCCTACTATGAACTTCTGTGCATACCATTGATAGAGAGTAAACACTTATTATTATTATTATTATTATTATTATTATTATTATTATTAGTATTAGTATTAGTATTAGTATTAGTATTAGTATTAGTATTAGTATTAGTATTAGTATTAGTATTAGTATTAGTATTATTATTATTATTATTAAAACTGCCTCAAGCAATCAGCTGTCATTTTTTAAAAAATGGTCATTAATGCAGGAGGCAAAAAATTTTGGAACAGGGAAGAGGACTTATATCTTATTTTATTAAGCAGTAAAACCTGCTTAAGTAGACCCTATATTGAAATTTTTCTTCAACAGAAATGTTTTTACACTTTTGGTCTTAAAACTATGATAAATATCCTGGATTACTAATAAAACTGTCTAATGTAGAAATGGAAATCAAAATATTCTTTTATATGAAAAATTGCTAGTTTTCTGGAGTGTACCATTTATAAAAATATTAGGAACTGCATAAATTCTAAAGAATTTTGTAATCTTTAACTCTTCCATTATTTTGTAAGGATTTTAAATGTGAGGTAAGGTATACTTTCCCTCTCCTTGATATTTCTTTGGTTACCTTGTATAGAGAATACTATGCTGTACAGTAATCAATATCTATAATGTTCCCAGTTTCCACACATGTCAGTCACGTTTTCAATTCTACTTTTAATGGTATTTCCTTACTTGCACTAAAATTCATGTCAACTGTTTGACCCTTTCAGAAATGTTATTAGGTAAGGGCCCATTAAATTTTTACTTTAGTCCAACAGTTGTCATTATGGCTTATTCTGATAAATAAATTAGAGCCATGCAGAGCCAGAGGGTTGGCACAAAACTCGTTAAAAATGAACTTAAAAACAGAAGATAACATGTAGAAATAAAACATGAAAATATAAATGGTGTGGTAAAAAATATAAAATTAGATCTCCAGGTTATAAGACAGGGAGTTCTGTAGGGTTAAAAATTGGGAACATTTTCAATTCTAATTTATGTAAATGACAGTTTTTAATTTATATAAACAATGGGGGATAGCATTAGGGTATGTAGATAATATTACAATGATAATAAAAGATAAAAATACACCAAATGTGGAAACCAAGGCAAATGTAATTCCAACAATGGTAAAACTATAATACTGAAATCTAGATATGATACTAAATATAAAAAAAAGCTTGGATTAATTTTGAATTAAGAACATGATCTACAAATTCAATTAAACTCAAAATAGAAGGAGAAAACTTTCCAGAAACATTACCCTCAAATCTTATAGACATTATAATAGACAAACAGTTAAGCTGCAAACCCCAAATTCAGTATATTTCCAAAAAGATAAAAATAGGCATTTACATAATAAGGCAAGTCAGAAATCAATGGACAGTGAAACAGTTAAGAGATTTACTATGTATTCATCTAATTGCATATGAAATATGGCATAATGCTGTGGGCAAGTATTACCATGCAAGAAGTAGGGAATATTTTTAATTTACAATGTTTAGCTATGAGAACAATTGGAAGATTATAAAAAGGCCATGCATGCAGATACATCTTCAAAAATACTTATGTATTAACTGTCCCATATATATATTTACAAATGTATTAAAATTATATCTTACAAAGATGAACCAAATAATTACATGATGATGATGATGATGATGATGATGATGATGATGATCTAAGAAAAAATGAAGATTGCTTTAGATACAGACTTAGGGTAACACCAAACAGTCAAGACTCAATGAGCATGGGGGAAAGAGTTATACAGCAGACTACCAAAAAAAATAAAGGACCTAAAAAAAAAAAGCAAAATTAAAAGCCATAAATAGCTATTTAATAGAAAATGTATTTAATAGTTTAGAATAATTCACACATCTTAAGTAAATATTTACAGAAATATTTTTAAAACTTGATGCATCTTTGTACTAAGTAAAAAAGAATTATTTAAATGACAACATTGGCTATAAAGACAAGAGTAGTGCTTGATCTTCACAAGAGTAAAAATGATTGATGTGTGGGAGCAAGGAGCATTTTTTGCTAAGTAAATCATGAAGATATTTAATGTCAGTAAAATGTGTATGAGATTCTAAAGAAGAAAAAATAAATGTTGAAATGATGGGTAAAATTGTGCTAATGATAAAATAAAAAGATAACTTAAGAAAGCTGCAAATGAAGATGTTAATGTATAGTGTGGAAGCAGTTTATCAATCAAGACAAAAATTCACTAAATGTCAGGTTCTATGGTGCAGAAATTTGCTAAAATTGTCACTCCAAAACTGGACAAGATTTAATTCAAAGCTTCTAAATAATGGTTGGAGAGATTTTGCAAAATACACCAGAACATTTTTAACAACCTTTGTGGGGAATCAATTGATGTTAAGTTGTGAGATCTGTGGATTAGTTAGCTAAAGTGCCATCCATAATTGAAGGACATGAAAATAAAAACATAAAAAATGGTGATGAAACTGGATTTTTCTTCTATATGCTTTTGAATAAATTACAATGCCTGAAAAAGAAAAATGGACTTTTTTCTATGTCTGGTAAATGAAAAAACTCTTACTGATCATAAAAAGCATGGGCATAAAAAAAATCACATTGAATAAAAATGCAACAAAAATGCAGGGATGATGTCACAAATCACACAGAAATTGCTAACATTTTTAAATGGTAGAATGAAAATTCAAAACCAGCATGTTTTGTTGTTCTTTGATGGATAATGCAACCTGTCAACATATTGAACTTTCGTACATGCAACTTGCTTGGTTCCCTCCAAAATCACTTGTGCCTCTCCACATTTAGAGCATTAGAGATTAGAGCATTATTTGGAATTTTAAAGTTCACTATCATGAATAATTCATGTAGCCTTTGTTTACCAATGTGTAAAGTGAACTTATGAAATCATTGACAAAAGTTTAAAAAGTTAAAGGAATTTAACATACAATAGAATGGTTCAGGCATGTTTAATGTAATTTCTCATGCTAAACTATTTGTGAAAAGTCAGACAGCTAAGAGAGTAAACTGCATGCAGTAAATTGTTGTTTTACTGGGAGAAATTAAAGAAAAATTGAACCAAACCATATATTTACCATATGTAGGAGTGAGATTGACTTACTTGTCCATTGTCCAAGTGTCCATTGTTACTTGGCCATTGTTGGCCATTTGTCCATTGTCCATTGTTGACCATTTGTCAACATCAGTGATTGGAACCTCATCCCCTAAGGTGCAAGCTGTTCAAAATATGTTGTGCCATGTTTAGAAGCATTTGAGTCGCCCATTGGTAACAATGAAATCTTGCATATTCCATTTATTTGCTTTCTGTTGTGCTTTTTATTTTAACTTTGATCCACTAACAGGCAGCTTCTTCACTTGCACACTTTAATCATTGATAAAAAAGTTGTGTAATTCTGCATTCTTTGACTGTTCCATTTCATTCCCTAATATCTGTTTTTCTTCCCACTATTTTAAGTTACTTTTTTATTTTTGAGAATTTTATTCACTTGTATTCTACTGCATTTGAAATCTTTGGCAAGTGTCCTTACAGAAATTCCTTTCTTGCTTTCAACAATCATCTTTCTTCTCTCCTTCGAAGTTAAAATAATTTTTCATTTATAACATTGCATCACAGATTCAGTGACTATGCACATTTTAATATGCATACACTACAGTTCAAACAAAAATAAATTTTACTAATAATTTTTTATTCAGTGAAAAGGAAGAAATATTTTTCTACTTCTCTTACTATATACTGACTAATTAGAAAGAAGAAACTGCTTATTACCCATGAAATAAATAACATTATAGTTAAATGGTGATCCTCTTCATCTTAAATGCTGTCACTAATCCAAAAAGTTATAACATCCACAATTTGTTCAGTATCTTCCTTATTTTCCAAGATAATACAGAAATTATTTTTAATTTTCATTTTATATTTCTTTCAATTTCTTCAAAATAGTTCTCATTTATGTATTCTGATAAACTAATTTTCTACCCAACTTTTCTGAAGTTCAAATTATTTTTACAGTATAATGACAAGCATCAACAAGATTTGTTACATTAATCATATATTAGTACTTGAGTTTTAGACATTTATTATCCTTTAACATGTGCTACTGTATTTTTCATAAAGAAATTTTCATATTTCCACATTAAGACCATAATTAATTTCATAGCATTTTTCAAATGACATATATATTACTGTATAGTTAATGCCATCTATTGTTTCATATGTAAGAAATATGGTTCATTAAAGCTTCTTGGATCCATTTTTCTGTTAATAATATTAATAGCATGGATTACTAACAGTTTACTGTTTCATCATCGGCTACCCAAATTTTAATGTCTTATGCCACATATCACTTGCAGCTTTTTATATATATTTCATGCATAATGCAGATGGATGTGAAGTTGATCTTGTCTTGTAAATTAATTTTCCAAATTATTGCACTTTATATTTTGTTTATTTTTGTTAAGATGGTTACGATGGTTAAGAGTGATATCTGCTGATAAAAATATATCACATTTTTCTTCAGATTTCAGTTTTATAGAAGAACATTTGTTTTATCCTTAGCGTAACATTATACTGCAGTAATTAAAATTTATACATTGCAAAAAGCATTTCTACTCCACTAAAAATATTTTTGATAAATTTTTTTATTATAATACTTCTTATGATATTTTTACCATAAAATATATGCCACTAGACTAGAGTCTCTCTGTACTTGTTTATCCTATGCACTGAATTTGGCTTGACAGTCTGTACTGTTGCTTTAAGATAACTTATGTATGCAGATTATGGCATTTGCTTGTGGACAAACATGGTCCTAATGGATATTATCACAATTCTTGCTCCATTGCCATTATATCTTTCATATGCTTCAATTGCACTGCTACATTAATAAATTTTCATTTTTCAAAATATGTACAATATTTCACATTCTGTTCACACATTCTTAAATATTCAGAAGTATATAATTCAATTTTACAATGTCATCCAGAGTAATCAATGTAAGAAACATGTTCGCAAAAAGTTGATAGTCTATCTGAATTTTTGTTTAATTTGAATTATGTGTACATTCATAGCTCAAAAGAACAGAGAAAAGCAAAGTAATATCTTGTTTCATTACTGTTATGCTTTTCTTGTTTGTATTTGATTAATTAATTTTCTTATAATGCTTATTAGTTTTAAATTCTCTTAATATATATTCCTATGTAAGAATATTTAATGCTGAAAATATTGCAATTGCAGATATTCTGTAGTGGAAATATAAAATATGCTGGTCAGCCATTAGGACTTATTGTGGCAGAAACAAGGGAAACGGCTTTTACTGCAGCACAAATGGTGAAAGTTCAATACACTGAGGTTAAAAAACCTATTATCAACATAAGAGATGTTCTTGCATCTGGAGATAAGACCAGGGTTAGAGTGGAGGTAGAGCCAATGGAGATTAAAATACCAGGTATTGATCAACATACCTCTTTGTAAAAATTCTTATGTAGACATATAACAAAGTATATGTTAAGAAAAAATTAACTTCAGAACATGTATGATTTATTATTAAGTTATAGTCATAGATTTTTTATTTAAACCACATCTCACTTTTAACTGTTTACAAATTCATGACAATATCTCTCCTACCCTTCCCCCCTCTCTCTCTCTCTCTCTCTCTCTTGCTCTCTCAGATTGCATTTTATTTTACTGTAGTCTTGGAAATTAGTGCAACATATTGAATGAGTACAACATAGCAAGAAATTACAGGTGGGCTATTGCCACAATGTATTGGCACATTCAGTCAGAGCAAGTAATTGCTAGCAATGAAGGACTCTCATTTGCATAAAATGAACAAAGTCCATAAAAATATTAAATTTAAGAATTACATACTTATTGTAACCAAGAAAGTAAATGCTTATAATGCTATCATTTTCCAACTATTTTGGCACCAACTAGGGAAATTAAACAGCCTTAGTTGCAGTTCTCTTTAAGAAACAATTGTTATCTCTTAGCAGATGTTAATTTTCAATCTCTCTAGTATGCAAGAACTCAAATATAAATAAAAAAAATGAAGATTTTTAGTAATCATGAACATTTTTTTAATTACATGATATTACCACCTAATGTTTGCTGTGGCATTTCACAGCAAGGGTCTGTTTACAAATAATTTTACTTACACTAATTTTTGTTAAGCTATTTCAAACTTATAATTTTATAGACTGCAATTTCATATTTGTTTGTGTTACTACCTGTCAACCAAAATCTGCTTTAAACAGTTTCTTCATGCCACGTGTTTCTCTTCACATTTCCTATTTACTATTCATATCATTTACTTTTGACTTTATATAGAAATAAACTTATCTTATTACAATGCACAATAGACATATAAAAAAGGGAAGATAGAGATAGTAAACATCCACATAGTTCTTTTTTTTTTTGCAAATGAACCAAAGTGATGAAACAATATACATGTGCAAAAGAATTTTATGCAAATTTATATTGGGTGAATGGACAGTATGAAATTGGACGTTTAATCATGATATGGTAAATTATGGAGTATCTGTCTCTTAAACCAAATATGAGTTAGTGAAAACTAGAAAAGAATAAGAAATGGAAATGAATGTAGAAGTATTGATTCAGTAAGCAGGAAAAATTTAAGAGAATTCTTTGATAACAAAGATAGAATATCACTACTGTTGGAGACAAACAAACTATACCCAGAACAAATGTAGCAATAAATGCCATCTTATAAAAAGAATTTAAAAATAAGGAAGAAGGAAATGGCTACCATATTATATCTCTTACCCCTTTCAATGATTTGGATTATTTTTACCCATAAAAGTGAATGAATTGGGCTTAAACTTGATCACTTAACCTGGACTATGCCTATAGTGATAGAGACACTCTCTCAACAGCATGATACATGTTATTTATATAAAAAAAAAGAATGATAACCCAAAAAGGTACACACAAATCACATTCAAAGAAAAGAGAAAGTAAGAATGAGTGACAAAAGATAAAGATTACTGCTGATCAATAGAGAACAGTACTGATTCTACATTTTGAAAGTGTGCTCCTTGCTTCATTTCTTAAAATTTCTTCACTGTACTGTAACACTAATTTGAAAGTTCATCACCTTCACAATCACAGCTGGAGGATATTACTTTTTTGTGGGATAAATCTGAAGGTGGTATAACAGCCGATAGATTCACCACAATAATCCATGAATTTATCTTTTTGATAAAACAAAATGTCCAGTGTTAAGAAATAATAAATGTTGTATGCTCCTTCCAGAACTTAAATATGTTGTGACCAATGTTTGCTTTGACTGCTGATGTTATCATTCAGCAGAAGTATCTAGAAAAGAGTCATACTGATAAGGAGAAAATTGTAGAAAAATGTTGAAAAAACAGAGAAATATGAGGGTTATTTGATATTAACAATAACAAGTTCTGTCTTGCAACATACTTTATTTTTCAACATGGTATTCACAAAGTTATATACACTTGCTCCAACATTTCTCCAGGTTCATGATTACTTAATGGAAGTGGATGTCTTTGAAACCCTCAAAATATGCTTTATCTCTTTATGACCTCTTCATTTGACTTAAATTTTTGTCCAACCAGGAAAAATTTTGAGTTTAAGGAACAAATGATAACCTTTGGGAGCAAAAGCAGGAGAATAGAGTGAATGTGAAAGCATTTAAATCATAATTTGGTCAATTTGCTATCATTGAATTGAAGCCATTACCTTTCTAGCAGATGGAGTGCATTTTGACTTTTTCAGAGATGGTTCGCCTCTTGTAGTCCATTGTTTAGACTGCTATTTCATTTTTGGTGCATAGTAATGTATTCCTTTCATCCATACTCAAAAAATCATAAAAATCCAGTTGGATTCTTCATAAATATTTCCAAACAGTCGGCTGATGTTTGCATGTGATTTTTCTTTTGCTCCGAATTGAATAGATGTGGCACCTGATTTGGGCAATTTTTTTTATGTATTATGCGAAATAATATTAACTTGCTCATTGGAGATGCCCATGGCCTTTGTTATTCCACTTTCACCTATCTGTCAGCCAAAACAATATCATGGACTTTTGATGATTTCTGGACTGACAGTTGATTTTGTAACTCTCAGGTGTGGTGCTTCTTTAATGCTTAAACTCATTTACCCAAAGTCAAATTATTTCATATGAAGGTCATGCATCACCTAATGTAGGCAAAATACTTCCATGAATTTACTTTGCTGTTTTTCCTTTTGAGAATAAAGAATTAATTAAATCCCACCTTGAATTTCAATCTTGCCCATTTTTTACTGTAACTCAAATCGCTTGTATTTAAACAAATGCCAAATATTGAATTAACATCAGAATGACTTGCAGGTGCAGCTCGTGAAGAATGAAATTGAAGGGTCGCTTGAATATAAGATTATAAAATGGCACATTTAAAAAGAAATTACCAAGTACATAAATAGAGATTACCAGAGAATGTAGAAGATTTACCTGGAGACTTATGGGCTCCAAAGAGTAAATATGGGAAACAGAAGAATGCACTATGTACTTCACTACCACAAATCCCTTTACATTTTTCGTACAGTCATTTGTTGAAATATCTAATGTAAGTTCTCTTTCCATCATTACCCTCCTATTGTATATTTAGTACAGGTCTTGGTGGTCCTAGTTCTTTTGCTGCAATTTTATCCCTGTGAGTTAAATATTTAGTTTGTAAATATTTAATTTCATTCATTATAAAAACACAAACACTATACTTATTTAATGAACTAATAAATTGAAGAGCCACATTTATTCAACATTGCCAACAATTTCTTAATGTTATATGGTTATGACTTTTATATTTTACTTACAGCCAGCATAGATCAACAGCACAAAGCACACTGACAGGTGCTTCCCTTCTCAAAATAAAATCTTTTTCTTGCTTAAAGAACCATTCATTCCTTCTTAACTGAAAGAATGAATGAGGTTATGAAACTTCAACTGCCAATGTCATATGGTCACAATCTTCTCAAACTCACCTACAACCAAACACCATCTCTGCATCCACTTTAAGTACTTTATTTTCTCAGAATAATTTTAATGGTAAAATAATGAGTTAGATAATCTTTATACTCAAGCATCTTAAGCAACTGGGGCTAGTGCTCATGATCACTGAACTGAAAAAGAAAAATCATTAAAGGTTGTAAATTCAAAATGTATAACCTTATCAAATAAGTGCTATTTACTTCTCAATTACTAAGTGAAGGAGGGGTGCATGACCCTGAGTCCTTACAGACAAGCTGTGGCTTATGACTCATAACCATGGAATATTGATACAGAAAAGGCATTCTTTATGACTACATATACAGATGTTGCTGTTACCCTGCCCAATAATCTTATCCCATTTCATTTTCTCTGCCAAGCAATTATTTTTCACCCTGCATTTAAATTCCTCCATGTTATAAAATGTATTTTCCACTAAATACATATTATGGTGTTAATTTTTTTATTAACCTGATTTATTGAATTGATATCTTCAGGCAGTTTATTGTACAATTGTTTTTCTATACTTCTATTTGTTCCCTCAAGTATTGATCTTAAATAATTTTCTTTGTTCCTTAATTTGTATGAATTTGTGTTATAATTTTTTTTAAATTTAAATAGTGTTTAACACCTCTTTTAACTACTAAGGCATCACAGGTAGTAAACTACATGAGATGAAATGATAAACTGGGAAAGGATTTTTTTTAAGGAAATGTTCCAGGCCTAAGTTTAGGGTACCTCCCTGACATTTTCCATTTATGACAGAGGAAAACCTGGAATAAACCTCAGTCAGGGAGGACTGTCCAGGTGGGAATCAAACCCCAGATCTCCCATTCATAAATTTGTGCCTTAACAACCTCGGCCACCCTCAGTATATATTTTTGGTAATTCTTTATTCATTCATATAATAAATATATTTAATGCTTTCATGTTTGTATATGCATTGGACAGTTAAAAAAGATTCAATTTCTTAAATAAGGATTTGCAATCATTTTGTTTTTAGTTTAATTCTCTATTATCCTATTAGCCATTTTTTTTAATTTAAAGATTTTCAGTACTCTCCATGCTGTGATATTTTCCCTTAATGTTATCCCATATTTTATGCATGAATACATGAATGCATAGTACACTTGTTTCATTGTGTCATCATCCATTACTTTTCTTAATTGTTTCATTGTATATATCCCTTTATTTATCTTTTTTGTAGTGTGCATTATGTTTGACTGCCAATTTATGAGTTTGTCAATTATTATTCCTAAGAAATTTGTGTTTCTGAGGTGCACTATGCTATGTTCAATGTATAAGATACTGTAAATTGATGTAATTAAAGTGCCTTATTTTAATCCTAACAATACACATTCACTATAGCTTCATATCTGTATTTCAATTTCATAATTTCATGATTGTATGCATTAGATGATTTGTTCAATGTGTGATCTAAAGAATTAAATAAAATACAATTTATTTAAAATTTCAGGAGATGCTTCTCATGTGATCAGTGGCTGTCTAAATTTTGGCTCACAGTATCATTACACAATGGAAACACAAACTGCTGTTTGCATACCAGTGGAAGATGGAATGGATGTTTATCCAGCCTCTCAGTGGATGGATCTTGTGCAAGTATGCATTGCAGGAGCTTTAAATGTCAAAGAAAACAGGTATTGAATACTATTAAATAAACAGTTTCATTAGATATTTTAATTCATATTTATTAAACAAAAACTTGACTTAATTAAATAATTAAATCATATTACTGATATCCATTTAGTTTATTCTGAAACTTTTCATTTTAGTGATTTTGATAGCTCATCCTATATTGTTCCATTGGTTTATGCTCATAATGTTTGAGAATGAGCTACCAACATTATGACAAAACCATGTATTCTTGTAATAGAAATGATAATCTTCTTAAGATATAAAAGTTTTTCAGTAACTAGCTCTCCAGCAGTTATGCCTAACTTTAAGTTTTCACAGTAAACTTGGGAAGCATATGCTGCAGCACAACAGGTCTGAGATTATAATGGTTTTAGATTGAAAAAGACATTTCATGAAGTATTGATTTGCACACGATTTTTAATATTGTTTAAATGCTCATTTTTACTACTGTAGCATCATAGGTGATAGATATTAATGGCATGCAAGATGAAAATATCAATTGGAAAGGAATTTTTGATTGGGAAGGGAGTGTTTCAGGCCTAAGCACTTCTGGTTTCCTGTCCAGCATTTGCCATTGATGAGGACTGAGAAAAACCTGGGAAAAAAACAGTCAGGGAAGACAGTCCTGGCAGGATTCAACCTGCAGATCATACATCCCTCTAGCAAACCCAGTCTCCTGTATCAGTCATTTTTTTTTATTTTGGAGGAAACAATATACAAAATAAAAGATAATGATAAAGAAAAGAACAGAAATACAAATTCTAATCTGCAGTAAATCATTAAAATAAAATAAAAGAACATTAAAATCAAAATGTAGTAAATTCAGAATAAATTATAAGAAATGTTTGCCAGATGAGGTGTAAAGTTGAGAAATGAATTGGAATGTTTCCTAATTTCATTTTGTCTTACCTTTCCTGTTCCTTCTTTCCATATCTCCAGCTCCACATCTATGTTCATCTCAGTTAATCTATCATGGTACTTTCCAGCTTCCTATGCAGAGAGCTTGGGGAATTTACATTGTGGTCAAAACACTACATTTCAATTGTGTTTTTGTATGTCTTCCTCCAGAAATGTTGACCTATTTCAACTATATGTAAATTTCTGGATGCCCATTATATCCCTCCATTCAGTTTTTATCTTGAGCTTTTAAGGTTGAAAAGAAAAACAAAGTGTTAGATGGAATCACAGATAATTAAATTACTCAAACTAAACTAAAGTAAATATAACAAGTTATTGTAGAAATCACTCATATTTCACTAATTTTATTCCCCCTACTTGGATATGTTTCAATGGCTGTTGCCTCATCTTCAGCATGGTTCCACTCTCTGCTTCTCAGCTTGGTATTAAGATGTCACTCATTGAGTTTTATGAACTTAGTGATGAGGTTACTATTGTTTGGGAGGTCAAAATGAACCAATTTTTCCTTGTTTTTTGTTTATGAATATATTTTCCCAAACTGTTAATTTTATGGGTTTTTGAAGAACTTTTAAAAGTTTTGGTTCCTTTTGGAATTCGTGGTTCTTTTGCCAGAAATGGTCTGCTATTGCTGATTTTTCTGTGTGTTTATATTTTACATTCCTCATGTGTTCCTTAAACTGTATGGTAATATTTCTTTTTGTTTCACCTATGCATTTCTTATTGCAGTCTTTGCAACTGATTTCATAAATGCCTGATTGTTTTCCTGGAAGAATGTTGTCTTTTGTGTTGGTTTTTAGGAAGTTTTTTAAACTACATTTGTTTACTGCAGCCAAAATGCTGTTTGCCTCTTTAAAAACCTTCTGGAATTTTTGATGTGCCCATGGGTGGAATGTGAATTTCTTATATATATATACAATCTTTTTTATAGCCTTTTAGTGTGGTGATATCTTTCATTTGTTTTTGTATTAAAATTTTTCTATTTTTCTATTTTCTTGTTAGGCAGATCTACTGTGTAGCCATTTTTCAGTGCTATAGCTATGATTTTATGGTACTCTAAATTGTATTCTGTCTTACTTATTGATAGGTTTGTTAATCTGAATGTGAGACTATTGATTATGGCGAGTTTATGTTGTTTTGAATTGTGGCTGTTGTTTTTTATATAATTATCAGTGTGGGTATCTTTTCTCAGTATACCAAATTCAATATTATTGCTATTTTTTATAATTTTTATATCCAAGAAGGGAAGCACTGTGTTTTCCATTTCAGTTGTGAATTTTTTTAATAGTGTTTAACGCCTGTTTTTACTACTGTGGCACCACAGGCGGTGAACACTGGTGATACATGAAATGAAATGATAAATTGAGAAAGGATTCTTTTTTAAGGAAGGAAACGTTCCAGGCCTAAGTTTAAGGTACCTCCCCGGCATTTTCCAGTTATGAGGACTGAGGAAAATCTGGAAAAACCTCAGTCAGGGAGGACGGTACTGGCAGGATTGAAACCCCAGACTTCCCGCTCACGAGTCCGCGCCTTAACGACCTTGGCCACCCATGGCGGTAATTGTGAATTTAACAGTGCTGTCTTGTAGGTTGAGTAGTTTTATTGCATCCTATTTCCATTTTTCATTCATTGTTGCAAAAATATCATCAACATAATGGTACCAACATTGTGTGTGTATATATATGAAAAAGCCTCAACTTATTTTATTTCCAAGAAACTCATGTACATATCTACCAAGAATGGTGAGAGTGGGTTTCCCATTGCTAGACCCTTCTTTTGTATATAACTATTGCCTCTGAATGTGAAGTAGGTTTGTTTGATGCAAATTTTGGTGAGGTTCAGATATTGTTCTATTACTTCTCCAGGTAGATTTATTGTGGTTAGCCATGTCTCTATGATATTTATTAGATTTTCTTTGGGGATGCTAGGAAACAGAGAGGCCACATCATAAGAATCTAACAAATCCCTGTATTTCAGTTTCATATATCTGATTCTATTTCTTAATTCTGATGAGTTCGTTATGCTTTGGCTTTTGTATTTCAGTAATGTATTAAATTTTTATAAGGCAATTGGCTAAATTGTATGTGGGTGAATTTATTGTATTTATAATGGGTCTCATTTTATTTCCAGATTTATGTATTTTTGGCAAGATGATTCTAGGTGTTGTAGGGTTGTCTGATATGATTTTCTTTTTTCCTTCCTCACTCAGAATTGTTACTTTTGTTAATAAATTTCTTACTGCACTGATATATTTTTGTGTAGGATCAGTTATCATATTCTCATAATCTTGGCAAGCTAGTAAATTAAACATATTATTTTCATAATCTGTCTTTTTCATTATTTACTAAAGTGCCTTGCCATTCTCTCTTGCATTTACTCCACATTCCTTACATAACACTTCAGGCAGCATTAATGCTCATCTCTTACCAAAGCAGTCATTGTCTCTATATACAGTTTTGCACTACACATTAATTAAATGATACCTATATAATTCCCTTCAGCATCCTGTTCAGAATTATGTTACATCACTGGGTATAAAAACTAGCCAATCTCTGATACACAGAGAAAAACTCTATAGCTCTGAAACATTTTTGGTATCTTTTTAATCCTCTTTTAAGACAAGGTATTTATGAAAATTATGAAAATACAACAAAAATTATTTTTTTAAATTTCTAGCTATAAATATGGTTTCAATTTTCAGTATAACAAAAATTAAGTTGTTTTCTGCCCTCTGACCATTTAAATGCCTAGGTACAGATATATGAGTGCACCTCATACATAACATTTCAAACTTGGTTCTGCATTCACATTTACCACAGATATTCTGAAAAGAAAAGTGTATGGTAAATCTACAAACAAGTGATGAATCATACATATTTAAACAAGTAAGTGGAGCAAAAGAGTGTTAGTTCGACTGAATTGCACAATGATCTTAATATATAAATAGCTTCACTGTGCAATGTTCCAATGAACAATTTTAGTTAAGGGAGTAATAGTTTAGCAATGCCTGTTTTGTCATTTGCTTCCTTGTTTTACTATGTAAACAAAGTGTGATTTAATATACCAATTTTTATGAGAAAATCACTGAAATTTAAGTAACTTTTTCTGCTTATTTGGACATATTTTGAAAGCTGTTGTTTTCACCATCTGCATAATTGTTCCATTTTCAGCTTTCCAGTGTGGTATTAAGATGTTCTCTGCAGATTTTACATCAATTTGATTTTCTTTTCTTTCTTTCTTTCCTCAGAAATAGTATACTGTTGCTGATTTTTCCATGTATTTATGTTTTACATTTCTCATATGTTTCTTAAACTATAGGGTAATGTTTCTTTTTGCTTTGCTTATTTATTTCATATTACAATCTTTATAACTGATTTTGTAAATGCCTGATTGTTTTTCTGGCCAAAATTTGTCTTTTGTGTTGGTTTTTAGGAGGTTTTTTAAACTGCATTTGTTTGCTGGAACCAAAATAATGTTTGCATCTTTAAATATCTTCTGGAACTCTTGGTGTGCCCAAGAATGGGATGGAGTTTCTTGTACATATGGTTTTCTTTGTAGCCTTTTAGTGTAGCTAGGTCCTCTATTGGTTTTTGTTTTTTGAGTTTTTCTATTTTTTTGTTGACCAGATTTATTGTGAGACCATTTTTCTGTGCTATATCTATGATTTTTGGCACTATGATTTGTATTCCTTCTTGCTTTTGGTAAATTTGTTAATATGAATGTGAGATTGTTGATTATTGTGAGTTTCTGTTGTTTTGGATTATGACTGTAAGTTTTAATGCAATTATCTGTATAGGTATCTTTTATGAATATGCCAAATTCCATCATATTGCCATTTTTTATAACTTTTATATTCAGTAAGGGAAAAACCTTACTGTTGTTTTATATCCCTATTGTGAATTTAATGGTACTGATTTGTTGGTTGAGTAGTTTCCTTGCATCCTCTTTCCATTTTTCATTTGATATTACAAAATCATCATCTATACAATGGTATTAATATTTGTATATAGGTGTAGAAAAGCATAAACCATTTTTGTTGTTAAGAAACTCATATCTGCCAAGAATGGTGAAAGTGGATTTCCCATTACTAGACAATTCTTTTTTCTATAGATATTGCCTCTGAATGTGAAGTAGTTTTGATTCGTGGAAATTTTGGAGACTGAATAGATTGAAAAAGGCATTAATTATAGTAGGGCTGACAAAGAAAACAAATAGTCATATAAATGAGATAGATTATGAAAACAGCATGTATAATTTACTAATTAACAAGGATTACAAAAAATTTAAGCTTATTCTACCAGAAATATATTAGTTCAGTAAAAAATTAATAACAAAAGTAACCATTCTTAATGAGGAAGAAAAAAAGAAGGTTATACCAGATAACCATACCATAGCCAGAATCTATGGCCTATAAAAAATACATAAACCAGGTAATAAAATGGGACCTGTAGTAAACACAATAAATTAACCACATACAATTTAGCCATATGCCTTTTAAAATTATCTTTTTAAAAAAAATAATACTTTACCTAAACACAAAAACTAAAGCATAAAAAATCATCAGAATTAATAGAAAATATCAGTCATTGGAAACTAGAAAACAGGGATTTGCTAGGTATGATGTGGTCTCTGTTTCCTAGCATCCTCAAGGAAAAACTACTAATTAATGTAAAAAAATGACTAACCTCAATATACCTACTTGGAGAAGTAATAGGAACAATATCTGAACCTCGCCAAAATTTGCATTAATCAAATCTACTATACATTCAGAGGCAATATCTATACACAAATAATGGTTTAGCAATGTGAAGTATACTTTCACCATTCTTGGCAGATATGTACACGAGTTTCTTAGAAACAAAATTAGCTTATACTTTTCCACATATTTGCAAATGTTGGTACCATTATGTACATAACATTTTTGCAGTAATACATGAAAAATGGAAACAGGATATAATAAAAGTACTCAACCTACAAGAGAGCACCATTAAATTAACAAAGGAAATAGAAAACTATATGGTTATTCCCTTTTTGGGTATAAAAGTTACAAAATTTAGAAATATACTGAAATATGGCATATTCATGAAAGATACCCATACAGATAATTATATAAAAACCAACAGTCCTGATCCAGAACAACATAAACTCACAATAAAAGATTTCATCACACTAAAAGGCTATAAAGGAGATCATATGTACAAGAAACTCACACTCCATCCATGGGCTTAACAAAAATCTCAGAAGATATTTAAAGATACAAACATTATTTTGGCTTTAGTAAACAAATTCAGTTTATAAAAAAAATCTAAAAACCAACACAATAGACAAAATTCTGTCAGGAAAACAATCGGGCATTCGTGAAATCAGTTGCAAAGGCTGCAATATAAAATATATGGATAAAACTAAAAGAAACATTATCCTGCTGTTTAAGAAACACATGAGAAATATCAAATATAAACACATGGAGAAATCAGTATTAGCATACCATTTCTGGCAAATAAAATATTAATTAATTAATAAAATAAACAAATATAAAACAACATGTATTCTAAAATGAACCAAAACTATTAAAATCTCTTCAAAAACCTATAGAATTTGCATTATGAGAAAATACATTCATAAACAAAAGCAAAAAAAATTTAAAATATCTTCTAAGTTAAAATGTTTAAAATATTTAAAAAAAAAAACTCTTTATGTCTTCATTCCCAAGGAGTAAAATCAATCTGAGTTAAAATATGTAAAATATTTGAAACACTCTTTATGGTTTCACTCCCATGAAATAAAAATCAGGACATGTTTGTGGAGCAATTGTCCACATTGTCAACTGTTAAATGAATGATGGATCATTTGTTCAATTTAGGACGGTAGATATCAGTGAGGACTCTGGTGGTCTAGTGATGAACTTAAACAGAATGCTATCTAATTTTGGAATGACAAAATTCATGAGTTTATAATGTTTTTATAAAAATCTTTTCCATATTCTAAGTTCCTTAGGTTGCTCAACGGCTAGTAATAACTTGATGCCTTTTCCTATTTCATGATATTCATTCCAAAAATGTATTGCTACAATTGATTTGTCTATTTGTTTATAACTGATGTTTTTCCAATGTTCCTTTAACCTGATGCCTATACTCCTCTTTGTCTGGCCTATGTACATTTTATCACAATCTTTTTAATAAATCTGGTATATACCTGACTTTTTCTCTTTGAGTCTATTCTCCATTTTGTTTAATTTCAATACTTTGTTTCCAGTAAGTAGGTTTTGAATGGCTAGAGTGATATTATACTGTTTAAGTATATTTTAATTTGTTATTGGCTGATGGGTCGTAAGTAAACTTTTTGAAAGTTTTTTCCTCTGATAAAGCACTCAAAGTTGTGGTTTGTTTAATTCTTTTTTGTTTCTGTAATCTTTTAATATTTTGGTTAATCATCTGTTTGTTGAACCCATTGGGTATGGCTACTTCTTTTATGTGCAGATATTCTTTCTTGCATTCATTTTGTTGAGTGGCACATTCACTAACCTATATATCATGCTGAGTGTTTTAAATATTTTAACTTAAAAGAAATTTAATGCTCATTTCACTATGTTCGATTCCTAAAAGGATAAACATTGGAAAGAAAATTTAGTTAATTTTTATCTTCCAAATAAAATAACATCATTAAATTCATAAAATCTACAGAGAACCTCTTAAAAAGACACTGGGAAATTGACAATGGTATCATGCAGATGATGACAGCCTTTGAAATATGTCCAAGTAATAGTGGTGTTGGTGGTAGTGAAATATTGTTATTGTATTGGTATTTAAGTACTAAGTAATTACAGAGTCTTAGACTGGCCACTGAAACTGGCCTTAGCCATTTATTCAATTAGTTAGCTATCTGTGTTACAAATAACATACTTAGATTATTCACATGAACAGTTTTTTATATTAAATTAAAATGTAATTGAAACTTGCACAGTGAAGCTAATCATATTAAATGATATCATTTTATGATTCAGTTGAAATACACACTCTTAAAGCTTCACTTACTTTTCATAAATGTATGGAACCAGTTTCAATAACATTTAGTTCCCATCTTCACCCAGGCTAAAGTTCAACTGTCGGATAATTCATTGAGCTGTGGGAATGCGTATTCTGCTCTGGTGGCAGTGTGATAAACTTGTAATTTATGTTTTCATCTCCGACAATGCCAAAGTTCATTATACTGTCTTTGTATTTGTAGATGTAGATTTTCTCCCAGGTTGCTAGTTCCATAGGTCCATGTACTGATTTTAATAATTTAGCTTTATTTATTATGTCGTGACTTTGTGTCCAAAAATGATATGCTACTGCTGATTTCTCTATTTCCTTGTACTTTATGCTCCTGAAATGTTCCTTCAGCTGTGTTCCTATGTTTCCCTTTGTTTTCCCAATGTAGATTTTTTCACATTCTGCACAATTTATTTTGTCAGATTTTCCCTCTTGTGGAATACTGTCACTAACATTATCTATCAGTAAGTTTTTAACATTAAATCTACTAATTGGTACCAACCTGATATTAAAATCTTTAAGAATATTCTGAAATTTTTTGTAGCCCATGGATAATATGTAAACTTTTTAAAAATTAGTTTATCTTTTCTTGCTGAAAGTATTGTGGTTTCTTTGATATGTTTTTGTCTCTTGAATTTCTGCACCTTTTTGTGTACTAGTTACTTTTTAAAACCATTTTTAACTGCTGTTTCTTCTATTTGTTTGCATTCATTAAAATATTCTTCTTTGCTAATTTGTATGTTAACTAGCCAGTGTGTTAAACTGTTAATTACTGCATATTTATGCGCTGTGGGGTAAAAACAGTCAGCTTTGATGTGATTATCTGCGTGTGTATTCTTTCTGTGTATTCCAAATTTAAGATTTTCTTGACAATTCATTATTTTAATATGGCAATATGTTATCTGTTTCTATTTTGTATGTAAATGATATGTTTATATTTTGTATATTCAAAACTTTTAAGGCATTGTCAATGAGTTTTTTGTCAACTATGGCAAATATATCATCTACATATCTATATTACACCTTATGGTACATATATATGGAAAAGCTATTTTGATGTGTGTTTCAAATCTACTCATGAGGAGGTTAGCTAGAAATGGAGATAAGGGGCTGCCCATTGTAAGTCCTGCTTGTTGTTTATAAAATTTTCCTTTGAAAGTAAAAAGTTTTGGTTTATGCAAATTTCTGTGAGTTTGATGCATTCATTTATGTGTGTATCCTTAATTGCACTTGTTTTTATCCAATCATGTAGATAAATCAGGAGTTTTCTTTTGGCCTGCTTGAAAACCGATTCTACGTCGAAAGATATAAGTGTGTCAATGGGATGTTAATTTTTTTCTATTGACTGATATGAATTGTTTATAGTCCTGGTTTGAAATTTTTGTAATGTCTTGAATCTTTTAGCTAATCATTTTGCTAAATAGTAAGATGCAGCATTGATGTTGTTAATGATAGGACACATACCATTTCCAATCTTGTGAATATTAGGTATACCATATATCTTAACTATTTTAGTGTTGCTCTGTTTTATTTTGTATATTGTTTCTTTTGGGATGACTGTACATGTTTTGAGAACCTCACTGATGGAATTAATGCACCCTTTTATTGAATCTGAACATATTCTTTTTTATTTAATAAATTCTGCATTCTATTATTATAATCTTCTTTATCCAATATACACACATCAACATAGCTTTTCCATACATATTTAAGGTATGGTACAGATATGCAGATGATATATTTGCCATAGTTAACAAAAAAACTCATTGACGATGCCTTAAAAGTTTTGAATATACAAAATATAAACATATCATTTACATACAAAATAGAAACAGATAACACATGGCCATATTAAAATAATGAATTGTCAAGAAAATCTTAAATTTGGAATATACCGAATATCTAGAAAGAATACACATGCAGATAATTGCATCAAAGCTGACAGTTTTTACCCCACAGCGCATAAACATGCAGTAATTAACAGTTTAACACACTGGCTAGTTAACATACAAATTAGCAAAGAAGAATATTTTAATGAATACAAACAAATAGAAGAAACAGCAGTTAAAAATGGTTTCAAAAAGTAACTAGTACACAAAAAGGTGCAGAAATTCAAGAGACAAAAACATATCAAAGAAACCACAATACTTTCAGCAAGAAAAGATAAACTAATTTTTAAAAAGTTTACATATAATCCATGGGCTACAAAAAATTTCAGAATATTCTTAAAGATTTTATTATCAGGTTGGCACTGATTAATAGATTTAATGTTAAAAACTTACTGATAGATAGTGTTAATGACAGTATTCCACAAGAGGAATAATCAGGTATTTACAAAATACTTCACTTTCCCAGCAAAATTCCATATTCACATTCTCATATTTTAAATTTATTTAATTCTTAAGTATATTTGTCTTTTTTTCTTAGTATTAATGTTAATGTCAAGAGAATCGGAGGTGCATATGGAGCAAAGATATCACGAGCCTCTTTAACATCCTCAGCATGTGCTGTAGCTGCATATAAACTGAACAGACCGGTGCGACTTATAATGCCTTTGAAAACAAACACAGCAGCAATAGGAAAAAGGAACAGTGTAGAAGTTGATTATCAGGTATGTAAGGCTTCTTAGGAGCCCAGTAACAGGTAACATTTTTTTCCAAAATCTATATATAAAGCAAAAGGGAATGAAGGTAAGGAAGTAAGGAAAGAGACTGAGTGGAGTGGCTCAGGACAAGGACTACCATGTGGGAGGCCCTAGGTTCAAATTCCTTGAGGCTGACCATCTCGACCTTGGTTTTTTTTTCCCTCCTGTTTTCTTAGGAAATGTTGGGATGGATCTTTACTTTCCAAAAATTGTTCTGCTCTCCCATTTTTTACCATTTAATACTATTGATTCCATATATAATTTTTTAAATAAACGATTGATTCTGTTATAGGATCAAAAATGCCAGGGTGAAGGGGCATGGTGTGATGATGGCTTGTGCTTTGTAAAAATGTCTGCTCCAGTGTCTGATAGGGAAGCAGGCCTTTTGAGAGACTTGGAATTCCTTGGGAGAGGGGGCTTCTGCCTGCAGTAGGTGTTCTATCTGGCAACATGTTAGGAACTTTGTCTACATCTGTATATCAATGCCCATGGATCCTGGGCCCCTAGTGTCTTATCTTATCTCTTCTTCTTAAAAATACCTCCATTGGAGTGTAGATACAAATGACCAACTGTAACCAAGGTTGGGGAGAGGGGGCTTCTATCTGCTGTAGGTGTTCTATCTAGCAACATGTTAGGAACTTTGTCTACATCTGTATATCAATGCCCATGGATCCTGGGCGCCTAGCGTCTTATCTTATCTCTTCCTCCTAAAGATACCTCCATTGGGGTATAGATATAAATGACCAAGTATAAGCAAGGCTGAGGTACCAAGGTGTCTTACTTTCTCCACTCCAAACAATCCAATCCAATTCGAAGAGGGAGGGAGATACATACAACATTTTACATTAGTAGTTTTCACAAATAAAACTTTCCTCTAAGCAACTTATGGCTCTGGCTTTATTCATAGCAGCTTTTTTTTTGTCAGAAAGTACTGCTTTAGTAATTTTTATTAATTTATATCACCTTCATTATATCTTTCTTTTTGTTCTATTCACATTTGCAACATCCTTTTTTCAGTTACCCGTTAACTTTAATTTATAATCTAAATTCTTATACAGGTATTTGGGGATGTATTTTTTCAATTTAGTATTTTCAATATAAGAAGTGAGTTACTTCTTCTATCTATCCTTATGATACAAACAAGATAAATGGATTAAATGTGCATTTTCATAAATAGGGCTACGCAAAAAGAATGAACTAATTTTGAAGTCTTATTTTTTAGTCCTCCAGAAACTTCATGGAATAACTCATATACCATTACAAAGAGGGGGTTTCTAAGTTTTGAATAGTAGCCACCGGAGCATGTCACATATTCCCCTGCTCTGCAAATGCCAGTGGTTGTCAGTACAGCATTCTCTCAGTTGCATTGTAATGTTCAGAATAATATCGCAGCAAAAAGCATTCTGTGTTCTCCAATTTGTGAATACAATCTGTTGTCATAGTGCAGCATGCTTTTAGAAGGAGATTTAACAATGGTATGCACCCTCTCTCAAAAAGACAAGTTTTTTTTTTTTTTTTTTGTAACTAAACTCTGTCTCAGCAATGGGTTAGTTAGAAGGGGGCTCAGAATCTTGCCCTCTGCACTTGGCCTCCAAGATCTGTAGACCTTACTCCTTAAAACTTCTTTTTGTGGGGTTATGTCATGGACAGTGTTTTTGTTCTGCCATAACCTGGATGATCTTAACTCAAATAACAACAGCTATCATTCAGTGAATTGTGATAAGAACTCTTGTTAAGAACTGTCATATCACCTTGATGTGACTTGTGCTGCAGATGGTGGATACATTGTTCTTTTAGGACAAGAAATAAAACCTGAGTATCAGAAGAATATGTATGATTTAGTTAGAATTGTTATTATATTTTCTTAATAAAATATTGCTTTATGAAATTAGTTCATTGTATTTGCATAGCTCTGTACTATAGAAAACTCCTAAATATTACAACGTAAAAGAGAATATCTTTAGAAATATGAAAATATAGCTTCAACCAAAGTGGTCCTTGTTCAATCCCAGTAGCTGTAACTGGTACTTGTGGCAGATGAAGCAGCACCTGGGTACATTTTTTTTGGTACTCCAGTTTACCCTGTCATTCATTGTGCCATTGTTACATCATCATCTGATCCCCATCTTCACCTTAATCAAGCAGTGTAATGTAGTCCACTGATTGTTAATGAACACAATTATTGGTGCACACATTTGAAACGAACTACGCTGCTGTCCCTGCCACCCATATGAGGAACTGCAATGCCTTTGTTTTTAAGTGTTTAATGCCAGTTTTTACTACTGAGGTGCCACAGGCAGTGGACACTTCTGATACATGAAATGAAATGATATATTGGAAAAGGATTTTTTCAAGGAGGGAAACTTTCCAGGCATTTGTCATTTATTAGGACTGAGGAAAACCTGGAAAAAACCTCAGTGAGGGAGGACAGTCCTGGAAGGATTAAAACCCCAGACCTCCCACTCACAAGTCCACACCTTAACAAACTCAGCCATCCATGGCAGTAACTCCAGTGCCTGATCAGCAAGCAAGTTCACATGAGAATTCACACTCTTTCTTTTAAAGATTGATTGTATAATTTGCTATTAATTTATAGATGAAAAAAAAGACCGTTAAAATTACTTTTGAACTAAAATTTAATATTTCACATTTCTTTACTTTTTTCCAGTTGAAATATATGTTATATGAATATATGTAAAATTTTCCCTGGTATATATTTACCATTGTCTCAGATGGTAGCATGTGTGCTTGTCAAGTGCAATGTTACCTAAATTAGGTTTCTTAAAGAGTTTTTCTTGCTCTGAAAAAGGAATACTAGGTAACATTAGACATTGGGGATTTCTAATTCATTTCCATAATCATTTCATCTATGCCATTCATAGTTTCAAAATGTTTTGGCAGTTGGATGGATATTAAATGCTTTAAGAAAAAATGCTTTTCAAAAAACTGTCATCAATATAATCATCACATTTTAGATGTTTTTTTATTGAGAATAAGCCTACAAGTGTTTTTGCAATGTTTATTTATTATTTAAAGTAAGTATACTAGTTCATTTTTGTACATGCTAACAGTTACAAAATGAAATGAAAATTGATCAAATTTCAAATTATGGTGAGAGAATAGAAAAAATAAAAGACAAATGCACTCACATTAAGAGTTTTTAGGTGCACCAGGATGAGTTTACTCTTTTCACAGACCCCTTTCCAAATAACATATGGATTTACATTTTGAACATTTTTTAAGAGTTCCTTATGCTTCTAATATTTTGATGGAATACTGAAATTTTGATTGCCTTTACTTCTATGTATAGCTGACTCTTTATCATTGTTATTATTATTTGTGTTCCTTTTGGAATTTAAGATTTTATTTAAGTTGTTGCATTTATTACGAAAATTATCAACATGTTCAGCATTAATTTGTAATAAAATTCTTAGGTAAATTGTACTGTACTCTCCTAATCTAAAAAATTTGACTTATTACTTATAACAGGAACTATCCCATAAATTATATCAACAATCAGAAGCAAAAGCTCCTTCTTACCTCCAGAATTAAGATGCAGACTATAGAGGGTACAATCCTCCCTACTTATACTAAACACATCTATTATATCTATGTGAGAAAAACTGAACTCCATCAAACCACTTTCAAGCCTTGGATTCATCTCCCTTGCCCTCCCTTGAAACTTTCAAACATTTGGAACTGTAAACTTTTGCAGCAATGATCAATTTTACTATAAAATTTTCTATTCAAAACATAATAAACAGGTTACAAAAATTATGCACATATCAAGCAGAGTGGTATACAGGATAAAACTTTGTGGTGCATGTGAATTGATGAGTCACAATGAATCTAAAAAATCTACAAATTGTGGCAATTTTTTTTAATCGATGTTACTCAAAAACCTTATAATTTGTTAAATAACACTTGAATAATGACTCTGTAAATATGCCCATGCATTGCACAAAATGAGATAACGAACTGCATGTATACTTGTTCCTATCAAAAAGTTCCGAGACTAATTCTGTTACACCATCACTTTTGAAACAGTATCCTTGGGCAGTAATATACCTGTTCCAGCATTTCTACCACTTTTAGAATTCGACCTCAAAGCCATTGTTTGTAAGTGTCAAATTCTACAATTCATGCTGTATCTTGTCAATAGTTTTGAAACAGCAACCTGTGCTACATTAACACAAATGACACACCAACAATGTCAGCAATATTGTTGATTGTTCTCCTACAATCCTCATGAAAATTTTCCCGAACTTTTTCAACATTTGCTTGTCATCTTCCAGGGATGTTCTCCCACTTTTGAGGTGCATGTACCATTGGAAACATTGCAGCAACGTTGTAAGCTTGCTGTTTTTTTTTTAGTAGTGTTTAATGCCCATTTTTACTACTGAGGCACCACAGGTGGTAAATAAGCTTGCTGTATCATGTTTAATGTTTCTGTGACCGATTTCTTCAGTTTTATGCACAATTTCATGTTAGCTTTTCCAATTTGCTGTCTATGACTAAATTGAAGGCTAGTACATGTACCTGATTACATAAATACCAATTGCACATTTCCTAATGTCAATACAGGGATGTCACTTGGCACACTGCTAATTCTAGGTTACAGCTTCCTAGTGCTGCTCGCTCAACCCTATACTGCCCTTTGTTGGTGCACTACAGTACCAGTTGGAAACTTTTTGATATCATCTCATACATTAAGGAACTGATGAAAGATATCAATGCTGTTCATTTTGTTGATGTGCAGGCTGATAAAACAAAAAGTGTAGCTTGTTGCAGCCAATTTGTAACTGGTTTATGCTTTATTAAGGGCTGGAAACTGTTTATTTCTTTCTTTCCAAGAGGTATATGATCAAACAGCAATTGATGATTTAAGAATTGAATAAGTCCTTAATCTTTCAATCTAGTAGTGAATGATGCACAGGTTGGGGTTTAGATTGTTGCAGTTTACATTTGCCAAGTATGTTCATTATTATGATCATCAGCTCAATTTGGTTATAAAAAGGATTTGTTTAAAAGACATGATGAGAGTACATCTATTTAATTCTTCCTTTTTTAAATCATCATGAAGTTTATAACTTTCTTCTCATGCATGTTGCTGATTTGGTCTATTTATGGATGCTCTTTAACATCTCAGGTCATCAGCATCCCATTCAATTCAGAGCATGAAACTGGCAATCAATCTACGAGGCCTCTTCTTTCAGGCTTGAGGTCTTCTATATGCCATAAATCTATGACATGGGACCCTCCTAGACATAGTGGCGTTGGTATACAATAAATGCAAACCTACGGTTTTAGTAAAAAAGTGGAATATTCAATTCTGAGTTGTAAAAAGATAAAGGAAATAAAATGGGGTTACTGGAATACTTTGAGAAGATTAGAGAGAAAGATGACTGGGGGAATATAGCAATGAGGAAGCTTAGGTTTAAAAATATTGTTTATCAGGCTCAAAACTTTTGTTTTTAATTTTTATATGACATATTGCAACATGCTGATGTTTTGTAAAATATGGTTCAAGTGCATTATTTTAATTCATTAACTGTATTCAGTGCCTTACAACATATTTCATTAGTTTGTTAAAATATGAGAGCATTGACAGATATAAGATAAATGATGGCAAAGTAATATGCTCCTCTGCCTCTAGAAAACACTATAAACAAGATTGGAAAATAAATCAAAATGTAAGCACCAATAAAGTAATCAATATTGTTATTAACCAGCTGAAAGAACACCTCTAGCAATTATAGTTTTGAAGTGATTGATTCAAAAATGTTTACTTTAGAACTAACTTCTCAGCCAACATAAATGGAACCTTTTTAAAACATCGACCATTTATTTCCAATGAAAAGCTAATAAGTAAACTATCTATATTCTATCAAAATGACTCTGTCCTGGTGTTCTAGTGGTAGCCGTACTTGCTTCATAAACCCAAAGTTGCAGGTTCAAATTTGACCAGGGTTGTTGGGATTTTTGGATATAAAAATCCTACTTATGACTTCCTTCAGAATTAAATTAAAACCTTTGTCCCATATTGTAGATTTATGGCATGTAAAAGAATTTCAAACCTGAAAGAAGAGGTCTCTGAGCAAAATTTATTAGCCATTTCAAGCCCTGAATGGAATGGCACTATTATGACCAGGGATGTTAAAGAACATCCTTAAATAAAGTAAATACTAAAACCTATCAAATTGATTACTTCAAAAAGTATCTTCAGTTGAGAGTTGTTTTATTTTTTATTTTTATTTATTTTGCTAAGCATTCCTTTGAAAATTCATTTTTAAAGAACACTTAAGATACAACAGTTGAATCAAAGCTGTATTTCAGTATGTTAAGAAAAGCTTTCTTTGAAACACTATAGGTTAGAACAGACTGAATTCTCTGGTTGGTTGTTCTGTTCACCAGGAAGAAATAGCTAAAATTGCAAAATTTAATGTCAGAGTTATTGGTAAATTTAATAACTTGAACTGGTAAATCTAATTATATACTCCCATTGCTTTATAGCTGATTATACATAGTTAAATGCTTATATATATATATATATATATATATATATATAGTGGCTTTTTATAACCAGGAAGCTTAATGAGGTGAAAAAATACTATTACTTTTTGACCTGGTCCCACTAGCTGTAAATGAAACAAAATACTTCCAGGGGAAGTATATGATAAAATTTCATCTATGGATAAAGTATGAAGAAAAGCCTAACTTCTTAATATAAGACATTTTTTGGTAAAACAATAAATAGTTGTTAACATGGTCTAAGTATACATTAGTAACATTGGATTCAGGGTGACTACATTTAATAATGTATTATAGGAGCATACATCTGTACCAATTTTTGTGGCAGGGCATTTTTGGAATGAAAACGTAGAGATAGAGAAAATGATCAAATTATTAAAGATGGTGCAAGAACCAGAAGTATTAAACATCTGAGATAGAATGAAAATAAATAAATATAAACCACATTTAATGAATTTTGGCATCTTAGAATCAGAAACAAACTCACCCTAACTGATGCTTCAGTAGTTGCAGCAGCTCAGGACAAAGGTTTATAAAAATATGTCCTGGTAAAACCTTGAGAAAGTGAAGATAGGAGGAGTGTTTTTTTTTCAAATAGTTTGACTTATTAAGAGTTTATTAATGTATGCTTCACTGTGTTGGATTCTAAATATAAGAATACTGAAAAAGCTTATACCTTAGTCTTGGGTATGTTATAGCAGAGAACTGCCATGGGTGGCCAAGGTAGTTAAGGCGCAGACTCGTGAGTGGAAGATCTGCGGCTCAAATCCCACCAGGACCATCCTCCCTGACTGAGGTTTTTTCCAGGTTTTCCTCAGTCCTTATAAAATGGCAAATACTAAGGAGGTACCCTAAACTTAGGTCTGGAGCATTTCCTTCCTTAAAAAAATATCCTTTCCCAATTTATCATTTCATCTCATACATTATCATTGTCCACCACTTGTGGTGCCTCAGTAGCAAAAAATGGGCATTAAACACCATTTAAAAAAATGTTATAGCAGAAAGGAAAATAGGGTGCACAAAATTATAATCTTTGAAAAGCTATTGAACAGTTCTGAGTACTGTCTTTCAAAATGTGTTTCATAAGTTATGTTTCTTCTTCTTTTTTATGATACGATAAATAACTGATAAAGTGAATGCTATTTCTCTAAAGTATAGATAAATAGGAAACTGCAACTAACTAATTTGTGTGTACTTCCACTATTTTTTGTAATATGAAAGAGTAAATATATGCAAATGAATGAATAAGATACATATATAATATTTCCTTCATAATTGATTATGGCAACATGTATTTTAACAGCGTTCATTCATGCACTCTACTATTAATGCAGCAATAAATGGCTGTAGGAATGTAATTCATTGATCAGTGACTGATTTTCTACAATCATCAAACAGGTAGTACTTTATTTGTCCTCTAAACAAATCATAGATGCTTAAGCTAACCTCTTAAGACATGTATAAAAAAACACGTCACCAAAATTTAACCATTGTCTCAGCTAAATTTATCATTGTAACTTAGATATGATTGAGGCCTGTTCCAGAGAAAGTTTTTCTGACTTTTATAAATACAGATTCTAATCCTGTAATCAAAATGAATAATAAAGAAACAAAATAAGAATAATTAACATTAATAGATATACTGTTGTAAATTGTTAGTTTATGATTATGATAAAAATATTGAATTTAGTTTTACGTAATCTATTCTTTTGTACGTCAAAATTTACAGAAATGATTTGTAGAAATCATCCATGTTTAATCACTTAGGGGCCCAATTTTTGGGTACAGGCCCAAGCCACCTGAGCTACTCCTGCAAGTCCAAATTCAGCATGTTTGGCTTCTTTTTATTTTGCCTCCATTTTAATTTTTATTAGTCCTACTTCCCTGTTCTTTGGCTGATGGGTGCCCCTGTGTTTGACGCGGTAAAAAATGACTGGGTAATAGAGTAAATCCCAGCACTGGGTTATCATGTAGGACAGAAACGTATACCCTGGTAAAGGACAGGCCCAGGGAGGGGCCTTTGCATAAGGTCTTCACTTTCTGTGGGTAATTGGGTACCTGTCTGCACCCGGGGAGGTTTCACCCTGAGGTGACCATGTTCAAGCCAGGACAGGTCATCTAACCCGGGGTAGCGCCCAGGAAGCAGCCTGTCATTGGAGATAGTTGCAATGGCGGAGGATAAAATCTCTATGGTTAATGAAAATAATTTCTCACAAATGAAACGTAAAAGAGTGAAAGAAAAGAAGTAACCGAGAAGCCTTTTCCTCGTTACTTAGTCATTAGTAGAACAGAAGACAGCCAGTCCTTAATAGCATAAACCCATTTATTATTCAGAAGGCCATAGATACCATAGCTGAACCAGTAAAATCCTGCACGCGGCTTCGTAATGGATTTCTTTTGACTGAGACAGTTCGAATGTCACAGAGTAACTCATTGCTCAAGACGACGATTCTCCACGGTCATCCGATCCGTATGAAGCAACATCGAACGCTAAATTCGTCGCGAGGAGTTATTACAACTAATGTTCTTGTTGGTATGTCCGACCCGGAAATCCAGAGTTGTCTAGAAGACCAAGGGGTCACGTCAGTTTATCGTGTGTAGTCGAGGAAAGATGGAGAAATACAGCCAACCCCGTACTCTTTTCCTCACATTTAACGGAGTAGACTCACCGCAGAGGATTAAAGCAGGTGATGAGGTGCTTGAGGTGCACCCGTATATCCCCAGCCTGTTGCGATGTTAATCAGTGCCAGCGTTTTGGCCATACACGCATATCTTGTAAGAGTGCCACTTCCATCTGTGGAACCTGCAGTCAGGAGTGTCATGAAGGAGCATGCACTTCCGCTCCCGTCTGCATGAACTGTCGAGAGGGTCATCCAGCCTCATCCGTAACTGTCCTCGCTATTGCGATGAACGCTGCATTCAGGAAATCCGGGTTAAGGAAAAGCTTACCTTTATTGAAGTCTGGAAGCGATTTCAATCTCGCCAGCCCGCCAGCCAGTACCTAAGGCAGATACATACAGCCCAGTAGCTTCTTCAGCAGTCAAGAAGCGCGACAGTAGTAAGCAGACTTGCGACCTTGTTTTTCCGCGGGTCCCTAACGCGCCAAGTTCTCCGAAACGATCTACCGAGAAGCCAAAGCCGGTAGTGTTTAATGCCTTGGAAATTAAATTCAAGACCGCTTATACAAGGGCTGACTTTTTGAAGACGCCCACTACTGTAGATAATCAAAAGAGCCCTTCTCCTCGGAGGTTCAGCCCATGATGGGAGCAAGCCCGCTAGGCGGTCGCCGTCACCCCCTATTTCTACATCCAACCGATTCCAGGTGTTGGAATCGGTGGATACTTCTCAGCGGGAGAGCCCTCCCTCTGAGGAGGTCATGGAACAGGATGTGCCTGCTCCTGGAAAACCACCTAATTTCACGCGACTGAAGAAAGGTTTGTTGATTCATCCTGGACCGACTAAAAAGTAAGGTGGAATTTAATTTATTTTATCTTATTTTAACAATGGCTATCCTTTCGTGGAATATGCGTGGACTCCGCAGTCGAAGACTTGATCTGGAGTTACTTTTACGCTCCACTGACTCTCCGCTTGTGTGTCTCCAAGAGACTAAACTTCGACCACAGGATTCTTTCACTTTACGCGGTTACTCTTGGATGAAATTTGACCTTCCTCCCGACGATGGTACTCCCGCGCATGGCGGAGCTTTAATTCTCATCAGATATTGCGTGTACAGTTTTTCACCAAGCCTCCGGACTCCTATACAGACTGCTGCAGCTACATTTTCCTTCTTTTTTTTTTGGCCTTAATTTTACAGTTTGTACCCTTTACCTGTCTCCATTTGCTACTGTCGCTGTGGCTGATCTGGATAACCTTCTATCTCAACTACCACCCCCTGTCCTAATGTTGGGGGATTTTAATGCGCACATAGAATCTCCTATGGGGTTCTACTACCGAGTGTGCCAGGAGTTCCATGTTAGCAGACATTTTAGATCGCCACCATCTCACTCTGCTCAGTACTGGTCAACCCACTTTTCTTTCTGACAATTCTCGAAGAAGTTTCTCACATTTGGACTTATCTTTCTGTTCCGCCGCTTGCTGCAACATTTTACCTGGAACGTCATCTCTAATTTGTCTCCAGTGACCACTTCCCGTGTCAAATGCGTTACTTGTCTTCACAAGCACATTCTTATAGCACTCCATAGTGGGTACCTGCCAAAGCGAATTGTAATCTGTTCCCTTCTTTAGTCACATTTTCAGGGTGTCATTTTCCATCTATTGACTCTTAAGGTCGAGCATCTTGTAACGGTCATAGTTACAACCGCAGATCAGGCTATTCCCCGGTCGTCTTCCCACCCCAGACGCTTTCCGTTCCATGGTGGACCGACAAATGCCGGGATGCTTTGCGTGTACGCCGAGGAGCCTTACGAGTCTTTCGTCGCCACACCTCGTTGCAGAACATGATTCGTTATAAACAACTGCGCGCTAAATGCCGTCAATTCATTAGGAATAGCAAAAAGGATTCCTGGATGGCTTTCGCCTCATCTTTTTACCACACAACGCCTTCATCTGTTAATTGAGATAAACTACGCAGCGTCGCAGGCAAACCTAGGTTGATACCTAAACCCGGTCTTGAGGTACAACATTGTGACTTCCTACTCTGATTGATATTGCCAACACGTTAGGACACACTTTCATTGATGTTTCGAGCTCTGCCAATTATCCACCTTCATTTCGCACATTAAAGGAGCAGGTTGAGTCGAGAACTTTCTGCTTTGCCTCCGACAACCAGGTAAATGTCCCATTTACCACCAGCGAATTGGAGCATGCTCTTTCTACCTATCGGCATTGAGCACCGGCGCCCGATGGCATTCGTGTTGCTATGTTGCAGCATTTGTCAGTGGAAGGCAAGGCTTTTTTTGCTCCAGATTTTTAATTCTATTTGGTGTAATGGCACATTTCCGAGCACTTGGCAAGTGGCCACCGTCATTCCTATACCTAAATCTTCCTTCCAGTTACCGTCTGATTTCCATCGCCAGTTGAGTCTGCAAAGTGATGGAACGCATGATTAAGGGCGGCTTATATGGTGGTTAGAATCGAGGCACTTATTGACGAACGTTCACTGTGGTTTTCGGCTCCATCGCTCCTCAGTCAACCATCTTGTGTCTCTTTCCACCCATATAATGAACGGTTTTGTACGGAAGTGCGGATTCTTCGATCTGGAGAAGCCTATGATACCTGTTGGAGAAGCGGTATCCTTCGAACGCTTCATGATTGGCTTATATGTGGTCGTATGTCTGTTTTTATCAGGGGTTTATGAAAGACCGGGTTTTTAATGTTCGCCGGAGATCTATTTTTTTATTCAAAAGAACGGTGTACCTCAGGGCTCAGTACTTAGCTTCAGACTGTTTGCAATCTCTATCAATTCCATCATTTACCACCAGGGATCCATTCGTCGTTGTTTGCGGACCATTTTGCCATTTTTCTTTCCTCTCGGAAAACTTGTCTTTTGGAACGCCGCCTCCAATGCTGTCTCGACCGCCTTTATGCTTGGAGTGTAAACCACGGATTCCGTTTCTCTGTAGAGAAGATTCTCTGCATGAATTTTTGGCACTGTAAAGAGTATCCTTCACCTTCTCTCCACCTTGGCCCAGATGCTGTCGCTTTCGAAGACGAAGTTAGATTCCTTGACTTAATATTTGATTGGAAATTATGCTGACCATCGCATATAGCGCTACTCAGAGGCAAATGTGAACGTTCTCTTTGTCTTTTACGTGTTTTAAGTGGCACATCCTGGATATCTAACCGGGCAGGTCTTTTACGTTTCTAACGTTTTCCAATCCGGTCCAAACTAGATTATGACTGTGTAGTTTATGGCTCAGCGCGACCTTCAGTTCTTCATCGCCTCAACCCTATTCATCACCGGGGTATCCGTGTCGCCATTGGAACATTCCCTACGAGTCTTAGTCGGTCCTGGTGGTGTAGTGGTTACCATACTTGACTCCTAAACCCAAGCACACGGGTTCGAACCCGGTCAGGACCGGTGGATTTTTTCGGGGCGTAAAAATCCTAAGTATGGCTTCCTTCGGAAGGAAAGTAAAGCCGTGGGTCCCGTGTCGTACATTTACAGCACGAAAAAGAACCTCAAGCCTGAAAGAGAGGCCTCTGAGCAAAATTTGTCGGCCGTTTCACGCCCTGAGTTGAATGGGACGCTGATGACCTAAGCTGTTAAAGAGCATCCATAAATAAATCATTAAAAAAAAAAAAACTACGAGTCTTGTGTCCAGCCTATATGCGGAGTCTGGAGAACCCCCCCCCCCTTGCTTATCGTCAGGATCTCTTAGTGCTTATGGTTGTCGATTAGCTGCGAAACCTAGTCATCTCACGAATGAGCCATTTTGTAATGATTCACTCATTGCATTTTACGCTGCTCGGTCTTTTACTCCTAAGCCTTCTGGCTTTCGTTTTTGGGAGTTATTAAAGACTTTGGACGTGGCGTTACCTGCTTTTTATCTTAACTGGGAAAACTACTTCTCCCCCTTGGCTTTTAGCACAGGCCACTGTTCATCTTGGGCTTACGTCCTGTCCTAAGTCTTCGACCGCAGCACCCTATTATTCGTCGTCATTTTAGCGAGATCGTGTCTTCCTTTGCTAGATGCAATTTTATTTATACCGACGGCTCGAAATCTGACACAGATGTTAGATGTGCCTTTGTTTTTAATGGAGGAAGTTTTACGTTTGGTCTTAGTGCTGCAACATCTATTTTTAATACGGAGCTTTATGCTATTTAATGGGCAATTTTATTTGTTTCTGAACAGCGGCTGGGGTACATTGTTACTTGTTCTGATCCTTTGAGTGCCCTTTTATCTTTGAAAAAGCTGTGCAACTACTCTCCTCTTGTACTGAAGATCCAGGATGCAGTGTTTACACTTGTTGATGCTGGCGTCAGGGTGACACTGCTATGGGTACCTGGACATGTGGGATTTCCAGACAATGAGACCGCAGATGTCACAGCTAAATCCGTTCTTTTAGACCCTGCTGAATATGAGCAATGTTTTTTACTCGGGGTATTTTAAATATTCTTTACGTCGAGGCATTCTCTCGTGCTGGCGCAAGGAATGGATTTTATTCCAAGATATAAGCTTCTACAATGTAAATATTGCCCCTTTTAATTGGTCATCTTCTTCTCGGGCAGTCCGTCACGAAGAAGTCATTTTAGCACTTTTGAAAATTGGGCATTGCCGTTTTAGTCACCGTCAACTTTTTAATGGGGATCCAGCTCCAGCATATCCTAATTGTGACCACCTCTATACAGTGCATCACATTTTATTAGAATGCCCTCATCTAGAGGCTTTTATACTGCCCCTGGGTTTGCCGTCCTCTAATGAGGAACTACTTGCAGATGATGTGCTTGCTGTTGAGCGAGTGCTCCGTTTTATCGTGTTTGTGGATTTTCGAGCAAGGTGTGATTTTATATCATTTTATTTATGACGCCATTTTAGACCATTTTAAGGCTGTTATGTTTTCAGCTCTTTCTGATGCATTTTATTACCAGTCTTTTGTTTCTTGTTGATCATTTTGCCCTAGTTATTTATTATTGCCCAAAGTGCTAATTCTGATTGTTTTTCACATTATTTTTAGTGTAGATAGATTTATTGTTAATTATCTATTTTACTCTTTGCATAGTATTAGTGTGTTTGGGCGCTAATGACCTTTGTGGTTTTGTGCCCTTTAAACCATAATCATCATTGTATTTGAATTATGTTGGTAACTTTTATTTTTGTGATGCTGTTAGTGTTGGAAGTATACATATTCATCAAAAGAACTGAAAAATTTGCAGGTGTTTCATGCCCTTTATTCCAGATGATAGGTGAAAATTTTGGAGGAAGTGATGTAGCAAAGCGGGTGCTATTAAAGGAAAAATGTGTTGCAAAATGAATCTTCTACCTCAACATTAAGGATTGGCAATAACTTAGTTAACAATTTATATAAACATATTCTAAACATTGTATTTTTTTATTTTATTTGAACAGTAAATTTGCAATATTTAGTTTATAGGTATTAACACAATTATCATTTTCATTATCAAAAAAGTACCCCATTCATAACATCTTTGCATACATAGAAACATATATTTAAATATCTTATGAGTATATCACTCATAAGGTTTTTAAAGTATATAGAAAATAAATTCTCTTTTCAAAAGCTGTAGTACTGGAAACTATGCTAAAAGTGTTAATTTTTTAGTTTCCTTTAGAGAAGATACACTAACTATGCCGATTTTTTTGCAGGCTTATGTAGATGATAATGGAAAGGTAGAATGCTTGATAATTGATATTGTAGAAGAAGCAGGAAGTTCCTGGAATGAGCCAGTTTCACCAGTTGCAGTACGCCATGTACCAAATTGTTATGATGCAAATAATTGGGCTATAACAGGAAAAGCGGTGCTCACTGATAAACCAACAATGGTTTATTGTAGAGCTCCAGGTACTTATAAGATAATGCTTTGATTTAATGAAGGCTTTGTAAAACTTAGGAAGGGTTGCTGCATTGTTAAATAATGTTAAAATGATGTGAATAGGAAAGGAATAAATATAGGATTGTGAGAGCAAAAGAGCTTTTTGAAGGCTGAGATGGGAGAGGGAGGAGCAGGAAGGAAATGAGAAACAAATCACACTAAAGTTGGGAGGTTTACATAGAAATTTATTAGAGGAGTAGAAATTATATAGGTACTTCATAAAGTAAGTGGGACACATTATTATTATTATTATTATTATTATTATTATTATTATTATTATTATTATTATTATTATTATTATTATTATTATTATTATTATTATTATTATATACTAACATTTATTCTTAACTCTTGACATTACCATGTTTTTATAGATTTTGATATCTTTGAGTTACAGCTATTATTGGAATAATATTACAATGATATGGTAATATAAGACCACAGGAGTGATGATTTGTTCTCATCACCAACATGAGCAATATGAACACCATGTTGGAATGCCATTTCCAAAAGAGAGTACTGAATAAAGGGAAATATAATTATTGTTTGTGGAAATAAAGTGTTTAAATTTAGAAGGTCTACTGCTGTCCTAGAGTGTTAGCATGCTTGTTTTCCACAAAGGTGTCCATTATTCAATTCTAGAGGCTGTATATGGAATTCGTGATGGACCAAGTGACATCTGGGCAGTTTTTTTTCTTCCTTTTTTTTCCCCTGCTGTTCATTCCATCACTGCACCATCATTGCCCTCATCCCCATCTTCACTTTCATCATCTCAATATAATATAGTCTACTGGCAAATAAGCGATACCTCTGCTACCTAAGTGCAAACTCCAATACTTGCCAACAAATGATCAATTATCATTCTTTTTTCCTCCATTGAAGCAAAATATTTCTGTAAATCACTCAAGAATTAGTAACATTAAACAGGCTAGTATGGTCATTAGATATTATGATGGTTCTTGAGCCCCATTGACTCTGCCATTGTGTGACAAACCTAAATATTCATTCTTAACTTTTCCTAAAACAACAAAGGACCCAGAATCATGGGATTGGAAGCATAGAGGTAATTGAACTGATACTTATAAAATGTCACAATCACTAACAATTTATTCTATTCTGAACAAATACAATTACCTTATAAAATCTGTTGTTAGGCAAACCAGGGAAGATGTCAAGCTGACCACATCCTGCTGCAATCAGTACCTCTTGCTGACTGACTCTGCAGAGACATACAACAAGCATTTCTTTCTTAATACATAGAACTTCCTTTCACCTTACAGACTGTCACTAATAACATCTCCCTTCCTCTCATTCCCCCCTTTCTTTACTAAGTAAACAGTTTCCGTAAACCAAACTCTCTTCCTGTACTCTAATGTTCAAAAACATGCCCGGGATGATTGCATGTACAAATAGCTTAATGATGCAATTATCCCTGATGACTTATTTCCTGTATTACCACAATATAAAGGTGAAATAAAAAATTTACTGGATTTTCAACTCCCAGCCATTTTATGGTCCATCTGTGACAAGAGTCCCTTGCATTGCTGCTCCTACAAATGATCAGCTATATAGCAATTGCATTCAGATGTCATCTACTGTACTGAATGATGATGTTAAAAGAATTTTAAAAGTTGCTATAATGATTGAATGCCCAATGTATGTGTTTCTACATATTTTGATTGGGAAATTGTTCACATTGTCAGCACATTAAGTCAGATAAGAAAATTATGACAAAAAATATGGTCATCTGGAAGTCGTAATAGATCAGAAAAATGTAAAGAAACATTTATATGTGAGTAGAGAAATCTGTAGAGGTGATAAAACAGACTAGAAATGTAATCAAATGAAAGGAGGAATTGCATCTGGTGTTACAAGAGTGGATAAGTATTCTACAGGTGACCAAAATAATGTACCCAACTGGTTATTAAGAAATCTGTAGTTATAAGGAAGATTGGTTAATTTCTAGAATTCTCAGAGGACCTATTTCTCTAAATTTTCAGCAGGAGGTATTTTCATGTAATTTGCTGTCTATTGGGACCAATTCTCTCCCAGGATTGTAGATGAAGCAAGTTCATCTATGGTACTAGCAGAGAAAGTAGCAAAAGTAAAGTGAATAAAACTCTTATTTTTTATTTCCTTTTTCCTTCATAGTGTATTTAGTGCTCTATGATGAAATATATAATGCTGGCCATTAAAATTGCAACACATTGTGAATGTTTAAAATATTCTTCTTAAATGATCTTTTCTTCTCATTCAGTTGTTTGACAGGGCTGTGGTGAATTGTGAACATGGAGTATTTTTGGACCTTTAAATAACATGATGAAATATGTAATGCTGGCCATTAAAATTGCAACACATTGTGGATGTTTAAAATATTCTTCTTAAATGATCTTGTCTTCTCATTCAGTTGTTTGACAGGGCTGTGGTGAATTGTGAACATGGAGTATTTTCGGACCTTTAAATAACATGATGAGCAGAGCTCATATCCCTGCACTTGACAGCTTGACAGTGTTATCATGGGAGAAATAAATAGTCAGCCAACTACCTATTTTATGTGTAATGAGGACAGTAAAGATGTTCATTTTCTTTCCTCCAAACACAAAACGATTATCTAAGGCACAGGAAAGTTCCAAAGGAAGAATGGACAAACAATCTGAGAAGAGATGAGAAAGCTCTGGTCAGAAAGGTATGGATATGACAATTTACATAACCAAGTCATGCCTCTGTTTCCTTTCATGTGTAAGACTGGCAAGGGTTGCAAATCTCTTAGATATCTGCATGTCCCCTGCTTCCATTTTTTCAAAAACTTGCAGGGAGAAAGAAGAAAACAGTCTTCTGCCTTTAGAAGGTACATTGTGCAACAGTTGCTCTAGTCTGCAGAAATGCCTGATTACTCAGTTTGAGGTCAACCTTCTGCCAGTTGTACATCTTTGCATCTGCAAGACAAAAATTGGAGTCATTTTCTGATACTAAGCCCTCCTGCTGATGAAAGAAATGTAACTGAAAAATATTTGATAGGCCACAGCAGAAGTAAAATGTGAAAATGTGTGGCTGTGGCAGTTACTTTACTTTTGTTGGACTACTTCAAGAGGTACCATACTAAACCATCATGCTAAATCTCCATAATTGGTAACTTGATGTTATTCTTACTTTGCATACAAAATTTGAATATGAAATTTTATTAGTTTATCGTTTATGACTATTTTTATATGAACATGCTTTCTGCAACACTCTGAAGTTACTTAAATCTGGTTTTTCTGTGATCTGGGACCAATATTTAAATATGCTGCAAATGGGTTCAACATAAAAATGTGTTCTGAGAAGCATCCTTGAATCCAAGTAATCCAAACAAGGTTATTTTAATATTTTTGTGCTTAATGTAATAAATCTAAATTAAAAGTATAAAAATATTAAAACTCATAGGTAAAACAGGTGCTATAAAAGCATTCTTGACCAAATTGAAATGCAAATATTGATATTACTCATTCTAAATTAGGATTTGAATATGATTACTATTTTTTATTCCCCATATAATAGCATACTAGAACTATTTACTTAACTCTATACAGGTAATAGAATATTTTACACACATTTTAGATAAACCATTGAAATTTTTACAATTTCTAAAAATAGGCAAATTTTGACAAATAATGTACTGTAACTATATTAATCATATGTTGAATTATCAATACATCATTAAAACATGTTTACAATCTTAGTGACAATTGAAAAAATAGCTCTATGTTCTTTACAAAATAACCACCTACATCTAATGCTATGTCTCAGTCATTCTCCTCCTTCTAGAGGAGCATATTGAACAAACAGTTCTTTTTCCCAGCCACTAAGGTGTTTCAGGCTGTTATGGTTCTTCTTGGTACAGAGTTTTTTCATTTGTCCTCATAATGTATAATATAAACTAGGAAACATCAGATGCTGCTGCCAGTGCTTTGTCTTGTTGAATGATAATTTGCGGCTCATTTGACCAATGTATACACACCTACTTTTGATTATTGTAGTATTCTACTTTTTCTGGTTTCTTTAAGTTTGGATTCACCTCATATATTGTGGACAATAGAATCATAATCTTATTCTTTTTAGATTTGTACAAAACTATTGTCAGTTCTGTATCAAAATAAAATGTTATTTTTTCTTTCTGTAACATAATTGATGGAATTTCTGGCTTATTTTGCTTCAAAGTCTTAATGATAGTCAATTGGTGTTCTGGTTTTAGTAGTTCATTGCCAGTTTGACCAAAGTAAACCAATTATCAATGGTTGTATTACTGTTGTACTTCAAAATGGTTCTTAAAAGAAGTTTTACATAGTACTGAAAAAAGGCAAACCATCTGTTTTTGTGGATTTACCAAGGCAGGGCAATCTGTTACATTAGTTCTCATATCACACAACATTACTAGTTTTATACCATATTTATTTGGTTTGGAAGGCATATACATTTGGAGTGGACATCTTAGGGAAACTTAGGAGATGCTCATCAATTGTTAACCTAGATTATGGTTGTTTTGGCAGTTTGGAATGGAATCATTCCAAATATCTATTATTGCTGTGAAACTTCCTCTTTCTCTTGTTCCTGATGGGAATCTTTATCATCTAATCTTAGACAGTGGATAAAGAAATTGAATTGCTACCTACTCATTACAATAGTAATTTTACTCCTATAAAGCTTAGTTGTTGATTTGATTTATTTACTGATGCTCTTATACTATCTCAGGTCATCAGTGTCCAATTCAATTCAAAGCATGAAACAGCCAATTAACGTTGCTCACAGGTCTCTTCTTTTAGGCTTAAGGTCCTTTTGTATGCCATAAATTTATAACAAAAGACCCATGGTTTTAATTCCCTTCCTAAGGAAACCATATTTAGGATTTTTATGTCCAAAAAAAAAAAATCCATTGACCATAGTCGGGATTGAACCCATGATCTTGGTTTCATGAGACAAGACAAAGCTTAGCATCAATCATCTCCACTATATGGAGATTATTCTTTTTAGTGCTCCTGATAGCAATAGAAAATCATACATGTTATCAATGTTTTAGCAACAGTAGCACATATTGTTTGATATTGTTTTGCATTTTTTTAATTCTTTTTACTAAATGAAGAACAATCTTTCTAATCAAAAACATAGAACAGGAATCTAATTGGGTTTCCCCTAGTTTTTCTGCATCTGTTGCACCCAGATTAATTATATTCCTTGAAGCAATGCAGGAGGCTCTGGGTTTTATAGGAATACTAGTCCATAAGTAAGAATTTTTTTCATTTAAAATTCTTTATGGTACCAATTGTAGTTAGGAATTGTTATTAGAATTATCAGTTTTACGTTTATTTGATACATATTTTATTAGACTAGTCATGATTTCACCAACTTCTTCTTCATCACAATCATTACTGCCTTTACTTGCTATGCTATGATTGCTATGGTGTCACAGTAGTAAATATGGGCATTAAACATTATAAAATCAGTGCTTAATATTCAATTTCCAAGTTTCTTCTATCTCTATACATGCCCTTTCACTATTTTGAAGAGCATGGGTTCAATCCCAACCAGGGTTAATGGATTTATATATTGACAACAACACAGAAAGCTACTTTGCATATATATATATATATATATATATATATATATATATATATATATATATACAACTTTCATTATGTCTCATATTTTAAAATAATCAAAGTATTTAGATTGCTTTTTAGCACTATTGCATTATAAGTTCTCTAGTTTATTTAATAATCTCTATAAAAGAATTTTTCACTTTAAATGATGTGATAAACCTCCAAACAATGTCTACATTATTAACTTCTTCATTGAATGCTGGTGGTTTTATTTCTTCATTCCTGTAATTGTAATCATTATTTTCTTGCTTCATTTGATCTTTGCAGATATCTTTAACATGCCAAAAGTTTGTAGTGATCACACTGTCATTACAAGCCATGTATTCATTAAAAGTGATGGGTATATCACTAGATACTTGCTCCCAATCATATAAATCCACTCTGAAACAACATGCATGAGCAAACTGAAGCCAAACTGATAATTGATGTCACAAACTTCACAGATCACCAAACATCAACATTAATTTATGCTATATTGCTAAAGCACAACAAAGCCAGTATATGTAGAAGTAATGCTGCATTGTTTAGAGCAGTATAACATCATCAGTCTTTGGCTTTTCTCACTCTGCAACTTCTGCTATTCAAGATCATTCATAACTGTGATGGCCATGCTCTACCTTGGTCAGATGTAAACATTTTCTTATTCTAAATGTGGGTTTTATGCTAGTGCAAATTATACTAAATTGAATGAAATTCCATTGCTCTTATGTAATAATTTTTGGAACTTGAAATTTCTTGATTAACAATGTGGATTAATTCTAAATTAATATCATGCTAAATTGGCATTATACTGTATATACTATTAAAAATATATGAGTATTTGGTAGTTAACCATAGTTATCAATTGATTAAAATATAAATAATAAAATCTCGAAGAAACTAAGTTTTATAACCTCAACTTTGGTATTCATATTTTACACTACAATATTTATAACAAAGTTTTATTTTGCTATTGGTAAAAGTTTTGTATTTTCCCTTAAGAAAGTTTATTTACTGGATTGTATCCCCCTGCACTACATGAGGCAGAGAGAGAGTGAATCACATTTTCATCACATACCTCTTTTTGACTGATTAACAATCACTGTCACTTGAGTCCATGTTGGCTAGTTATTACTCTATCCATTTCTTCCTTCATCACTATTCTAGAACAAGATCTCTAGATTATGGTTAAAAATGTTAATCATAGTTGATTATCTAGCAAGATGAGTTCAGAACTTCCACAGACAAATAAATGCCATAAATTTCATTTCATTTTCTTGTAATTGCTGTTATTTCTAATCATAGTTGATTATCTAGCAAGATGAGTTTAGAACTTCCACAGACAAATAAATGCCATAAATTTCAGTTCATTATCTTGTAATTGCTGTTATTTCTACATTATCAAGGACACTAATTCTTCCTATAATTTTCAGTATTTACCAGAAAATAAAATTTGATTCACTGATTTTAAACTGATTTTAATATGTTATTTTTACATCTTAGTTGGTATTTTGACACTTTATTCAAAAACATAAATATTGTTATTTTTTTAGACAGTTCTATATCATAATGAACCTCTTATCACTACCATATTTTATTATCAGGGTACCTTATTACACCTATTTGTATAAAACTGCTAAATAATACATTTTTCAAAGCAAACCTAGGAATGCTCATTTTCTGTCCTATTCAAACATACTCTCTAATAATTCTTTTTAAAACTATTTTCCTCCATATGTTCCACTTCTGCTAGGTTACATGAAAATAGTTTTATTGCATTTTAACAAAAACTGGATTGACTTTATTTTAATGGAGGATAACAATGAAATTGAATGCATCTGAGTAGTATTTATGCTTATGTACTACTACTTAAGGGTGATTTGCAGAAAGAAAATTCTTTAATTAAGAGCTTAATTTTTATGATAAGCCTTAATAATTTCAAAAGAATTTCCTTATTATGTTATTTGTAAATATTGGAATAGAATAGAATATATTTATTTCAATCTTTCATTACAAAAAGAGTAACAAATAATTTACAAATTTCTTACAATTGAGACTGATGTAACTTTATGAGGCCCCAAAGAGTCCATGACTCCCTGGTTGTTGACATGAACTGGAGCAGTATTTTGCCCATTTTTTTCTCTCTTCACTTTTCTAATCCATTTGCCCCTTACTCTTCCTAAATTATTCACCCATGCTTCCACTTCTTTCCATACTCTGACTGTGAACATTTTTATTGCAACAACATTGTTTCCCATTTTGTATCCCATAAACTCTCTCTCCAATGACTTGTTTCCTTGAACTGCATCAAACAATGAAACATACCTGCTGTTTCCAGACACATAACACAAACTTCCATACTGCTGCTTCTAAATCCTTGGAGATACAATACCCCCCTTTGCACTCATACATATCCCCTCTCCCTTGCTTATCACAGCTGTCAACATACTTCTCCCTACCCCAACCTTTCTTTAATACCTTGTACAATTTCAAAGAACTTTTCTCTCAAAACTTGACCTTATTCCTGTCTCAATATTTTCTACCCTTCTTATTTTCCTGCAGGAACCCATTGAATTATTTTTTCCCTTCTGCCATATATCACCCTTTCTTTCAGTTTCTTCTACCAGTTATTTTGCAAAGTTGTTCTTTGGTATTTCACACAAGTTTTAATAATATTATATCTAGTTTCAGATTCCTATACTAGTATTTCAGAACTCTTTTAACCACCATTCCTTTTCTTCTGTTCTACCTAATTCTGCCAATTCTACTCCTTTTGGCAATGTTTTTGGCAGAACCAATAACTCTTTACATAATATCCTATGTATTACATCAATTTGGCTCACTATCTCTGATAATTCCCAAATTTGCACTCCATATAAGATTTTTGATTCTATCACTGCTTCATGAAACCTCACCAACCAATTTACAGACATTTCTGGTATCTTATACAGAATGTATCAAAATTAATGGCACAAACTGAAATAATTGAAAGTATAAGATAATGGAAGCAAAAAAGTTCTAGTAAATATGGGTAAACTGTGTATGAGATTATAGCAAATGTGTGGTACAAGCATCTACTGACTTCATTAAGAAACATCATCCTAATTAGTATAAATGAATTTGAAAAGCATACTTTTCATTTAATTTCCATTATAAATTGGCTCAAAATTCACTCATAGCTTAACTTAAAAAGAGATACAATTCTATTGTACTACATTACATGATATGTACTGTACACTCTTATCTGTTATAAAGTAAGTGTTTAAAGTGTCATCCTTGCATCTGGATGCAATACACTACTCATCTTACAATGAGTTTCAAATTCTTTCAAACACCCCTGGATCATCTTGGAATTCTTGACAAGCATGTACAATTCTCTATTTCAGTACCTCTACTGCATCAACAGGATGGCTGTACACTACACTTTTGAGGTGATCCCAGACAGAAAAATCCAAAGGACTTGGATCAGGCAATAATGCAGGGCAAGGTACAGACCCTCATCAACCTATCCATCTTGAACTGTATTTCTATGTTAGATGTGTTCTTACAGTAGCAAAAAAATGCGCCAGTGCTCCATCATACATGTACCACATACTCTGACATTGCTTAAGGGGAATATCCTCAAGCAGTTCTGGAAGATTTCGCTGCAGAAACCCAAGCTACCTCCATCCATTCAGTTTTCTTGGTAGAATGTATGGCCTAATGAGATGATCACCTAGTACCCCTAACCACATATTCAATGAGAAACATTGCTAGATGTGGTGATTCATGAACAGCATGTGGGTTTACTTTGCACCAAAAATATGTATTATGATAATTAGAAATATTATTGCACTTGAATCTTGCTTTGATGGTAAATAAAATGTTACTAGTAAAATGAGGGTTAGATGCCTGTTGATGCATCTACTGACAAAAATTCACCAAAGTCCAGATCACTGAAATATTGAACTCTTTGGAGTTTGCAAAGGTACAGTGAATTGTGATGTAACATTCTCCATACACTAATGTGGCTAAGTACATCCACTTATGTGGCAATTATTCTCGTTGAAGTTCCTGGAGAGATTTGTATTGCTTCCAATACCATATCCTTAACTTCAGATGTAATGCATGCAGGCCTTTCTGCTCCCTTGTCATGTACAAAACTACTCCGTCTTCTGAGGTGCTGATGGATCCTTGTAAATGTGCAACTTTCAGGATGTCTTCAATCAGGGTATTCTTGATGGTATAAAAGTGCAGCCTCCTGTGCATTGCCATTAGCCCTACCATAGATGAAATCCATATCCGCATACTCTGTGTTGTTGTACAGTTCCATTTTGACTATCTACAGTTCAGCACACCTGACACTGTTCACACATGTGATCTGACTGCTACGACTGTGTACTGTCCCGCTGTCTATCCAGTTTGGTTTGATAACATTACCTGTTGGCAATGTTCAGTTTTGTAAACAATGTGCACATTGTGGACTGCTTCTAAGTGTGCAACAAGTGATGCATATGATGTGTACAACAAATGGCCCATAACCACACATTTACAATAATAAATCTCATACATGGCTTGTTTGTGGACCCATGTTACTGGAATTTTTTGCTTCTTTTATCATATACTTTTAACCATTTCAGTTTGGGCTGTGAATTTTGATACATTCTGTATAAACAGGCTCCCACTCCTTTCATAGATAATTTTCCTTTGGTAATCATCTTCTTATCATGTGACTCCCAGCCTCCATTACTACTTAATCTCACTCTTAAACAATCATTTTCTTTCACTATTGCCAACTCCTCTCCATTCAAATAAATTTTGTATCTTTTCTTAATCTTCCTTTTAAATACTATTATTTTATATTTCTTAACATTAATTCTTATGCCCTGCAGAATTTGCTGATTTTATTTAGTGCTTTCGATAATTTGTAAATATTATTAGTGTCTATATTCCTAGAAATCTAATATGAGAAAGAATTTGTTAATATACGGTGCATATCATTTCATCTTTAACATTTATTATGATAGTCATATATTATATAGTAAATTGTGTAAATCTTTAATCTTTAAAGGAGCTAATGAAGGTACTTCAGCCATTGAGTTTGTGATGGAACATATTGCTAAAGTTGTGAATAGAGATCCAACCGAAGTGAGACTCAATAATATGAGACAGGAAAACAATCCTATTCCACAAATGATAAAGGACCTGAAGGAAACAGCAGATTATGAATCCAGGAAACAAACTGTTGAAACATTTAATAAGGTAATTAATTTGAAGTGCTAATTGAACTTGTACAGTGAAAAAATCACATAATTAAAATCACTTTATGACTGAGTTAAACTACACACACTAATTGGCTCCACTTGTTTTATATTTAGAACATGTTTTGGAGACCATTGTCTGCATACTCAGCTAACTGTCAACTGCTGGATAGTTCATGGTGTTCTTTAGGAGTGCATATTCTGCTCTGGTGGAGGTGTGCATTTTCAGAGTGAAATATAGTACATTATAGTGAAATTTGAGTTATTTTCTTATAAATAGCTTACTGTATTATAAAGATGAAGTTGTAGTGCACAATAGTTCTTCAATTCACTGTCCCACTAACATCCTTTACCATTTTATCCCACAGCTCCAACTACTGAATAAGCATAAGAACATTTTGCTTGCACTTGACAGAATCCATCATGCAGCAGTGGGTTAGTTCACTATTGCTAATATTCACATTGTTACTGTGATATTGTGAAGTGTGAAGTAATGCAATGTTGACATTACACTGCATTTCTGATCCCATTAGAAGACAATAAATATTTTACCAAAATGACTAAGTGTTAAAAACTGCATGATATCTTTTTTTCCTTCCTTCCTTTCTTTTTTTAATTGAACAGTATCATTGTTTTGACATTGCTGGCAGTTCCGGTGCTGGCTGCAAGGGATTTTACTGTATTTATTGTATGTATGAGTGGAGAGAAATAATATAATACTAACTTCTGCTGCACTATATTTGCTTTCATTAGCAATATGGACCTAAGGAACATCTAGAATAATTTGTTAGAGTAGAGTAATTGGTTTTTATTTTCAACACTTCTATGCCAGTTGACTTTGACTGTAGAACCCATTTGGATACATCCATACAGCTAATTAGAACTCTATTCTGATTTGTACTGACATAACCAGTATTAGACCCAATGCCAAAATCAAATAATTATTGGAGCTATCACTGTTAAAGCAATTTAACTGTTTAACAAAATAGTAACCAAAAAGTGCTGGTTAGATTTTATTATGGTGTTTAATGTCTGTTTTTACTATTATAACAGCACCATGGATGATACTTGAGATGAAACTATAAACTAGGAAAGAAATTTTGGGAAGGATACATTTCAGGTGTAAGTTTAGAGTACCTCTGCATTTGCCATTGAAGAGAATTGAGGAAAACATGGGGAGGGAGGAGGGAAGTCATACAGGGAGGATTTTCCTGATGGGATGTGAACGGTAGACCTTCCATTCATAAGCCCATGCCTTAGTGACCTTGGGCTGCCATTGTTGTTGCTTGTGGGGTTCTGAAAGTATCTAGCATTGTTTAGCAGTTGCAATAAGAAGTTTTTATTTATTTTGTTTATTTATTTCCATAGAGATTACAAAATCTTTCAGAAATCTGCCAACACAAGATGTTACATATAAAATTAAATGGTATATATATTTTAAGTGTTTTCTTTCATATAATTGAATTTAATTATGAAATTTGTTCTAAATATCTTATATCTTATTCAGGAAATACTCAGCATTATTACTTTAAGAAAATTTTACTGTAATTGAACAACATAAAATATCATAATTAAAATGTAAATTTGAACTGGCACAGTGAGGCTAATCATACAATGATATCAAATAAAATATCATATTGTGTTCCAATGCATGGCTAACTTTACATCTGGAAAAAAAAAAATGTTTAGGAACCATACAGTAATTAAAATGTTTTACAGGGAAATAGAAGGAATAATTACATCATGAGAAAAGAAATTTATCTCAGAAAAATTATAATATTGTATATTCTGAAAATTAATTAATGGCAAATTAGAAATGAAATGAAATAAAATGCACGTACTAATGTTTATAAGTCATATGTTAATTATTTGTATGAGGGCAATCCAAAATAATTATAATAGTAGTTTTTGTACCTAATGTATCATGTAACATGGTTTAATGCACATGGAATCTCTTAATATGTTCCCCATCAATGTCAATGCACTATTGTTACCTTCCTGGTAACTTCATTATGGCATCACAAAACCATTGTTTGGGACTACTGCAACCCCACATGTAATGCTGCCTAAATTTTCTTGTTGTTACCAAATTTTATATCTTGCAGCGATTATTTCACATTATTGAATAAGGTACAATCAGACAAAGTAAGATCCAGTAAATATGATGTGTTTGGAACAACAATGAACCCAGTGATCCCAATTTTGTGGTTGTGGTGTTGCTGGTGTAAAGCAGCATGTTGTCATATTGGTTGACCAATTTTTCCCTTTTGCTGTTGCTGAATTCCATATTTAAGCCTTGTAACGGTATTGCAGTACAATAATATTAATAAAAATCTGAAATACTCCATCCCAGGACCTTGTTTCCTACACTGGGACATATATTGCAAATTCTTGCACCTTATTTCTAAATTACCAAATTACATTCTTACATAATTATTTTCCAGATGTACTTAGAGCTAGGTTATAATTAGAAATTTACTAAAATAATAAAAATAACAAATTTGATAAGTAACTAAATTACATTCCTTTCTACTACCTCCTAATTTCTGGAAATCAGCAATAATCTAGTAACTGGAAACCAACTACTACTTTTACTACTTCCACTTAATCTTTAACTCTAAATTATTAAACTACTATTCACTGGTATCCGGTAGAAACTTTACTGGTAATCAGTTCATTTCTTACATACTTTTACTTATTACTTATGTATCTATTCCTGTCTATATTTATACAAAACTATATATTATATATCTATTGATCTTATATATGTTTATTTATTTTCCATATTATATCATCTTTCTATATTATATCCTCTTTATAAATATAATCATGTAAATTTCTCATTTATATCTTATATTAGCCAATTGTTTCAATACTAATTATATTCTTTGTTTGCAAATCTAATTGGCATTTATCAATGCAACATTTACCCTACCAAACCCTTACTTTGATATCATTAACAATAGTAATAATAATATTACCAGTATTATGAATTATAATTATAATAGTTATAACAATTTTATTATATTTTACTTTACTTTATTTCTTCTTCTCTTCCCCCTACTCCTCCTCCTCCTCCTCCTCCTCCTTCTTCTTCTTCTTCTTCACTCTTTTGCCATATTCAATTGTTTTTTGATAGATTCATCTCATTTTCCTCATTCTTCTTCTCGCTTTTTGTAAGGCATCTGTCCAGGTTTTGTCTGTATAATTTTTAGTTCTTAATTTTAAAACTGAATTTTTAATTGCTAATTTAATTGTATTTATTAAAATTTCTGCATCTTGATCTACCGTTATTCCCATATATTCTAAGTTACTGTTATCAAATATGTTTTTCATTAACAATCAATTAGCTTGTGCATAGTTATATTTTAACCCATCTGCTCCTAATTGTTATCCTAGCACTTTCCCAATACATTAGTTAAAATATATTAGTTTGTGGTCGCTGGAGGTGAGACCTTGTCCTAGCCTCCAGTTGATAATTTTATTTTCTATTATGCTGTAGCATATGGTTAGATCTATGTTGGATGTTGCTCCTAAATGATTTTCATATTGGAGGGTTGTGAGGTTCATTCTTTATGTCATTTTTAATTCCAAAATTACTTCCTCCAGTTTATCCCTTTTGTCTTTTGTTGTATTATACCACCAGTCTGATTTTGCATTGGAGTCAAGTATGTGCAATAACTCCGCATCTGAGAAGATGTTATTAATGTTTCTAATTTTTTCATGATAGGGTTCTATCTGATGACTAAATTCAAAATAATGGTTTGACAAAATAAATTTTCCATAGTCATGAGTGATTTTGATACATTTTGTATGAGAATCATTTATCTGTTGAATGCTACCTGTTTGTAGATTGGGTTGTTTATAATTATGACCGCCATTGGATTATCCCCTTACTTGCTTTAATTGGGATGTGTATTAATTTACCATTTGTTGTGTATGGTTCTTGAATACAGATTATGTCTATGTTTAATTCATATAAAAGATGTTTTAATTTAGACATCACCAATCTGCTTCATTGGACATTTATTTGTCCCATTTTAATTAATTTGTAGTTATATTCTTTGTAACCTTCCATTATGGGTTTGTTTTAAATGAACGTTTTCTGCTTTGGCAAATGGGTGATATTTTGTTCCATTTTTAGAATCTTATTCAATTGGTTCTCTAAAATGTTTATACACTTGCGTATTTTTTGTATATGGCATATTTTTTGCATTTGACATATTTCTTCATTCTGTTATTTTTGGTATTAATTTAATGCTTTCTTTTTCCCTGTGTTTACATGTATTACCTGTTTGTTTTATAAGTCCTGTGAGAAAATTGTCTTTAAGGCTGTGGTTTTTTTATGGTTTTATGGATGTTTGGTTTAGTGGTTGTGTGTTTGCTTTTAAGTGGAATGGTTGTTGGTTGATGATGAGGTGGATGGGAGTAAACTTTGCAAAATGAACTCTAAGCCCCACAACTTAAAAACTATGGTAAACAGCAATACACTAAGAGAACACAATGGTACTATAAATAAATATGAATTTGGAATAATGCATCAAAATATACAAAGTATTTTTAATAAATTATTAGAAGTCAAAATATTTTTAAATAATAACAAAAGCATCCAGATATACTGCTTTACTGAACATTGGATCAAAAGTAATTATTTAAAGTTAGACTGGGTCATTTTTTCCAACTATATTATTGCTGATATGTACTGCTGTGAAAACTATATACATGGGGTAAGCATGATTCTTGTTAAGAAGGGTATTAACTATAAAAGGTATGCTAAAATGGCAAATCTAAATGTGGAAAAAGATTTTGAGCACACAGTCATTGAAATTAACGATCAAAAGTTATTTATTGTATGTATATATCATCCCCCCACAGGTAGTCACTCCATGTTTCTTGAACAACTAGAATCAGTAATCAAATCGTTAAAAAGACATACCAAAAGAATTTTAATTGTAGGTGATTTCAATCAATATAGATTTTCTGAGAGACAATCCCCCCTTACAAAAACTGAAACATTTACTATTGTCTTACAAAATGGAAAACTTTGTTCAAAAAGCCACAAGAGTTACCAGTCCCTCAAGCACATCAGTTGATGTTATGATACTTGATCAAACACCAAAGAGTTCACTATGATGAATGTTAACACTGACTTCTCAGATCATAATGCCATAATCTTAAACATAACAGACACATTACAAAACAATAGTATGAGTATGCCTAGAACAATATATAAAAGGTTCTTTCCAAAGGATAGCATACCTTTCTTTAATTTTCTACTGGAAACGGAAGATTGGAATGATGTCTATGGTGAAGTAACTATAGACCTTAAATCCTCTTAAGTTTATGACCACATTCATGCATCACTTTAACATAGCATTCCCCTATAAATTATTACCTAAATGCCACACTAGTAAAAGTATAAGGTGGATCACAAAGGGAATCATTAACTCCAGTAAACAAATGCAAAACCTCTTCAATATAGGTAAAATAAATAAATCACACTGATTCAAAAAATATTTTAAACAGTATAAGCAAATTTATAGCAAAGTAATAAAAGCAACTAAAAAACTACATATTGATGAATGGATTTACAACTCCTCAAATAAAAACAAGAGTAAAGCATTTGATTTGGTTGATCATAATATTTTATTATTCAAACTGGAATCATATGGTATTTGTGGCATTGCATATATGTGGTTCAAATCCTACCTAAGCAACAAACACAGGTAACATCCATAAGAAATATAACAAATGGCAGAAACATTAATTCAAACTGAAAAGTAGCAAAATGCACAGTTCCACAGAGCTTAAATCTCAGGCCTCTTTTGTTTCTAGTATACACAGATGATTTGCCGATTAACATACCTCATGCAGCCACAATAATGTATGCAGATGATACAAGCTGCATATTAAAGGGAAATTCTCCACACAACAACAGCCAGTGGAAGTTATGGCTAATTTAGCAGAATGGCTCTCTACTAATAAGTTGACATTAAATTGCAAAAAATCCCAATGCATGAATTTTGCCCTCTCTAATAGGGAAAGACAAAATATTGATCCAATGATTGCCTACAATAATAAAGTAATTCAGTATGCCTGGGAATCAAAACTTTTAGGAGTAATTATAGACAAATTCTTAAGCTGGAAGTCACACATTTACAACATCACAACAAAGATTAACAGAATTCATTATATAATCTCTGTACCAAAAATGTATGCAACCTTAGCACTTTAAAAATGATCTACTTTGCATATGTACAATCAGTTCTTACTTATGGCATTATCTTGTGGGGTAATTCAGTAGATATCTAATATACTCTTTTTAACCAAAAAAAAAAATTATACGTAAAATGTTTAATCTAAACAAATGCACTCACTGTAAAATGTACCTTATACAGAACAATATACTTACCCTACCATGCCTATACATATTAGAAAGTGTATGTTTCATAAATAGTAATATACAACAATTTTACTCCAATAAATCAATCCATAAGCACAGTACTAGAACCAGCAACAAAATCCATCTACACACTGCCAGAACAACTAAAAAGATCAATTCAATTCTGCATAGTGGCATCCAAATGTATAACTTAATAACTAACAAAATCACAGATAAACACCTGATTAGATTTAGGAAGAAAGTTAAGAAGTTTTTAATTAATCAGTGTTTTTATAGTACACAAGTATTCAATGCATACTTTAATAAAACTAGCTATACAGATAAATTATAAGTATTAATAGTTTGTAATTGTTATAATTTGTAATTGACGAAGCCATGAAATTGTAACAAATTTCCAAAGGTGAATAAAGTATATGATATGATATTAATTTTTTTTTTTTTTTTTTTTTTTTGGATTTATTTATGGACGCTCTTTAACATCTAAGGTCATCAGCGTCCCATTCAATTCAGGGCGTGAAACGGCCGCCAAATTTTGCTCAGAGGCCTCTTTCAGGCTTGAGGTTCTTTTTCGTGCCTTAAATGTACGACACGGGCTTTACTTCCCTTCCGAAAGAAGCCATACTTAGGATTTTTACGCCCGAAAAAATCCATCGGTCCTGGCCGGGTTCGAACCCGTGTGCTTGGGTGTGGGAGGCAAGTATGGTAACCACTACACCACCAGGACCGACATGATATGATATATGATATGATGGGCTGCTGTTGGGGAAATTAGTTTTGTTGATTTTGAGATTGATATTTGAATCATTTGAGTCATCATACTTGACCTGCATATAACTGTGCGACCATCTTTGATTAATATCAAAAGCAATACATCCATATAAAGTGTTCATATACTTCTTCTGTATCCCAATTTTCATCTATTCTTTTATGCACCACTTCTAACAGTTTACTCTTTTGGATTTGTTGTAATATTTTGGACTTTAAGATCCATTCTATCAATTATTTCTAAAACTGGGAAGGTTATAAGTTTACCATTTATGTGCAAATCACGAATTACGTACCTCATGGCTGCAGTCAGTTTGTCTGTGTTCGAAACGGCAGAGTTTGGGAGAAATATCCAAGCAGCACGTATTTGGCTGAAGTTGGGTCTTGTCACAGTGGCAGTGTTTCTTAGGATGATGTTTTCTTCTTCTATTGTGTATGCGTTTAGTTCTTTATCGACATCGAGTTCCTTTATTCCTTCCTTTTTACACGTCCTTCCATTTCTACTTCATCATCTTTGCATTCTTCTCCTTTCCCTATGTTGTAATTATTACCTGTGTCCTGTAGCTTATGTTGTAATTGTAATTTCCTTCCATTCCATAATGACCATGAAAAACCTATATTGCGTGATTTTTGTTTTTTACTTATTTTACCCTCTTGTTCCTTTGCTCCATCTTCTTACTCTTCCTCTTCCATACTTATATCCTCTGTTATTGCTTTATAGTCTACTTTAATTTTCTTCTCATTCACCAATCCCATTTCCTCCTGAATTTTGTGTATTGTGAATTTTGGTTGTAGTTTTGGTGTTACATCTTCTTTCTTGTTATTTATTTTATCCTTATAGATATCCCTATTCTTTATTATTAATTTCATTTCAATTTTATCCCTATCATCATTAATTTGTATCTCTTCCATTTGTGTATCAATTTCGTTGCAAGCTTTTGGTTTATTTAATTTAGTTTGTGGGCAATTAATCTCCTTAAATTCCTTTTTATTCTGCATGTAGTGTTTCTTTTTTGACTTTTTTCTCTGTAATTCCATGTTATTATTGTAATTATTATTCATAATTTGTTCGAGAAATTACTCTTTCCTAAAATATTCAGAATGTTGGGCAATCTTTCTTACTCATGCATTTCTTGTCCCTCCTGGTGCATGGAATGCATATTGGTAGTTCTTCATCACGGTGTTTGCACGTTGATTTATGCTTGTTGCAAAATTTTGCAACATGTCCAAAATCAAAGTATTTAATGCATCTTGCCACTAATATAAAATATTTAACATTTACTGATTGGAATCCAATATATATTATTTCTTTTTGGAGCATTATTTTCTTTACCTTGCCGAAACTTCCACACCACGATGCATTGTAGCGCGATTTTTTGGTCCTGTTTTGAATCTGAATCGGAACCGCTTATCATAGTCCTGTGACATTATCACTCCCTCAAAGTTTTGATTATAAATTTCTTCTTTTAAATCATCTTCTTTGGGGTTTGCTCACTTTATATAAGATTATTAGAGGGTCTCTTTTTCTACCTGTTTCTAATTTTAATATCCTTGTGCTTCAAACTTTCACAGATTATTATTATATCCATATCTTCTTCAGTTGCTGCTTCTATGATTAAATTCTTCCCAGTACAACTTGCTTGCTGTTGGCGCTTGTTTGTTGAGGAAGCCAATTCGAAAGCAGTATTTCTGAAGTGTCCCAAAAGACAGTGATCATTACTTGCCCACAGATGGAATAGCTCGAAATTTATTCACCAGGGGATTCCCTGGATGTTTCCATTAAATGGATTGAGCTTTCTTCTCTGGTTATGATAGTGACATCATGACTCATCATAAGTCACCAGCTTCTCCAAAAATCTATATCTTCATTATACATTTCCAGTAGCCAGCGACAGACTTCAAAACTTCATCCTTTTGTGCCTGTATCAAGTCTTGTGAAACCCAATATGTGCATATCTATTTCATACTCTAAATCATCATGAACAATGCTGTCCAGCGTTGCATATCCAAGGCCTGTTTGACATTCCAGTTCACCAAAGATGATATGTCTATCAGCCATACTCAATGCAGACACAATCTCACAATGTTCCTGAGAATGACCAGTACTCACATTCTTGTGTGCAGATTTCCTGTTACTGGCAAACTCAATGACGCAGTTGTAAATAGTCTTCTGTCAACTTTTTGACCATATACTGCTGTGAAACATATGAATTTCTGCAATTTTGATGCTTTCCTTCCACAAATATGAAGTACATCTTTGCCATGATAGACACCTTCCATCTTGTTCATGTCTCTGTCTACTTGACAACAAATGAACACTGTCCTGTCACTAAACACTCTGCATACAACTGCTATCTATCATCTGCATGGCATACTAGTATCAGTTCATTGGTCTATGAATGGATATACCCATAGATTGTGTGGTATTCATAAAACACTATTGTTATAAATCATATTCAAATACTCCTCATACCATTAATGTGTAACAGTATTAACTTCTATGGTTTTTAACTTTTTGCCTTTGTGTTTTGCAAAGACCAATAGATGGAGGAAGCGAGGCCTTGCTTTGGTTCCAATGGATTACAAGATTGGTTATTGGAGTGGCTATACAGTTTATGTAGCAATTTATGCTCAAGATGGAACTGTTGCAGTTTCTCATGGTGGAATTGAATGTGGACAAGGTATCAACACTAAGGTAACTATATCATTTCATTAGTGTAAAGGGCACAGACAAAAATAAGAATGTTAAATTTGCTGCAACTGCACAAAATATTTGCTTGTAGATTTCTATGATTATCTCAATGAAATACTTATAATGATCCTGCAAATATTTCAGTAAGTTCCAATTGTAAAGTTAACAATTACTTCTAATTAGGGCTATACTTTTGGCATTTTTCTCTATTCTATTGGGGTAAAAGCACTGTTCAAACATACACATTAATGACATAATTAATGGAATAAATGCAATGTGTTGGCCAGCTTTGGAGATTCTTTATATATATATATATATGTATATATATACACACATATGATTTAAAACATAGATCAATTCTAGTATTTTTTATACTTTCAAAAAGGAAAAGTTATTTTTATAGTATAGTGCTAAATCTGGCATTCTTTAAACTCATAATTTTTGTGTTTCAAGCAGTTTGTTCTTTATATATGTAAGCAAAAATGGTATTTTTCAAAAAGCAGTGACCTCTAACCATATTTGAAAGAAGTAAAAATAATGTATTTGTTGGTTTCCAATCAATCATCTACTCTATTATTAATAGCTTTTTTTACATGATATGCAGTATACAGAATATTTTTATTATTGATATAGAGTTGGTTTGGTGACACATATACTTCATTTATTTAGTTTTTAAATGGACATATTTTGAGAACATTCACTCCCATCACCAGCAGAAGACCCAACTGGGAGAAACATACTCTGTAGGTGGCCGAGAAACATATTGAACACATCTAATGACAGTGTCTGGAAGTTCATAGTGCAGTTTTTATTTTTGATGATGAAGATTTTGTCCCATGTTGTTAGTTCCAAAGGGTTACTGGTACATTTCAATAATTTTTGTAGTGTTAATTATATATATATATATATATATTTTTGACAAAAGGTGGGTTATCAGAGCCATTTTTCTATTTGTTTGAAATGGATATTTCTGAAATGTTATTAAGTATAAGTTTCCAAATTTCTTTTTGTTTTTTCAATGTATACCTGATCACAGTCATTGCAGTTAATTTGGTAAATACCAGCCTTCCTGTCAGAAAGTTGCAGCTACCAAAATTATTTTAGTTTTAATGAAAAATTTTACCAATTAGTTTTGGGTAGCCCTCTTTAATCTTTCTTGCAGATTAGTTTTTGAGTGATTTATAATCTCTCAAAACTGGTGCTTTACTAATAATTTTTAAAATTTGACATAAATATATGGATGAAGTATTTGTCATCATACCTAAATGTATGGTTATCATTGCCTTTAAACTATTACATTTACAGGAAAGATCCCCTACATTAACATTGGAAAATGAAAAAAAATCTCTGTTTAGAATTTGAATCTGATAAAAAATAACAATAAATTAGCCTTTGGAACACATAGGAAATATACACACTTGATAATTTCATGAAAAATAATAGCTTTTATCTTAACACGTGCCAGAATCAACAGCCTCACAAACAGATTGGCGAATGTTCCACACAGTACAAAAAAATATAAAGAAGAATACCAATTCATTCATCAACACAACATTGCATCATGGTTTGCACAAAAATTTAGTGAATAAAATGTAAAATAAATTGAAAGACTAGAAAGATGTCAAACACACAAGTTTGCTATTACAGATAAAAGAAGATAAGCAATTCAAAAAATTCACCTATCACTTAGTATGCTGAATAAATTTAAAAACATTTTTTTAAAACACAGAATAATTTTGATTCTACAAAACATCCATTGATTTAAAAATAAATTTAAACCTTCCTGCTAAGATCCTATACCTTCTAACAGGAAGTTGGGTATCTGACCAAATTTATTGCACAAACTGTGATTAGGTTTACATTGGAAAAATGAAAATAAATTGGGAAAACCTCGACTTAATACTATTCCTTAAATATTAATTTCAAACAGATAAAGAAATTGGCAGTCAAAGCCCACTATTGGTCAAAAGTCAGGAAATTGATACCAAAACAAAATTATTGAAATAGACCTGTAACCTTTAGAACTAGTGACATGGAAAACTGTTTCATAATTAAAAATAAAAACTGCACGGAGACACCAATGTTGGATATGTATAATAAATTTGAAAATGCTTCTGCTGATGATGGAAGTGAATGTTCCTGAAACTGTCCATTTAAAAAACAATAAAGTGCTGTATTAGTGTCACCAAACCAACTCTATATCAACATTATTTTACTACTTCACTAATAATAGCTTCAAGAGCATAAGTTCATAAGAACATATTATTGAAACATTACAAATATGTTACTACCAAACTAGTCCAACATCTCATAAACTCATTTAAGAACTTTCGAAAAATAAGACATTTTTACAAAATTCTGTTGGAACTTACACAGTGAAGTTTATTAAATGTAAATTATAATTAATCTGTCGTATAGCACACTCTTATGCTTCACTTACTTTTAAATATGGTGGGAGCGGTTTTGAAGAGACATCCTCTCCATCTTCAACCAACTTGACAACTGGTATGAGAAACTAACATCTATGAAGACCTGTGGCTCCGTCCTGGTGGTGTTTTTTCTTTATAAACTGGAAATTGGTATTACATTCTCCTATAATGTGGAAATTCATCACATAACCCCTATGTTTATGAATGTAAATCTTCTCCCCTGTGTCCAATTCTATACATCCGTGTGCTTCTTTTAGTAACTTTATTTCTCTTTTGATGTCGTGATTATCTTTCCAAAAATGGTGTGCCACTGCTGACCTTATCAATCTGTTTGTGCTTAACGTTCATGAGATGTTCCTTTAACCGTGTTCCTATGTTCCATAGTAGTGGCAGATTTATTTATGAGTGCATTCGAAACTCACATAATTTCCGCCTTCCCACATTATTTTAAATTCTGGTAGAGATATGTTGATGACATTTTTAGTATAGTGAAAAAAGAATTTGTTGAAGATGCCTTGAAGCTTTTAAATATACAAGATAGGAATATCCCCTTCACAATGGAAACAGAAACTAAGGGAATGTTGCCATTTTTAGATATAAAAATTAATAATAATGATGGGAATTTACAATTGGGAATCTATAGAAGGGATATGCACACAGATAACTGTATAAAACCAAATTGGTTTAACCACATAGCTCACAAGCACTCAATTTTCAACAGCTTAACACATAGACTGGTGAATTTACCAATCAGTAAAGAGGAATACAAAAAAGAATTTGAGAAGATACAGGAGATTGCCATTATAAAAGGTTTTAACAAAAATTTAGTAAACAAAAGAACCTAATAGATTCCTAAAGAAGAAATTGATCAAGAATACCACCACACTATTAACTGAAAAAGAGAGACCGGTTTTTAAAAAATTCACCTACCATCCAGTAGCTATGAATAAATTCCAAAAATTTTTTAAATGTCATCATTAAAATGGCACCTGTTAAAACATACACTCTGAAAAATGCTTTAGCGGACAACAGTTTTAATTACATTCCACAAGAGAAAAAGTCAGGCATCTACAAAAAACATGTAGAGAATGTAATAAGATATACGTTGGGAAAAACTAAAAGGAACATAGGAACACGGTTAAAGGAACATCTCATGAACATTAAGCACAAACAGATTGATAGGTCAGCAGTGGCACACCATTTTTGGAAAGATAATCACGACATCAAAAGATAAATAAAGTTACTAAAAGAAGCACACGGATGTATAGAATTGGACACATGGGAGAAGATTTACATTCATAAACATAGGGGTTATGTTATGAATTTCCACATTATAGGAGAATGTAATACCAATTTCCAGTTTATAAAGAAAAAACACCACCAGGATGGAGCCACAGGTCTTCATAGATGTTAGTTTCTCATACCAGTTGTCAAGTTGGTTGAAGATGGAGAGGATGTCTCTTCGAAACCGCTCCCACCATATTTAAAAATAAGTGAAGCATAAGAGTGTGTAAGACGACAGATTAATTATAATTTACATCTCATAAACTGTTCTACAGCTAATGGGGAATGTTCAAATTGTCAGTTTAAGCAATTTTTACAGATAAATAATACTTTTGTAAATTTTCAAAATGGTTTCAGGAAAATTATAATATAATCACAGCAGTTATTAATCCTATAGATAAAACAGCAACAAATATAGAGATCAGCGAAAGGTTAATATTATATTTTTATCTATCTAAAACTTTTTATTACTAAGATCACAATATCTTACTGCAGAAACTATCAGCATATGTCATAAGGGGATTAGCTAGGTATTTATTAAGTTCATATTTAACAGGGAGGAAACAATCAACCTTAATCCATACAAAGTAATAACAATGATACAATATAAATTAAAAATTGTAAGTATAGGGTCCCACAAGGATTAACATTAGAAAATTTAAATGGTACTATAGTATGAACGAATGAATTTTTATTTCTCATGCATCAACATACAAAATTTTATAACAAAATGAACACACACAAACAAAACAAAAAAAAAAAACAATAATTTTAAATATAACAAATAGGGAGAGTGCCTTTGGCAATTCCAGAAGGGACCGACTCCAACAAAATTTATTCCAATTTGATTAGCTCAGCCCCCAGTCTTTGGTTCTTCAGCAGCTACCTACTGGAATATCCAGGGAACCCGGCTCTGATCTAACCAAAAGGAAAAAAACACAACACTAAAAATAATTTGCATAATAAATATAATATTAAATTATATTTCATACAATATTAAACCTTCCTCCTTTATTTAATTAAGTCTATTTGGCTAAATTTCTGTCCTTGGGAGTTACTTATTCCTTTGAACCTAATACACTAACATCCTGGTTATTGATGTATAAGAATCCTGTTTAACTAATTCTAAAAAACTAATCCCATTCCCTTGCAGTAGAAATAAGAAGGTTTCGCCTCAAAGTTGGATCTGAGTTCGAGGAGTGGGGGAGGGACTTGTAGATTTAAATTAATTAATGGATAGTTGTGGACCTCCTCTTCTCCTGCCGCCTAACTTTACTGCAATCCCGGGCTAGCTTCGGTGAGTGCTGGAATTTTATGGCCTGTTTCAGGTCCAAGGGAGAGGACTAGGAACTTAATGAACACAAGTAGAACTCCTTACAATAAGACCATTTATTTATGGTAAATTGAGTTAGGTGTTCGAAGGTCGCCTTTAAGATTTTGATAAAACGTATGAGTTTGCTTGCAACTCGCTTAATAAATTCGAGTCTATATAAAATGTCCAATCAGTATCTTCCTCAACACTACTCTCCTTCTCGCGGCACACTCTAGCTGTCAGTTAATAGTTTTACGTCGCCTCTTACGAAAACGGTCTCTCGAAGTGCTAGGTCGAATGCGAATGCCTCCCTTCTCTCTATTGCACTCCCTTTTTCCCTGTGTGTCCTCATCTAATGTCAGCTACAAATTTTACGACACCCACAAGGTTCCGTGGTGTCAATAGATGGTAATTGACCAGTCTGTTCTGTCTTTGAACACAAAACTAGCCTTTTCTGTCCTTTTACTCCATAACTAACGACATGACACTGTCACTTTTTCAAGTCTTAAGGCGGACCCTTCGCAAACAAAGACTCTTAATACAAAGGAAAGCCCCTTTTGCTTTTTCTCATCCCCTTTACAATACACTCTATCTGCCTTATGTCTAAAAGCCTGGTAAACAAGTTACTCTCTTACTTTCGAAATACATAAAAGACTTAATTATGAATATACATACACATAGACTGTACAAATTGATTACACTAAGGTTTACAATATATATATATATATATATATATATATAATTGTACTATACCAAGAATATAAACATGGGGTTTTAAGTCCTTTTATATTGTCTCATTAATACTGTTTCACCCTCCTCTACTCTTGCTATAGTATGTGCTATTGATTCATTACTTAATTTTTTCAAATAAACAATCTTGCATATAATATGACAAAAACTTATTAATGCAGTTCAATTTAGGGAATACATACTAAATACTTTACCCATTGCAAACTACAAATTACAGATGTAAATAAACACAAATTTCTATGAATATATTGATTGTAAATTAACATGGATAGAAAATACTACTCTACCCTGTTTGTGTGTATGTGTGTATATATATATATAGATTTGTTTTGCATTTAATCATGTACAAGTTTCCCATAAAGACAAAATCTAGTGTCCTCAACCACAATACCATAAGTAAAGATGACCTTACACTCCCCAGACTAAATTACAGCTTTATGAGAAGATGCCTAGCTCTACAGGAATAAAATTATGTAATAAACTTCCTGATAAAATTAAAAATTGCAATGGATACAATAAATTCAAGAAACACCTGTTTCATTTCCTTATAGACAAGGTTTACTATTATATTGAAGAATATGTTAATTATAATTCATTATTATGTTACACACTATTTATGTATTATATTACTTTATAATGTATGTGTATATGTGTGGGGAAATTGTGTAGTTTATAAGTTTTTATTATAAATTTTATTGTTTTATATATTGAAATGGCTTAGATTTGTACAATACAATATTAAGCTATAATAAATTACATCGAATTAAATCAAATCTGTAATAAAATCAGCATGTACCTCTTCGCATGTTAATCTAAGCAACTGTTACAATGGACAGACACAGAACTTACTCATAAAACATCCTATGCACTAAATACACAATATTCCACCCATTTTTATCCCCATAATTGAATTCCATATAACATTCTTGCTTCAATCACTATGTTGTATAGACATTTCTAATGCCAAGATCTCAAAAGAGCCAGATACAGGTCAAGTTTTTCTTACCGGTGTTTACTCCTCCTATCCAGCATTAGAGCAACAAGAATGTTTAGTTTGACTCAATCATATTATGATTTTAACTTTATGTGTAAATTTAAATATTAAAACTATCTTGGAAATAAAAATTAGGTATACATAAAAGTGAACATTACATTGCTTAACCCAAAAGTACACATTGGGCAAAAATAGTAGCACAGAATGCCGAAACTTTTACCTTCCAACAAGCTAATTATTTTCCTAAGAATCATATATTACTGTCTGCTGTTATAAGGTGTATTCATTGCATCAATTTGACTTGCTTAATAACTATGGGAACCATAGTGAAATGTTGCAGAAAATAGAGCTTCCAAAATAAACATTCTGCTATATATCTTTGTAAAATATTTGCAAGAATTTTATGCTGTAATTTATTAAACCCAATTGCCATTTGTTAATTTTCTTATGAATTGGGTTTTCTAAAATAAATCATGGATTGATTATGATTAAATTTTCACTAAACATTTATTTGTGTATGATTATTTGTTGGCCCATTCTATTGTGAAGAAATATTCATAAAAACATTGGGCTCTTATGCATGTACAACAATTAAAAATGCACACTATCAGTAACACTGAAAGAAAATTAAGAAGCACAAAAGTATGTATGGTACATTTACAAGAAAAAAAAATAGAAAAGTATAATACATAATATGAAATCATGACGAAAGCTCCAAGAACATATTTGAGTAAATGACCAGCAGTAATTAGTCCCAACTCAAGCATATCCATAAATTGGATTTATAACTAGACATTCAAAGAATTCAAAATAAATGTGCTAGCTAATATAAAAGGTCTAGAGAATGAGCATAGAGGCTCATTAAGAACTATCTTAGTACCAGTGGTATCAGATGAGTTGTGTCTGATTTCTCCTCAGATCATTAAATAGTATAGAGCTTTGCTAAGTTATGATGATGAAGTGATATTTTTTCACTTCAGATCCTAATACTCATTAAAACTGTAAAAAATATGATAAATTTTTCATTTTCACCCATGCCAACTGCTATAGATATGGGAGATGAATGAAAGAGTTCAATAAATGAATAATGGTGCAGCAGAAGTAAAGCAGCTTATAACCTGCTGATTTCTTTGTTAGGAATTAAGGTCTAAATTGAGGTGAGAGAATTTCTATAAGGAATACCATTGCCTGATCTGGCTATTCTTGCAGACATCCTATGGATTATAAGTAATGATCACCAGCTTACATCTAACATATCTATTAGTCATTAATATTGTTGATACTGTGAATATTTAGCTATCTTGTGCAAAACATTTTGTCCTGGAAAACACAAATCTAACAAGGAATGCAGCAACAGAAGACCTCATTATCCAAATGTTTAATATTTCTAATTCAGTTATAGATACTATGTAAATGAGTAAATTAAAAATAAATCATTGTTGAAAATTGAATCTTAAATATACAGCCTTTGTTTCTTAGAAGTATGTTTGTATTAAATGTAAACCAGCCTGATAAATAAATGTAAGCAAAAGCTTAAATAAAGAATTAATATTAATGTCATACAGAGTAGCCCTATATAATATATAAGAAATAAATTAAGGATATTATCTCCTATGGATGGTTTTTCATGATCTCTATGAACAAATTTCAATTATGTCTCATGATACTGCTCTCCATACTCTATTTGATGTCCCTTTATGTAACCTAAAGCTCAGCACCTCAATTTTCACTGAAGAAGGCTTTTACATAATAGAGCTGTTGTCATAATTCTCCATTACACCTTAGAGGCTTTCTATAGACAAGAATACATGTTTCCTGGTACTGTTTTCATGAGCCCAAAAGCACAAAAAATCCATCAGAAAAGCATAAAATGGTTTTGTGGATGTCCCTGAAAGACGTTCTTGTTTCCCACTCTGTTTCCTCAAGGAATCTTAAGTTTGAACCAGAAGTATAACTTGATGTATCCAAACTACATCTTTGCCATACAAATCTAGGATATCAGTACAGTAAACTAGAACTTGGATTTGGTGTAATAAAGGCAATTTTTTTAATAACTGTTATTTACTGTTGCTTTGACATCTAGGTCTTATTACATCATCATGAGTTACACATATCAGTGGTTATAATAATTTGCAGTGTGTAAAACAGCTGGTTATAAATTTACAAATTAAGTAGATAATTGATACAATGGCAGAATAATAATTTCAATAGATTGTTTTGTTGAGGCTAATAGCTTTGAAGAAAAGTATAAGCAGATGTAATACATGGAGATCATTGAGTGCTGTCAAGTGTGGTGTTGTTTTCTTGCACTGAGGTATATAATACTTTCAGGGAAAATGTGACTGATATTCAACAATTAGGTATGACCTATTTCATGTTCTTTGAAATTCGTTTCCTCTAGGATCAGGAAATACTTTGCTTCTTAATTTTCACAGAATTAAAAAAGTCTTAACAGCATCACCCATAAAAGATTTTGTATGTATAATAAACAGCCTGATCAATTAAAACTTCTTAACAATCAACACAAGCAAACTAAAGAAATTTTGATATTATTATATGATTTAGTTGAACTACACACTCTTAATGCTTCACTTATTTGTCATAATATTTAATTAAAGAAATTTTGCTAGCTTATATGCCCCATACTATGGAGGAATTTAAAAATCTTATGCTAAGTTGAATTAATCTTACATGGTGGTCTAGTATTGTTCAGGGTGTGAGCAGTGTTACTGCTGAATTTTGTGTGTGTGTGTGTGTGTGTGTGGAGCGAGCGAGCGTATATTATATTTTTCTAAATGTGTTCCTGCTGTAGCCAATGTTTTTGTAGCCTAAGTCTATAACTAATGTATTATGTATATAGCTAAATTACATTTTTGTTCTTTTAGATTTTGACTTTATATCTTTGTTATTCTTATGTCATAAATTTTATTTTAATTGTAAACCCTTCAGTTGCTCTAGGTCATGACTTTTTGGATGAAAAAATATGCATGTAAAATATTGACTGATTTATCTCCCACACCTTTACATGTCTCATAATTATTATTGCTGCAAATTATTCCCAAAGATCATTTACAGCCCTTCGTGTAAATTAATTAAGTTAAGTCCATAAACTATAAACTAAGTTATAGGATTAACTCAAATAAATATAATTTTGAATGAAGTACAAATTATGATATTCTTCATTGATCCAATATTCTGAGAAGTTACATTAGCACAAGGTAAAAATTAAAATTATTTAATTTATAGCTATGTATAATAAAATGAGCAACATTTTGTGAACTGGGTAACATGCAGAAGATGTGCATTTGATGGTAGTATTTCAATTGTGAGAATTTTTTAGTCCAACAGTACTCGTAAGTCTACCACCTCCTTGGTCTAGTGGTTAGCATTGATGTCTATTGGCTGGGAAGTCCGTGTTCAAATTCCAGTACCTACTTAGGAATTTTCTAAGTTAGGGATATTTCAAATGGGGGCTCACTCAGCCTCATGAGAATATCTGGGAAGCTGCAATCTAGGAGGCTTCATGATAGGTGACCAGTAAGGTGCCAGCATACTAATAGCAGGCCCCCCTACAATATTGCCTTCTATCAATGAATTTGTAAGATGGAGGCAGAGGAAACAGAAGTTGTTGCAATAGGCTAAGGCTCATCAGGGCTTTAGCACCAATGAAAAGAAAAAGTACTCTTTAGTCAGCATATTCAAATATTATAAACAAAAATTGGTATAATTATCTTAATATAATACCAAAATAACATTGAATGTTTCACTTCAGGTGGCCCAAGTAGTTGCATATATATTAGGTATACCACTTGACTGGGTGAGTGTCAAAGCATCCAATACTCTAACAGCACCAAATGGAATGCAGACTGGAACTAGTATTACAAGTGAATCCTGTGCATATGTAAGTATTATAATCATTATGATTTATTTCCTTTTATATACTATTCATTGATCATATTGGGCACTTCATTATTTCTATCATTAAAAAATAATTCAAGTTTTACAGCCTTAAACAATGCTAAATTATCTAATTTCATGAAACCTTTCCTAATAAAGTATGGGACAAGCCTTAATAGCCTTTATTCTGGAAGTGAGATTACAGTCATTCAGACTGCCACAGGTGGCCCAGGTCATTAAGGAGTGGACTTGTGAGCGGGAGGTCTGGGGTTCAAATCCTGCCAGGACCATCCTCTCTGACTGAGGTTTTCTTCAGTCCTCATAAATAGCAAGAGCTACCCTAAACTTAGACCTGGAATGTTTCCTTCCTTAAAAATAAATCCTTTGCCAATATATCATTTCATCCCGTGTATCATCAGTGGCCATCACCTGTGGTGCCTCTGCAGCAAAAACTCTGTAAACACTATGTTACTATTTAGAAGAAAACAATAACTCTAGACATTGGGAACTAGGTGAAATGGGGTAAGGTCATTAATATTTATCCTGCACTTTACTTCATAATTGGAAAATAAGTATTGATTTTGTGGTATTATTTTAGATTTCATTGTGCAAATCCAATGGTTTGATGTTCTCATGTAATACTGTAATATTATTTCATCTGCATAGTTAAAAACTGATGTGAAAATTCTGTTGACTTGTATGCAATTTTTTCATCTCCATTCCAGTAGATTTATTTTGTTCACCTTTTCCTGAGCTCCTCCTCCTCCTCCTTCCTCCTCCTCCTCCTCCTTCTGTCAATCTATCCATCCATCCACCTATCTAGTTGAAAGAATAAAAGTACTCATTAGCAAGCATGGCCCATTATATATGAGTAAGTATAGTAGAATATTCTGTAGAATATTCTCTTAATTCTTTCTGTCAGATTTGGTTTAAGTACTACTGCTATTTTCCAACATAATTTGTGGTTTCAGTAAGTTGAATCTCTGCTTCTTTTAAGTTCAAGTTGTTGTAGTTCTTGTTATCATCATCATCATCATCATCATCATCATTTAGGTATAACTTTTGATGAGCATCCCCACCACAATTATAATACATAATAATCATTTCTCTAGATTTGTTTTAAGATTAATGAATTTGTTGAAGTTTGAGTCATATCCAGATACCTAAAATTTTTGCCTGAACTAGCAGTTATAGGACATATTAAGATTAAAGAGAACAAAAATTTAGGAACACAATATTCTTATTCAGAACAGCAGATTACAATTCAGCTAGCCTTGGAAAATTTTAATCCTATGTGTGGACACTTGGAAAAAGCACCCATATTTTCCTCTTCGTTAGAAAGGAACTTCTCCAAATACTAGGCATTCCTAAAATGACAGTCAGAGAAGCTTTCAATTTAACCTGTTCAGAATGCATATTTTCATTTTCTGCAATTCTTAACAAAGTTTAGTGTTCATGTCTTTACTGCATTTATTATAAAACTGAATAAGTAGATTATTGTTTTTCTTCATAAAATTACATTTAAGTTATACAAGAAAAGTCACAAAAGTCACATTTATGTGTGAGCTATCTCACAGAATATTGTGGTTAGGAAACTACTGTTATTTCTTTTTTCTGTATACTTCACTTTTTTTTAATCACAGATAGCCCATTAACTTCCTGAAGAATCACACATAATTTATGTAGGGAAAAAGCAATGAAAATGTGTAAAATATGTGTACATAAAGTCAGAGTCAACTATGACTTTTATTTGGTTGGTTTATTTATGGACTCTCTTTAATATCTCTGGTATCAGCATCTGATTCAAGGGGCATGAAACAGCTGATAAATTTTGCTCAGAGGCTTTTTCTTTCAGGCTTCAGGTTCTTTTACATGCTGTAACTCTCTCTACAACATGGAACCCAAGGTTTTACTTCTCCTATGAAGGAAGTCATACTTTGGGCTTTTACACCCTAAAAAAAATCCATCCACCCTCGACAGGATTGAATCCCTGATCTTGGCTTGGATCTATGGTTACCAATAGACCACCAGGATTGACAATTATATGACTTTTATAACTTCTCCATAATCATACTTTTATTTAGATCATAGGCTTTCAGGAGCTCATCATACCTGAAGTTATATAATACTCTGTTACAGGCTGCAATTATATGTTGTAAACAGCTGCTGCAGCGTATGGAACCCATAAAGAAAGATCTTAATAATCCAACATGGCAAGAGTGGGTTCTTGCTTGCTTCAATAAAAATGTGAACCTTAGTGCCACATACATGTATGTATTACACTATTTTAAATTGTAGTCCATAATATTCTGTGTATACTGTCAACAGTTATGGTTTATATTGCTATCTCCTACTGTAAAAATTGGATGCTAATTCATACCTAATTTTGCAGTATCCAAAGTTATTGATTTCAAAAACTATAAACTTCAAATTATATTGCTTCCATCACTATTCTTACTATCTTCAGTAATATTACTATTGTTATTAACATTTTCTTATTTCATTTATTGTAAATTTTTGTTTATTGCTAATCTAATCCTTAGTTTTTTGGTATTTAGTATCTTTTTTTTAATTCTTGATTAGTACTTTAGCTCATTTTCAGCATTCCTAGGCCATTCATTTAAGCACTTTTGAAAAATAAGACATTTTCAAAAAATCTGTTGAAACTTACACAGTGAAGCTTGTTAAGTGTAAATTACATCTAATCTGTCGTCTAACACACTCTTATGTTTCACTTTTAAATATGATGGGACCAGTTTCAAAGAATCATCCTCTCCATCTTCAACCAACTTGACAATTGAAACTGGTCCCACTGTATTTATAAGTGAAGCATAAGAGTGTGTTAGATGGCAGATTAGATATAATTTACATTCTTAGGCCATGTTTTAATCTGCTTAAGTGCTAATGACCACCATAGTTGAGTATCCTTCAACAATCATTCTATCCTTTTATTTAATCTGCAAAATTTATGGATACAAATGTGCACTTAAGCTGCAGTTTAAATTTATTTTATTTTGTATTACTTAGGATATAGCTATAAAAATAATGTATTTAATGACTTTTCCATTCACTGTGTAAACTACATAAACTGCTTTCAAATCATGCAGATATGGCTCTCTTTGTTTCAATTTTCTTTTTTATTGCTTCTTTTGTTTTGAAGGTGCTGAATCTAATTATATGTTAGTGTTGTAAGTTATAATTTTTGCTTATCGCAGTTACTTATAAGGAAAATTATACATTTCATACAGTTTTAATAGTTTATAAATTATTATTCATGTGTTTTCAAACTATTATGTCTAATGCATAATTTCTATTCCATTTAAAATCTTCTGCTACCGTCAATTATATTCTGAAAGTGCCATAAATATCAAATGTCATGTTTTCAAAATTTCTGACACACACACACACCTTTTTGTGAAAATTGCAGCAGCATGAAAGAATAATGATAAGCATACAAAACTTACAGGAAATATGAAGCAGGAAAGGACATGCATGCAAATGAGGATCATTTTTTCAAAACCTATTAAATGTACAAAATTTAATATCCTAAACTTAGGTATTCATTTTTACACTAAACTCCACTTACACAAAAATAAGACCCGTTTCGGGAGAATCTCTCCCATCTTCAGTTGCTCACTGAACTGCCGTCACTTACACAAAAATAAGACGCATTTCGGGAGCTCTGCCGAAAGTAGGTAACGGCAGTTCAGTGAGCACCTGAAGATGGGAGAGATTCTCCCGAAACGCGTCTTATTTTTGTGTAAGTGGAGTTTAATGTAAAAATAAATACCTAAGTTTAGGATATATTACCGCTCCATTGTCAACAGCTTCGTAAATACAATATTTATATATAAAACTCAGTTTTACAGGAAATGAATATTTTTATTCTCCTGCATATCTATATATTTCTGAAACCATATTTTTTGCAATATTAAGACCTTACCTGCAATAGTTTAATCTCAAATTAGGCCATCTCAAGAGAATTTAATTTTTCATTATATTTTATGATAAAAACAGTTTTTAAAAAGTTGATAAGATATGTAGTATAAAATTCAAAATAAATTTCATGTCAAAACTAATATATTGAAGCAATTGATTTATTCTTAATTAATAGTGAGTCAATTTGATACTCTTATGCTCCAATTATCATTGAATTATACAGAACATGTTTCACAGGCCTTCACCCGCATCATCAGCTGTGTGTAGACTGCTGGATTCTTTGTTTGTTGAATGGAGGATTTGGTGTAGCTCTCGTGGACATTTTACGAATTTTATAATTAATTTGTCCTCTGTTAGAATCTCCAAGTTCATATGAAGATAAGGTTATGAACATTGAAATCCCAACAGAAGAAAAATTAATTAAAAAATTCATAAGATGTCCATGAGAGCTACACCGAGTCCATTCAACTAACAACATATCTGGTAGTCCACACACAGCTGATAATGTGGGCAAAGGCCTGTGAAACATGTTCTGCATAACTCAATAGTAAGTGGAGCATAAGAGTATTAAATCAACTCACTGTCTAATTAAGAATGTGTAGTATAATATTCTTAATTAGCTAGTGAGTTGATTTAATACTCTTTTGCTCTACATACAATTGAATTATACAGAACATGTTTTACAGGCTTTTGCCTGCATTATCAACTATGAGTCAACTACTGGATTTGTTGATGGTTGGATGGACTTGGTGTAGCTCTAGGGGACATTTTATGAACTTTAGATTAATGTGTCTTCAGTTGGGATCTCAAAGTTCATAATCTTATATAAATTTTTTTATAACATTTTTTCCCATATTCCCAGCTCCAAAGATCTATCTACAAATTTCAGTAATTTGACTTCCATTTTTATATCATGTTTATCTCTCCAAAAGGAATGTACAACTGCTGATTTATCTATCTGATCATACCTGATGTTTCTCCAGTGTTCCTTTAGCCTAATTCCAATGTTTCTTTTCATTTTGCCAATATATTCTTGTTGCATTCTGAAGAGCTGATTTGATATATTCCTGGCTTCTTTTCATCATGTATTCTATCATTATCACAAGAGTTGAACAGATTATTTAGGCTGAATTTGTTCACTGGGGACAAAGCAATCCCAAACTCTCGGAGTATTTTCTGGAATTTTTTGGTGCCCCAAAGATGATTAGTAAATTTCTTGTGAATGATAGTTTATATTTTTGCTGTAAATGTTGTAACCTGTTTTAATCTCTTCTCTTGTTTGAATTTCTTGATTTTCTTGTCTACAATTTCTTGGCCATTCCCATTGACTTTTTATGTTGTATTATGTGAGAGTGCTCTTTGCCATATTAAAACTCATCATGGGTATGTTAATGAGTCTGTGTGCAAAGCTGTTGAGAATTGCATATTTGTGAGCTTTGAGACTGAAGCCACTTGCCTTATGTAACTTTTAGTCTGTAAATCATTTTTGTATATTCCAAATTTAAAATTATTGCCTGTTCTTATAATATTTAAGTCAAGGAAAGGAATCATTTTGTCTTGTTCTGTTTCAGAAGTGAATTTAATTTTCCTTATCTTGTAAGTTTAGGCAATTTCAAAGCATCATCCAAGTGTTTCATATTAACCACTGCAAAGATATCATCCACCTATTTGCGCCAACTTTTAAAAATATGTGGAAATGATTTGGTGATGTGTATGTCTACACTACTCATAAATAAATCTGCCAGAATAGACTATGGATTTCCCTTAGCTAACCTGCTTATTGTAAATGAAATTAACCATTGAACCTAAAGAAATTCTGACTGATGCAGACTTTGGTTAATTGGACATATTCCTCAATCTCCTGATTGCGTAGTTTTAGAGACTGAATCCATTTCCAAAGGGATGTTGGTAGTTTGCATTTTGTTATGCTGGGAAAGAATGAATTTTCATCAAAGGACACTAGAAGATCATTGTTTTAGAGAACCATATCTTTAATTTTCTCCATCAGCTCTTTGGAATTATTTACACTTAAGCTATTAAACCTAGGGAAATTTTCAAAATTTTGGGATTAATTTGTCTTCTGTTGGAATCTCCAAGTTCATATAAAGATACGGTTATGGGCTTTGAGATCCCAAATGAAGACAAATTAATCTAAAAGTTCATCAAATGTTCACTAGAGCTACACCAAGTCCATCAAACCAACAATAAATCCAGCATAAATATTGTACTTACGATGCTGTTGACAATGCAGTGGTAATATATTCTAAACTTTGGTATTCATTTTTTTTACTGAACTCCATTTACTTACATAAACTAAGATGTGTTTCCGGATAATCACTCCCATCTTCAGTTTCTCAGTGAACCACCATTACTCAAAATGTTGACTAGACACCCAGAAGTTCATGTGTTCACATCTGTTGGCTGAAGTAGGAAATGGCTGAGTTTATCCATAGGAGGAAAGTCGAATTTCATTAGGTTTTCTTTATTTTGTAATATGAAAATTGTTTCCCAAGTGGATAACTCCATTGGGTTGTGAAAATGTTTCAGCAGTTTAATTTCCAGTTTTATTTCATGGTTTTTGGTCCAAAAGTGAGCTGCTACTGCTGATTATCCACCTGCTTAAGCCGAATATTCTAAAGTGTTCTTTCTTCCAAATTTATAAATTTCTCTTTGTTTTGCCTATGTAGCTCTGTTCACAAACTGTGCATTTTATTGCATAAATTCCTGTTTCCTCTTTTAAGTTTGGCATTGTGCTGTGTGGAGTTTTAAAAACCTTGCATATTTCACTATTCTGTGAACATGGTAAATACCGATTTTAGCAAAACATGACACCATAGAAGATGAATGGCACAAAGAAGAGATCAATCGTATATATAACTCATTTTTGCAAAATTTTCTCCCTATCAAGTTTTGAAAAAATGCTCCTCAATTAGAAATGCATATTGTCCATCTGGGCTCAGCAGTGCCTCTGAACTGTCATGTTAGGCATATAAATTGAGCTCACTGAGATATGTGTCATGGTCAGTGAGCTGTGCAGGTATAACTCCAGGAGCTACTCAACATCAAAGGGTACAATACAACAAAACAGAGTTTGGACAGAATAAATGATTGGCTTGTGGGAATGTGGATTTTCATATTGCTCCTATGGGATGTGACATCATGGCAGGATGCAAATATGGAAACAGTGGATTGAAGAGAACTGAATGCATCAAAAATCCAGAATTGGATCAAGAAATAGGATTGTACCATGAGATGACAGACATATCTTTCACAAGGCAGTGATGGAACAATCAGCTTTTTAAGTGTCAGCACTATGGTTGAGGACCATAATTGGCATCTACAATTTGTTGTTGTCTGTTTTACAGAGGATTGGCTGTGGTGGATTTCCTTGAAAAGCCTCAGACTACTATGGTGTGTGAATAAAGACAATGTTCTGCAGAATGGCAACAGGTGTTTAATGAGCCTTGCTTTAACTTGGACTATTTGTTTGATTTATTTATTTATTTATTTATTTACTGATGCTCTTTAACATCTCAGGTCATCAGCGTCTCATTCAACTCAGGTCGTGAAATGGTCATCAAATTTTGCTCAGAGACCTCTCTTTCAGGCTTGAGGTTCTTTTTCGTACTATAAATGTACAACACGGTACCCACAGCTTTACTTCCCTTCTGAAGGAAGCCATACTTAGGATTTTTATTCCTGAAAAAATCCATCGGTCCTGGCCGGGTTCGAACCCACGATCTTGGGTTTAGGAGGCAAGTATGGTAACCACTACACCACCAGGACCGATTACTTGGACTATAATGATGACCAAATACACATTTGACCAAATTGTGGTGAATGCTGCTATGCATCCAGCATGCATTGTCCAGTATCATACTGGCTAAATAATAGGCACAATAGCGTGTACCTTTCCAATCTCAGCTGAAATGAATTTTGAGTATTCCTAACAGTAGCTGCTACATCAGGGAAGACTAGATGCAGAAATCATACCCTTGCTTTAGCACATTCTTCCAGCAGGACAATGCCCAATCACATTCTATCAGGAATGTTGAAGTCTTCTTCAGAGCAGAACATATACTGTTTCTTCTCTGGCCTGTATATTTGCCAGTCATGGCACCTATTCAACATGTCTGGAATATGCTCTAGCAACTAGCCCATAAAAGTTCTCCAGCAGCCATTAACAATGAACTGTGGATTTGCATATAAGCAACCTTGCAGACAATTTCCCAAGTACTGTTTCAAACCCTCTTTGACTTGATACCATTATATATGAAATAAACAGTAGTAGCTCATATTACAGCTCATAGAGATTTCACAAGATACTGATATTTTGTGTGTAATGTCGTATTAGTCTACATCTTTAAACACTTATGTATGTCATTATTTTAATAATTATGTGGCATATATATTATAAATTTCATTCTATTCATGATTTTTCCATCATATTGCAATTTTCACAAGCAGCAGTGTTTAGTCCTGTACATACATACATGCAAACAAAGATATTCATTTTTTAACAGCTGTGCTTATGAGAGAGATTTTAACACATTTTTATAAAAAATAGTGGAAATTTCTACTTTTCATCAATGTTCTTTTATGGTATGTATGACATTATTCCTAAACTCTGGGAAATATAAATATAATATACATTTATCTTACAAAATCTAGATACTCTCATGGGTAAACAAGGTTTCTAAGGCACAGAATAATGAAAAGATGCTCTGTGGTTTAAATTCTACCAAGACTGTCCTCCTTGACTCAGTTCTTATCAGTGGCATATGTAGGGAAGTATCCTAAATTTGAGCCTGAAATACTTTCTTTCCCAATTTATTATTTCATTAAAAGTATGATCAGTGTCCAATGCCTATGATGTAACAGAAGTAATGTTAAACATACATAAAAAGATAAGTACCACTCCTTCTAATAATTAAATAATTAATCAACCTAATTAAAAACAAATATTAACAATATTCAAGTGATCTAACAGACCCAGCTCAGAATTTCCACTCTAGCTACTATTGAGTTCTAGTAGAGTGACCAGAAAATTTGTTGCAGTAGTAATTTGCTGACTATGGGGGGCAATAGACTTGCTCATATTAGCAAAATATATTTAGTTTTGTTTTTGTATCACAATTGTATAGCTTTGAACATTATTCCGGTGAAATGTTATTTTCTTCCCAATTACCCATGCAATTTGAGAGATTTTTAATTATAAGTCTTGAACCTTGCATTTTTGCATGACTTTCTTCTAGTTAAGATCCTCCTCATTAGCTGTGATCAAATGCTAGTATATGTAAAGAAGAGACTGTTTAATTTAGGTGCATTTGAGATATTGATAACCTAAAAGTTTCATAAAATTATTTTATTATTATTTGCTATTTTAAATAGGTGATAATTTTCATTTGAATTAAAAGTTACCTATTTTGTATCTAATGCCCTAGCTAATATTTTTTATAACAAGAATTTTCTTTACATTGACTTCTAGTAAATGTTCATCATATAAACATACCTAAAACTTACCTTAATGACTATCATGCAGAATCCAGTAACAGAACCTGGTATTTCACCAATGAGAAAATAAATGGAAATGGACAGTGTCAATTCTATATTATTTAAGACACCACCTATGATGACTCAGCAGTAAAAACTAGCATTAAAAACTATTGAAAAAACAATAATAATAATTTTATTGCACACCATAAACTCTACACTTGAGTTGCGATCATTCTCAGAAAACACATTAATTTCAAAATACATTGATAAACCGAACAATTTCAAACATTCAAAGACTGTTTCATAGTATTTATGGCTATGAATAATTCCATAAAATATTTATATTAAATTGTTTCAATTTCTTTTCTTTCCCAATAATTTTATTCCATGCAGGAATGTTCTTTTCATGAAAATAGCTTGTCATGAATAACTGATCATACAATTATCATTTATCAGAAGACATTGTAAACTGTATACTTCAAACCTCCACCACTATACTCCTGGCTGGGTATTCATAACGCAAGCTCTGCAATGTAGTATTGCAAAATCATGTATCAAAGCTCAGGCTACATCAGCTATTGAAAATTTTCAGGATGGATAACTCAATTTGGCATTTCTCTTTAATTCATCCTTTATTTTCAAGCTTTTGCAGTTTAATATAGCAGGTTATATTATAATATTGCTTTCTGGAATGTAGATATATCTAGGTACAAAATTTCAGGAGGAGGTTGTTCGACATGAGCTGATTCATACTTTCCTTTAAAAGAAATCAATCCTGATAGGACGGCTGGCACCAAGGACTAAATCTGTCATTTCCATTATGAAAATTGCAGATGATCCCCCTGAGTCAGTCACTTTATTTTCAATATATTTGTTAAATTTTTATTTTCATTCTTGTGGTTTTAAAATTAGTAACTTCCAAATATTTTTTATATGTTCAGTGACACCATTGTTATAAAGCCAGAATTTTACCTGATTTGTTGGTTTAAAGGCAGTTAAAAAGTCAGACAACAATATACAAATTTTATCATTCATTGTGAGTATTCTCTCCTATCCTGTACTTTTGAGAGCACTTATCATTCACCTAAATGAAAGCAGATGTAGAAAGATAAAACTTTCTAACTTTCTTTTAGTATATTTCTTAGAAGAGAATGTTTAGCACTGCTTTTGTCCACTGTTAAGTCTGATTAGCATGCATGTACACCTTGTGAACGGTGTCTGGGTAATGTTTCTGCTCCGACCAATAATTTGATTTCTTCCTTTCCAAAAATGATGAGGGTCAGATAATTTTGCCTATCAAAGGTGGATTTTATAAATCATCATTAATTATTTTATTCATCATTAAAAATGTCTATAGCACTCAGCATGAAAAAAATCTGTCAAAAATATATTTCTTAGGCACAGGCTACAAGCCTATAGAAATTATTGTATTTTACAAAGCTATTTCCATTGTTTCTTTTTAGGTTTTCAACAAATGATAATGTGACACCCTATTCTGTTTATGGTGTAACAATAGCTGAAATCGAACTTGATATACTTACAGGAAATCAGCAGGTAAATTATATAGTCGTCATACTTGGTAATGTGTGTGTGCATGCATGCATGTACATGTGTACATTTGTGAGTTTTGCAATTATTTAACTATGATTTATGCCCAAAGAATAATATGAAATATAATCAGTATAGCTATAAATACTGAATATAATTCCAAAGAAAATGTATTTCATATTAATGCATTAATGTAAATTAGAATAGTTTAGATTAATTATCAAAAGTGAGTCAGGGATATCAAAGTTATGAACCTCGCATTGTTATAAGTGAAGTGAACCTGACATAAAGATCACTGATAGGACCACTATTAGGCCTCCATCCTAATCCTATTGACATAAGTATATATGCTCCTAACCACCATGTAGCACTGATTCAGCAACAACCTCCACACCATGTGCAAGGTGCCAAATATGGGAAAGTTCTTACCAAATTCTCAAGACCTACAAGAAGAAAGATGGAGGATAGACATATAGCCCTGCCAGTCATATGAACAGCACCAGGAGCTACTGAATAGTTTTTTAAACAAAATGGGAAAAGCAGAAGAAAGAAGATGAACAGAAAGAGTGTTGATAGGATGTTTCTACAAAAGAAAGAAGAGAAAATCCCTGAAAATATTACCTTTATTCACTCAAATGATGCTTTGCCAACCTGGGGAATAAAGCTTGATCTGCTCTCAAGCTAAAGTAGTGCTCTAGCCAAATAAGTTCATTGGGGCAACTAAGAGATATAGTTATACAAATGTTAAAAATAGTCATGATGCATATTTACATATTAATACATCTCACAGTTGGTTTACAATATCCTTAGATAAATTAAAATATGGGTGCAGCAATTGAAAATTGGATTAGAGAAAAACAATAATACCTACTTCATTATTTTTTCAAACTATGATAATTTAAAATCAACCAAAAATGATCATAGGATGAAAGTGCAACTTGCTCTTTTATTGCAGAACCAAGTGCAGGAGTGAAGCAAGAAGTTGTTATAGTAACAGAATTCAACATTTGATACTTAACTCTAATAATAAGTATGAAGTCTTAAAGAACTTTTTCTTCAAAATAAATGCTGTAGTTCATTCAATATGAGCTTTCGCTCATTCATATTTTAACACATTTTTAAGGACTACTATGTCATATAAACAAAATAATTTAAACTATGCTAGTATAGTTATTATTCACAACGTTGATCTGTGATATGATATTCACACAAATACTAACAATTAAATTAAAATGAGTACATTATAGATAATTTTAGTATATATGCTTATGGTAACAAAACTGTTTAATTTAAAAAACAAACAGGTATTAAGAGTTGACATCTTGGAGGATGCAGGAGAAAGCATGAGTCCTGAAATTGATATTGGGCAAGTAGAAGGTGCCTTTGTCATGGGAATGGGGTACTGGTTGATGGAAAATCTTATATATTGCCCTCAAACTGGAGAACTTCTGACAAACAGGACTTGGGTAAGATTTTTTACTTATCTTCATACAACTAACGAATATACGCGAACAATGCTCGCATATTTTTTTCCAAAATTTAACAGCGAAAAGTTGGGGTGAAGGTATTATTCGCGTTTGGGTTGGTACTACAATTCTAACACACCAAAATCTGGAAGTTGGCATTCTTTCGTCACAAGTGAGAACCACGCGCACAGACCGCGTCATGGTTCATTTGCGTAGCATTAGCTGAAATGGAACCACGTGCACGGGATGGTAGCATGAATTTGGCAACGTCGTCCAGTTCAATTTAAAGAACATGCTAGTTCTTGTTTTGGATTGGTACCGTAGACATGCTATAGACAACGTAAAAAAATTTTTGAACGAGGGAAAATCTGGTTTGGCTGTAATTTCTGGTGGAATTACATCGATTCTCCAAACATTGTATGTCTGCATCAATCGACCGTTTAAAGTTGCATTAAAAGAACGTTATACGAGATGGATAGCCGAGGATCTTTTCATGTAGTATTTAACGCCCGTTTTTACTACTGAGGTACCACAGGCATTGAACATTGATGATACATGAAATGAAATTATATATTGGGAAAGGGATATTTTTTTAATGGAAGGAAGCGTTCCAAGCCTAAGTTTAGGGCACTTCTCTGATATTTGCCATTTATGAGGACTGGGGAAAACTTGGAAAAAACCTCAGTTAGGGAAAACGATCTTGGTGGGAATTGAACCCCAGACCACCCGCTCACTAGTCCGCGCCTCAACATCCTCGGCCACCCGTGGCGGTATGGCAGAGTAATAGCACCACCTCGCTCCGAGCGGTAAAATCAAGTGACCCAAATCTGCGAATGGGTGAAGAGTGCAAGGGATTCGATTTCTGTTCCATGGGTGGAAAGAAGTTTCAAGAAGTGCGGGATTTTGAGTTCCCTCGATGGAACGGACGACGATATGCTGTGGGAGGATAGAAATCGTGAGTTGACGATGACTCTCCTTGCAGTGATGACCAGAGCTCGGAAGTTCAGGCAGTCATTTATTTTGGCGAAAATAGGCATGCAAAAAGGCACTTAAATATTGAAAATATGCAGTAATTAATTAAATTATTAAACGTGAAAACAGACAGTAGTATAATTCATTGTTAATGAAAATATTTATCTAAGACACTTAATAATTGTTTATCGCAATTAAAATACTTAAGCTTACTTTTCTTCATTGCAAGCAACAAGAAGATATTTTTTTCAAGGTATCAACTGTCATAGTCAGCCGCTTGTTAAAGAGAAGATTTTTCAACATGGAAAAAGATCGTCCTCCTTCCACTGAAATGAGTGGAACATATTAAAAACTATAGCTATTTCAGCTGCAACAGAACATTCACCTTCCAAGACATCACAAATGCTCTTAAGTTTTTCTAGATTCACATTAGCACTCGTGGCAGGTATACACTTCTCGCTAACACGTTTTCATTTCCCACTTGGTATTTGTAGCAGTTGATTTACTGCATTTTCAAATATCCCCATGGATGGCACCAGTGTATCACCTTTTTTCTCCAACTTCAAGATTACTTCCAGTAGCACACTATAATGTGTTTTTATAAACTCCAGATCATTGCAGAGTTCTTCGTGGTACAACAACTATTTTACCTCGCAAACTGAAGCAGCTCGTCATCTGATACAGTATCAAGTACCTCACGTATCTTGTTCATTTGTTGCTGTATTATATGGCCGCAGAGATCCGGGTTCCCCATCTAGTGACAAATGACCGTGGAGGTAAACTGAACTCTGGTGTAATGTCCTTTAAAAACTCGGATTCTGGAGGATAATTTTAGCAAAGTTTCCTGGTGTTCAAAATTCAATTTATCCGCGAGAGGAAACAAATAAAATTTCTTACTTTTTCGGCGATTCTATGCAGCCCGTGGGCTTGACATGTGAGACAGCATTTTAGGGAAGAAAAATTTCAAGGCTTTAGCTACTTTTTCCATGTAAGTTGCCGCATCTGTGACAAAATGCAAAACTCGTCATGCCACATTTCATGTGGCTAAAGTAGCATCAAGGAATATGTGAACAATTGAGCCACCTTGAAATTGAGTGTTTGCTTTGTCCAACTCTCCCGTTGTCAAAATAAATAGGTCACTTTGCGTTCCTTCCATATTTCTGATTATGACTTTGTCTATGTAACATCCCATTGTATACATAGTTTCATCAGTGGAGATTCATATTTTATTTTCCGCAACCCCGTTTCGAATCCTGTGCAGCAGCTCTTCAAAGCATACATTCAAATAAGTTTTTCTTAGTGTGGATTCTGATGGAACCTCTTCTTTAGTGTACTTCTGCAGAAACGGCCTGAGGGAATGGTTTTCCATTTTCCAGAATGGAATTCCCGAGTCCAAGAAAACTCTACATAGATCCAAGGAAAACTGATATTTTCTGCTGGATTTGCAATTGCTGTTGATACTAAAGTAATTTTAGGCTCGACCATTTTAAAAACCCTAAACTTGTGTTTCGCTGTTGCGAAGCGTTCAGTTATAAAGTTTTTTTTTTTTTCGTTATAAATAGACTTTTCACACATTTTGCAAAAGAATATAGCTCCATCAGTAGAAAGTATCTCCAAACCAAATTTGCGAGTATAGCCGTGTAATTAACTACTCAACAATGAACTTAATTTCGGCGTCATAAATAATTCAGCATGAACATTGGAGTTGCATTTAACAAGCTCAACAACATACTAACATCTCATTTGTAAATTTCACCTGTTAGACAGAATTGATGTTCTTCCTTTCTTTGCTCCCTCTTCGAGATTTGGAAAAACCGATTGTGCATTGTCATCATAAGAAGAGAGGTATGCGAGACAATAAACAATGGGACCTGAAGTATTGTCTGCGCGCCAGCTGTTAGGAAGCACGAAATTGACACAGTTGTTTGCTGATCTCGACTAGTACAGCTTCATGGAAATGTTGATCAAGACAAAGTAAAGTAGTTTTGAATAATTCTAGCAACTGATCAAAGGATACGTAGTGTTTCTGGTCGAGTTCATTTTCTGTGTATGCGTTTATAGGGGAATCAGGCTAGTATCTCTCTTATTTTCCTACTGAACACTATGTAGGGACGGTTAATTGCACAGTTGTACCGCTCTTATCTTTCTCTCATGTAATTGTTTGTTACAGTCATGCAGCTGAGAAGTTACCTCCACCACAAACTCCCTAGAATTGTCTCGCGCAGATCGATACAAGGTCATTCGCCAGAATAATTCAAAACTACAGTACTTCTCCCATTCTTTCTATTTCCTGGTATTTGTATGCCCGAAGTAACCATAAGTTTCTTTTACTAATGAATGTTCTGGTATTTAAAGAGCTTAAATGACTGAGTTGAGGAGAAAGTTTTTGAGTGCTTGAAAAGAAATAAATGTATATCAGCAATCTTAATAGATATTTTTGCGAGGCCATAATTTAATTTTTATAACTTTTTTCCTTCAATATATCTTAATTCTTTGTGTGCTTTTTATAATGTATAAATAATCGCAGGAAAAATCTATAACGATCCAAAAGAAGCAAAATAGGGTTTAAACCTTAAAAATGGCAACAGAAGTCAAAGTAGGCACACACAAAAAGACATAAAAGCTGGTCTTACCGACCCCAAATGTACGAAATCATGTTCAATTCTATCTGACTCTAAAATATATCCATCCAGGTAGAAAAGGCATTTTGCCTAACTTCCAGGCTCTGGTGATTTAACGCCTACTTCGGTGTATACATTTTCTTCTTGCACAGTACTGGTTGGCTCCACATCCGTAATATGGAGTGAAGAATACGACGCAGTGACTTTCTTAAATTCAATAACATTTTAAATTATAATTTATTGCAGTCTTTAAAGTTTTCAATATAAATATTTAATACAGCTGTATTTTTTTTTTAATCTCCCTTCCTAAAATCCGAATACGGGGATTATTCGCGTATATAACTTCTATATTCCTTCCCATGTGAACATCTTTAATCTAACTTTTCTTATATTTTTTTTTTATTTTAAGACCGTTGCTATAATTGTTATAACTGAATTAATTATACAAAAGTATTGGAAATAAATTATCAAAGTAATTAAACAAAATTATTAATGACCTATCAAGGCCCAATAATTGTCCATTATTCAATTTTAAATTATTTATTTTTAATGCCTTGTTATTATACTATGTAAACTTGTTATCAAATGGTAGGAACTTAGCTAAGTTATTTTTCCTCCAGCTTCCCAGAAGAGAGATGACAATTTTGTTTTGTTTTGTTTTGTTTTGAGTAGTGTTTAACTCCCGTTTTTACTACTGAGGCACCACAGGCGGTGGACACTGATGATACATGAAATGAAATGAAATGACAAATTAGGAAAGGATATATTTTTTTAAGGAAGGAAATGTTTCAGGCCTATGTTTAGGGTGTATCCCCGACATTTTCCAGTTATGAGGACTGGGGAAAACCTGGAAAAAACCGCAGTCAGGGAGAACGGTCCTGGGGGATTCGAACCCCAGATCTCCCGCTCACGAGTCCGCGCCTTAACGACCTCGGCCACCCGTGGTGGTATAACAGTTGTTGATTTGGTTTATTTACAGATGCTCTTAATATGTCAAGTCATCAGCATCCTTGTCGGTCCTGGTGGTGTAGTAGTAACCATAATTGTCTCCTAAACCCAAGATCGGGGGTTCAACCTTTGCCAGGATCGATAGATATTTTCGGGCGTAAAAATCCTAAGCTTGGCTTCCTTCAGAAGGGACGTAAAACCGTGGGTCCTATGTGGTATATTTAAGGCATGTAAAAGAACCTCAAGTCTGAAAGAAGAGGCATCTGAGTAAAATTTATCGACTGTTTCACGCCCTGAATTGAATGGAACGTTGATGACCTGGGATGTTAAAGAGCGACCGTAAATAAACCAAATCAACAAACCAGCATCCCATTTAAATAATATTAAATACTACACTCGGAAAATATATTCTTTTTTGTATTTATCAAAATTGGTAATGGTTTTTAATATTGGGCTATTATATGAAAATCAAAGACATGGATTTTTAAATTTATATAAAATGAAAAATAGAACACCAAACATTTTTTGTCATTCACATATGAAATTCTATGTTAAAATAAGGGAATATTTTCTTTCCAAACCATTTTCTCAAAAGTGACTTTTTGGCCTTACATATATTCCACCAACCTCTTAATTTTGTTTTGCAAATGAATTACCACAGTATATAGCCCATAATATAATTTGCGAAAGCTTACCATACATCAACCTTTATTCAGATATGTCTGCTTTTTGTAATAAAATAGCCATCCATGTGCATTTTTGTAAATTCTCTAATTTGTCTGTATTTTTCATATTAAAGTCTTATTTATTCATTTGTTTCATATGCATGAATGGCAATGTTCGTTGTTCTTTCTGTGTTCCCTGTTTGTAACATTGAGTTGAAGAGTGCAGATGTTGCTATAGACCAGAGGAATTAATGGCCAAATCAATGTTTTAATGTTTTCAGTTGAAATGTGACATCATATCGGCAATGTCCAGTGTGCAGTGTAAAAATTGATGACAGTAAATGTTTTCATTTATTATTGATTTTTTTTCCTCAATTTGAAGAAATTTGTCACTTCATACAATAAAAAATCAACATCAACTCAAAAAAAAAAAAATGGCGTGACTGCTATTTTGCAAATATGAAAATCAGTTTGTAGAGATTGTAAAGAGAGCTTAATTCCTTTTTGTAGTTCCAGGTCACACCTCCTATCTCTAATACAAGCATAATGAACCAAGGAAAAGATAATACTTATCATTAATTGAGTGATAGGACTTATTTTAGTGAAATTTAATTTCAGACATTTTACATGCATCTATGGCAGTGAGTATCATTGCACCTGGAAAAATAATAATTTGTTCACCCGGTACATATTTTGAAAAATAAAATGTTAATATTATTAACATATATTTAATAATTAATATTACTTATCAACAACTTCACTGTCATTTACATTATTATTAAAGCATAGGAAGCAGTTTAAAATCTTTGTAAACATCTGTGCATGTTTAATATCTTAGTGTTAAAATTAACTTCAATTTCTTTGAAACTAAAGTTGATGTACATTCTCATATTACTAAGAATGAAAATAATCTTAACTTTATTGATTCAGTACAAAAATATCTAGGAACAGTTTTCCTTATACTGATTTATTCCTTTACAGTAGGCTTCCAAATAACATCAAAGAAATTGTGGCAATTCAGAACTAAAACACAAAAAAATTATTCATTGTATAGTGCTTATGAGCTATGGACCAAACAGGGTCTAAAGCAAAAACATTAATGCTCTAAACTTTTCTTCACTCTCTTTTCATCTAAGAGACTAACACTTCTAAGTATTATCTTATAGGAATGGTGGACCAACTACCAATATTACAATTATTACCATTATTATTATTATTATTATTATTATTATTATTATTATTATTATTATTATTATTATTATTATTATTATTGTTATTGTTATTATTGTTGTTGTTGTTATATTTTACTGAGTTGCAATAGATTTATGATATTGTTTTTTTAATAATGTAAGCAATTAGATGTATCATTTGTTTTGACTTATCCCATTATCATGCATGTTATTCAGAGGATACAGTAGTAATAACTTTTACATAAGCATATACAAAACATAAATTTGTGGCACATACAAGAAGGTTAATGTATGTCAACATAAATATGTCCTGTATTGTTCTTTATTTCAGAATTACAAAGTGCCAGGTGCAAAGGATATTCCTATAGATTTCCGCATTCAGCTAAGAAGGAATGCACCAAATCCTTTTGGTGTGCTTCGCTCTAAAGGTGTGGTACATTATAATTAAGAAGCTTTTTTTTTCCAGAGGATAAGTTAGTCATAGATATCTATGATTAATGCTCTGAAAATGTTGCCACCTTTTTTTAGTATATATTAACATTTAAATTAACTTTTGTAAACATTTATTTTTTATTTATGGACAGTTTCATTGTAAGTCTTACCTCAATGGACCACTTTTTGGGTATGGGATGTAGCGACCCTGAGGAACCCAAGCTCCTGCCACAGGTTCACACATAGCGTGTTTGATTATTTTAATTTTGCCTACTTTTTAATGTTTATTGTTCTTACCTTCCTATTCTTAGTCCGATGGATGCCCCCATGTTGATGCAGCAAAAAGTGACTGGGTAATGGCAAAACTCCCACACTGGGTTATCAACTAGGACAGTAGATATTCCTCGGTAAAGTCCAGGCCCAGGGGTGGCCATTGCATGAGCTGTTTACTTCCTGAGCATGATTGGGTCCCTCTGTCTATACCCTGGAAGGTGTGACCCTGAGGTGACTTTTGTTCAGGTCAAAATAACTCGCCTAAGCTGGGGTAGCGCCCAAGAAGCAGTCTGCCACCAGAGACAGTAGCAAAGTGGAGGAAGAACTTGCTATGGTGAATGATAATCCTCACCTACAAATAAAAAGAAAACGAGTGGACGTAAAAGAAGATGTCATTTTCTGGTTACTAGTAATTAATCAAACTGAAGGTCAGTTGTTTAACCTGGTAAACTCCTTTATCATTCAGAAGGGTATTGATAACATCTCTTGACCCTGGACTCTAGATCCTGTACGCAATTGCGAAATGGATCTCTTTTGGTAGAGACGTTGGAACTAACACAGACCATTTGAATACTTAAGGCGATGATTCCCCACGGATATCTGATCCGTGTCAAGTAGAACAAACTCTGAAGTAGTTATTACAACTACTGTACTCAACGACATGTCTGACATGGAAATTCAGAGTTATCTGGAGGAACAAGGCGTCACCTCCGTTTATCGCATACAGACGAGGAAAGAAGGTGAGGTACAGCCGACCCGTACGCTCTTCCTTACCTTTAATAGGGTTAAACTGCCACAGAGAATTAAAGCTGGATACTAGGTTATAGGGGTGCACTCGTATGTTCCCAACTCCTTGCTATGTTTTCAATGCCAATGCTTCGGCCAAAATCGCATATCTTGTAAGAGTGCAAAATCAGCATGTGCAACCTAGGTAAAGAAAGTCATGAAGGAGCATGTCCATCACCTGCCGTCTGCGTAAACTCCCGCGGAGATTGTCCATTTTCGTCCGCGACTGTCCTCGCTATAGCAAAGAGCGCTCTATCCAGGATCTCCAGTTGAAGGAAAAGCTTTTCTTTACTGAGGCCCGGAAGCGATTTCAAGCTCGCCAGCCTATGATACCTAAGACCGGTACGTACAGCGCTGTAGCCTTTTCTGCGATCCAGAAGCGTGACAACCCGCCGCTTTGTATTTACTCGGGTCTCTAATACACCATGTTCTGCCAAGCGCTCTATCGAGAAGCCCAAACAGGTAGTTTTTAATGCTTCGGCCATTAAATTCAAAATTTCATATACCATAACGTCCACTGCTCCTGTAAAGAAGAGTTCCAGCCTTTCTCCTCTCCTCGAAGGTCGAGTTCCTTTGATGGTTCCAGGAGCAAACCCTCTAGGCGGCCGCTCTCGCCTCCTATTTCCACCTCCAACCTATTCCAGGTGTTGGAATCGGTTGACCACTCTCAGTGAGAGAGTCTTCCTTCTGAGGATGTATGGAACAGGATAAGCCTGCTCCTGCTAAACCACCTAGCCTCACGCGTCTAAAGAAAGGACGGCTGATTCGTCCAGTACTGGCCAAAAAGTAAAGTAGTATATTTCCTTATTCCAGACTTTAATAATGGCTGTCCTTTCGTGGAATGTACGTAGACAAAACCTCGACCACAGGACTCATTTGTGCTTCGTGGTTACTCTTCGGTGCGATTCGATCTTCCACCAGAAGACGGCACTCACGCGCACGGCGGAGTTTTAATTCCCATCAGAGATGACGAATACAGTTCTCCACTGAATCTATAGTTGCCTATACAGGCTACAGCAGATACCGTTTATATTTCTCACCTTAGTTTTACTGCCTGTAATGTTTACACACCATGTGCTTATCGCAGCGCCTGATCTAGATCATTTTCTTTCCTAGCTACCATCCCCGTTCCTACTTTTGGGGAACCTTCCTCGGAGTGTGCGAGGGGTAGCATAGTAGCGGACATTTTAGATCGCCATGATCTTACTTTTCTAAATACAGGTCAGCCCACTTTTCTTTTAGATAATACAAACAGTTTCTCACATTTGGATCTATCTTTATGTTCCTCCTCTCTTTCTGTACATCTTACCTGGGACGTTCTCTCTGATTTATACTCCAGTGACCATTTTTCTGGTCAGATCCATATCGTGTCCTCCTACGTACATTCCCAACTCGCGCCGAAGTGGTTTATTAACAAAACGAATTGGAATCTCTTCCGTTCTCTTGCCATATTTTCAGGGTGTGCTTTTATATCTATTGACGCCATGATCGAGTACCTCGATACGGTACTCATAACAGCCGCAGATCAGGCTTTCCCCGGTCGTCTCCCCACCCCTAAAGCTTTCTGGTTCCTTGGGGACCGATGAATGCCGGAACGCATTGCGTGCCCGCCGAGGTGCTTTGATAGATTTTCGTCACCATCCTACATTAGAAAAAGTGATTAGTTATACACAGTTGCGCCCAAATTCCGTCTGGTACTAAAGGATAGCATAAAGGCGTCTTAGATTGCTTTCATCTCTCCTTTTAACCGCTCAATGTCTTGGTTTGTTATCTTGGATAAGCTACGCCGTGATGTAAGTAAAACTGGGTTTTCGTCTATACCCGGTCTCAAAGTCCAATACTTGCTACTCCTACGGATATTGCCAATGCACTAGTGAGCACTTTCACCTATATTTCGAACTACGCTAATTATCCTCCTGATTTTCGCACAAGTATGGTGCAGGTTGAGTCGAGAGTATTCTCCTTTGCCTTCGACAGTCAGCAGTGAAATATATATACCGCCACGGGTGGCCGAGGTCGTTAAAGCACGGACTCGTGAGCGGGAGGTCTGGGGTTCTAATCCCGCCAGGGCCGTCCTCCCTGACTGAGGCTTTTTCCAGGTTTTCCTCGGGGCTCATAAATGGCAAATGCCGACGAGGTGCCCTAAAATTAGGCCTGGAACGTTTCCTACCTTAAAAAAATCCTTTCCCAATATATAATTTCATTTCATATATCACCTATGTTCATCGCCTGTGATGCCTCAGTAGTAAAAACGGGCGTTAAACACCATTCCAAAAACAAAGTGTGCTATAATGTTCGTTTATAGCCAGGGAACTGGAGCATGTGCTTTCTACCTCTCGACATTGCGTTCCGAGGCCAGATGGTATACATGTTGATATGTTGCAGCATCTGTCAGATTTTTAATCGCATTGATGTCACGGCACGTTTCCGTGCGCTTGGCGAGTGGTCACCGTCCTTCCAATACCAAAAGCTGGTAAGGACTCCCACCTTCCAATTACAGTCCAATTTCTCCCACCAATTGCGTATGCAAGGTGATGGGACGCATGATTAACGGACAGCTTATGTGATGGTTAGAATCGCAGCACCTTCTGACGGACTTACAATGCGGTTTTCGTCGTCATCGCTCTTCTATCGACCCTCTGGTGCCTCTTTCCAGTATGCTGGAATCATATTATGAATGATTTTATACGAAAGTACCAAACGATCGCCGTCTTCTTTGATCTGGAGAAAGCCTATGATACCTGCTGGAAAAGTGGTATTCTTCGAACGCTTCATGATTGGCACATACGTGCTCGACTTTCAATCTTTATGCAGGAGTTTATTACAGACCGGGTTTTTATTGTACGCGTGGGTGGTTTTATCATCTCGTTTTATTCAGAACAGAATGTCTTAGGGCTCGGTACTTAATGTCACCCTGTTCGCCACCGCTATCAATTTCATCACACAGTGTTTACTGCCACGGATAAAATTGTCGTTGTTCGTAGACGACTTTGCTACCTTTCTTTCCTTTCAGCTCACTTGTCTTTTGGAATGCCTCCTTTAATGCTGTCTGGACCGTCTCTGTACTTGGAATGTCAACCACGGTTCCTTTTGTTGCTGCGAAGACCGTCTTCATGAATTTCTGGTGCTGTAAGTAGTATTCTTAGCCATCTCTCCATTTTGGACCAGATCCTCTATCTTTTGCAGACGAAGTAAAGTTCATTGGCTTGGTTTTTTGATAGGAAACTATACTGGTCATCCCATATAGCACAACTTAAAGGCCAATGTGAACGTTCCCTTTGTCTTTTACGTGTTTTAAATGGCAAACACTGGGAAACTGACCGTTCTGTTCTTTTACGTCAATACCAATCTGTAATCTGGCCCAAAATCTATTATGACTGCATTGTTTATATCTCGGTGCAACCTTCAGTACTTTGTCGCCTTAACCCAATTCATCACCGGGGAATCCGTGTCGAGCATTTACTATGAGTCCTGTGTCCAGCCTATGCGCGGAGTCTGAAATACCTCCTCTGTCTTACCGTAGAAACATTTTACTTGGTGGATATGGTTGTCAATTGGCAGCGCAACCTCGGCATCCCACGAATGAGCCGTTTTTTAAAATGTCGCTCGGCACCTTTTACGTTGCTAGGTCTCTTACTCCTAAGCCTCCTGGCTTTCGTTTCGGGGGTTGTTAAGGACTTTGCTTCATCTTGGATTTACGCCCTGCCCTAAGTCTTCGACCGCAATTTCTATAGTTCGTCGACATTTTAGCCTAATGGTCTCATCATTTACGAGATGCAGTTTTGTTTATACCGACTGCCCGAAAACGGACACAGGTGTTGGATGTGCCTTTGTTTTTAATGAAGGTAGTTTTACTTTGGTCTTATCTCTGCGATATCTATTTTTATGGTGGAACTTTAAATTTATCGAGAAGTTTTATTTGTATCTGAACAGCGGCGGCGGGACTGAGTAATTTGTTCTGAATTCCTGAGGAGTGTTCTTTTGTCTTTTCGAAACCTGTGCAACTCCCATTCTCTTGTACAGGAGATCCAGGACGCAGTGTTAATGCTAGTTGACGCGAGCGTCAGCGTAACACTTATGGGTTCCTGGTCATGTGAAAATTCCAGCTAATGAGGCCGTACATGTCGCAGCGAAATCAGGCCTTTTAAACCCTGCTGTAATTTAACAACATTTTTACCAGGGAAATTTTTTTACATAGAGGAGTTCTTTCGCGCTGGCGTTAAGAATGGAATTTGCTCCGTAATAACAAGCTTCGGGAATGCAAGTCTGCCGCTTTTAATTGCTTAACTTCTTCCCGTGCAGAAGTAATTTTAGCACGTTTGCGGATTGGACATTGTCGTTATAGTCACCGTCACCTTTTTAAAGGTGGACCTGCTCCAGAGTGTCCAAATAGTAACCACCTCTTTAAGGTGCGTCACATTTTTATTGTGTCGTCATCTAGCAGCTTTTAGAATTTCCCTGGGTTTGTCTTCCTCTCTTGAGGAAGTTTTAGTGGATGATGATGTCATCGTTGTGGAGCGAGAGCTCCATTTAATGAGAATTTTTGGTTTCTGGAGCAAGGAATAATTTTTTCAATTTATATGTGAGGTTTCCATTTAACACATTTTAAGATCATTTTGTGCCCAGCTATTGCTGCTGTTTTTTATTAGCAGTACATTGTTGCCTGTAATTGTTATTGCTTGATGGGAGTTTTATTTGCATTGGCCAACTTGCTTATGTCACTTTTTGCTACACAGTATTTAAGTATGGATAATTTATTACTTTTATTTTTTATTGTTGGCACCATTTTAGTGTGTTTGGGAGCTAATGATCATAGCAATTTTGCACCCTTAAACAATCATCATCATTATTTTACACCATGGGTGGCCGAGGTCATTTTGGTATGGACTCCTGAGTAGGAGATCTGGGGTTCAGTTTCCTTCAGGATCATCCTTCCTGACTGAAGCATTTTCCAGTTTTACTCAGTGCTCTTAAATGACAAATTCTGGGGAGGTGACCTTAACTTAGGCCCTGAACACTTTCTTCCTTTAAAAAAAAATCCTTTCCCAGTTTATCATTTCATTTCACATATTATCAGTGCCCACTGCCTATGATGCCTCAGTAGTTAACATGGGCATTAAACACTATTAAAAAAGTTATAGGTCTTGAATAGAGGAGATTAATATAAGTTAGAAATTATTAAATAAATCTATTTGAATACCTATGCTAAATTAATTGTGACTCCTTTATAAGTTTCTAATCCCAAACATAAATGATAACATTTTTTACAATTTGCTACAATTTTAAATGCCTTAAAATGCATCAATAGATGTACAAGAAATAAATATTTTACAGTGATATTCCCCTTAAAAGTTGCCAAAATTTACAAATGGGTATTAACAAATAATAAAAGTTGAATTAAATGTATCTGGGAATAATTTCCATTTGGACCATGATTTTGCTCAACTTATGCTTAAATTTCTGACAGAAGGGGCTTTGAGATGCCAACTAAAAAATCTTTAATTGGAATATGTAACATAGTAATCTTAAATACAGGGAATTTTCACAATGAAGTATAGTATAACATAAAGATGGAACAAAATTAGTAAAATTTGAGTGATTTTCTCCATAATAATTTGTTATAGGTAACATAGTCTTTACTAATTTTTTATGCTGTTATTCATACACACATAAAAGAAATCATAATCTCAATGAGTTATTGATATCTCATTCAAAGCAGTGGCAGCAGTACTGATAATGCATTTATAACTTGAAATTAGCAGCAGTACCAGTGTTGGAGACTATTTAGAGAGAAATAAATAAAAAATTACTGTTTTAATTCTTATGTATTATAAACAATATTATCTGACCCATTCTCATTTAAACATTTGCTTACTTTCTTTCATTCCTTAAACTAGGAAGAAAAGATTGAAGCATAAAGAATGTAAATAAAAATAATGTGTTCTTAATACTTTCAATTAATTTAATAGTATAAAACATCATAAAATCTGTCTACTATTATAGTTCTTACTGTTCTATAAGGTTTATGGGAGAAATAATTTATGAGAAGGTCATAAAAACTAGCTTGTTTCACCATTTCATTATTATTACTTGGGATCAACATTTTGGATAGATCAATCACTTCATATATTATACATGTAATTATAATTTATTTCAAAATTGAATCATACGAACATGGTGTGGGAAATGTAAATATGAAATAACAGAGTATAATTTTAATATAAAGAAAAATTAACAAATGATCATTCATACATAACAATGATGATCATCATCATTAGAAATAGTAGATAAAACAACATGGATTACAATTCAACAACTACATAAAAACCTGCTACATTTACAATGGGTTTTTTTTAATGGTGTGTAACACCCATTTTTACTGCTGAGGCACCACAGATGGTGGTTGTTGTTGATTTGGTTTATTTACGGACGCTCTTTAACATCTCCATTCCATTCCATTCAATTCAGGGCGTGGAACGGCCTACAAATTTTGCTGAGGCCTCTTCTTTCAGGCTTGAGGTTTTTTTTCGTGCCGTAAATGTACGACACGGGACCCACAGCTTTACTTCCCTTCCGAAGGAAGCCATACTTAGGAATTTTATGCCCGAAAAAAATCCATCGATCCTGGCTGGGTTGCACCCGCGATCTTGGATTTAGAAGGCAAGTATGGTTACCACTACAACCACTAGGACCGACCCACAGGTGGTGGACACTTATAATACATAAGATGAAATTATATATTAGGAAAGGATTTTTTAGGAAAGGAAACTTCTAGGCCTGAGTTTAGGATACATCCCCGGCATTTGCCATTTATGAGGACTGAGGAAAGCCTGGAAAAACCTCAATCAGGAAGGACGGATCTGATGGAATTTGAACCCCAGACCTCCTACTCACGAGTCCACACCATAATCATCTCAGTCACCCATGGCAGTTTTCATTTACAATAGGTGAACATATTTGATAAAGTTTAGTAATTTTTAGTGCACTAGTTCAGAGTATTTTTCAATTTAATAAAATTGGTTAAGTAATATAAATTCATATATTTATTTCTTAAATGTGTTTATGGAAGTTATATTTTTTAAATATTTGAGTAACTGACTATATAACTTTTTACCGATACATTTAAAGAATTTCTTTAATACTGTTTGTTTATGAATATTCACATCATTTATTACAATATTTTTAAGACTGATCTTTGTCTAATCATTATTTTATACATAAAGCAGGTACAGGCAATATTTTTTTTTATCAGGTACTCCTTGCAAATTTCTCTGTAAAATATCAACTATAATTCTTACAGCCCACTTCTGTAGCTAAAGATTATGTTACTGTTTACTGAATTCCCCCATACTATAATCCTATATGAAATTTGTGAGTGAAAAATAAGAAAAATTCCAAGTTTTAGATATTTGAGTTTTCAGCTGATAAAGTACAAAGTACAACTATGTTTAAGTGTCAAGTTTTCCATATATTAATTCCAACTCATGTGATTGTCATTAACAATCCTAAGAATTTTATATCAGACTTATTGTTCACCATGTTGGATTCAAATTTAAAGCTGATATTTTCAGATGGTGCATTTGCTTTATGCCAGAAGTTAATAGCCACAGTTTTATCTTTTTTTGATTAATAACAGTTTAATATTTTATTTCATTCTCATGTTATATCTTCTTAAAGTTGTTTCTATCTTTCCCCCAAATAAAGATACTAGCATCATCTGTAAAAAGAGTTTTCCTTAAGTCTGAGTAAATTTTTAGATATAATAGCAAATCATTGATATACAGTAAGATTAACAAGAGGACATAGAATTGATCCCTGGTAGGGTTTTCTTTTCTTTTTTTTATTTCCTTTCATATCTAAAAAACACTTTTTTTATCTGTATATGATTGGAACAAACTGTATGCCATGCCCCTGACTCCTTTTTTTTGCATTATGTCTAGTAATATTTTTAGGATTCACCATATCAAATGCTTTGGTTAGATTTAGAAATAACCACACTCCTGTTCCACTCCTATCTAGCAATTTGTATGTTATTAGAAAAGTGCATTACTGTCACATTAGTTTATTTATTTCTTTGAAAGCCTAACTGACTGTTATTAATATTACTTAGGAAATGTATTTGTCTTCTATACATTACCTTTCCCAACATTTTTTTAAATTTACGGTGATGCTATTGGTCCATAGTCATTAACATTCTGGCTTATTTATTTTGTAAAAATAGATTTTTTTAATGACTTTAGTTCTAGTGAAAACTTACAGATTTTTATTATTTGTTTATTAAATGACAAAGAGGTTTACGTAAACTCTTGCCCACATTTTTTAATTAAATAGTATAAGTTTCCATTTTAAGCTTCTAGTTTTTTGTTTTTTAGATCTGGTATTTAGTATTTCATTTTCTGAGACTGTATCCAGAAATATGGATTTAGCATTTGTAAACTCATAGTTAGACTCTGATCCTGCTTGTGAGTGAATTCTAATGCCAACTCACTGGCTGGCTAGGCTTTGGAGTTCCCAGATGGGCAGCAAAGGGCAGTAGCCTAGTCTATTTGAAACACATGTACCAAGAATCAGCAGACTATATTGAGGTTGCTGGGATCAAACCTGGCCCACCTTGGTGGGAGGCAAGCATAATCACTTGGCAACAATGTTGCCAAACTCCTACATGTTGGAAGATCATTCACTAGAAATACTGTTAGAAGTCTCTCATTGAGGAAATACAATAGCTTATGACAATAGCTACATTTATGTTTACTAGTAAAAGAATTGTACATGTAAAAGCACTGATACAGCTCGTTTTCTATCTGTAGCTTAGCATTTTTCTTATCTTTGTAATAAAAATTAAAGAAAATGGGATCTAAACAACAAAGAATATTCCATGAGCATAGTACTTGGATATTAAACTACTATTAAATCTACCAATTTTTTTCAGCTACATTGTGATACAGAGAGATAAAACATAAATATGTGGAGTTAAGAATAATTATATGCTTCAAGTGTGCTCAATTTTTCTCATAACTATGAAAACTAGCAGTGTGAAATATATTATTATAATTCATAATAAAGTGAGAGTGTAATGATTTCTCCTTAATGAAATTCACTTAAAATAACATACATTAAAAATTATTGTTAATAAAATTTACTCTTTTCATAATCATATAATAGCTCTCCTGTAATTTTAATAAAAATAATGACAAGACTTACAAAGCATGTGTAACTAATTTGAAAAGTCCCATGAGTACCTTTAATAGCCTTTGCAATAATAAGAAAAAACATTTATAAATGGGTATGCAATTTCTATATTTGTCATACTAGGATATATTTCTTAAACTCCCTTCAAGAATTACAGAAATTGATATTGTCTTTGCTAAACCATAATGTTTTATATTCTGTTATTACACTTTTTTCTATAATTTTTAATATATACTAACTGCCATAGTACTAGAGTGGGCCATGAAAATGTAGCCCCTGACTGAAATAATGAGCCAATGGATAACATTTAACTAAAGATTTATAAAATGTGCTGAAAGTGCCCTCACACATTTCATTGCACTTTTGGGCAAGTTTAGCATTGACCAATACTCCTTTCTACTCGTGTATGCTCATGCTATAGATAGTGATTTTGAAATTTTATTTAAGTTCACAGGGTATGTGAATTATTGGTATTGAATTGGATTAAATTGAATTGTATTAGATTAGATTGATTGTTTGGGGCAAAGGAGAATATTCAGTACTTTAGCTCTGTTTATGGCCATCCATTTGTGCCTACATTCCCAATGAGAGCACCTTCAGGAAGAAGAAATGAGTTGCATGAGACACACTGGATTGTCAAGATTCATGGACAATGACTACATGGATTTAGATGCGGTCCCAACCAAGTTTCCAGATAGAATATGCAAACACTGGTAAATCCCTTGCCCCCTCAAAGAGTTTGACTCCCTTAGAAGGTTCATTTCCATACTAGATACCTGGTCAGAAACCTTACCAGCCCACTTTGCTCTGGAACTTTTCACCCTGTAACAGTACCAAAGTAATGATATCAGAGAGCAGAAAATTCATGGAAAGTAAAGTTCTAACCTACCATTTGCCTATGTGACCAGGGAAAACTACAAAAAATGCAAGGTCAGAATATTCAGCTCCTAGGATTTAAACCCTGTACCTCCCAAATGCGAGTCCCAAGTGTTACGCCTGGGCCACTCCATTCATTACATTATTGGTATACACTTGTCATGGATTTGCAAATGTTCAATATCAATTTGGTTCCTGCCCATTAACTGCAAGACAAGATTTTTAACTTGGAATTATGCTGAGAGGTTACACCCCCAGGATTGGCCAAGAAAGGTAATTTTCCAAAATAAAAGTCAAGTGTGATTTAGAAATGTAATATATTTTATTCAACAAAATAATATGTGTAATTTATTTGTTAAATGGAGCTTGTATTTGTAATTAGAAGTCTGTTTAAAGGCATAATAGAGCAATATAGCATTTGAACAACAAAACTTTCAAAACTTATTAAAATGCAAAACTAGCATTGCAACATACACAACAAAGGACTTTCAATAGGACACTTGAGACACAATAATTTATTAAATCTTATGCAATAGTTAACAGGACACATACATTTTATAAGTTCTCTTATTACGATTTTAATAAATAATTTTAATGCTACCCTAGAATTACTATGTTTTGATCACAAATTAGCAAATTTTTATTAGCATTTTATAAACTATCTTATTTAGGCAATTAATAAGTAGTTTTAATGTCATCCTTGAATAAAAAAAATTTAACAAGTGGCAATGCAATACAAGGTTCCTTACTAAAATGCAAAACTATGAAATTAAACTTTAAATCAGTATACTAGATGTACATTAACAAAAATCTATAACAAAATGGCACAAAGCTCCATATTACCTGGATCTCTGGGTATGAGCTGAGATCTTTGGCTTTGGACCTAACAAATTTGAATTGAAAACCGAAATCACTGCACCATTCCAAAACCAACTTGACTCTCTTAAAAGGAGATGGCCAGAGCAAGTTAAGACAATTACATTGCTAGCATAAATTGATATAGAACAGTCAATGACTATTTTAACCAATTGGAGTGAAATGCTAGTTTGTGAACTACATGACCATTATAAGTAAGGGGAAGAAAGACTTGGAAAAACTGGACTATATGGAGTAATGACAAAAAATATTTTTCTCTTTAAATTGTCCCATAAATTGAAATTGCTCATGAACTAGACAGAAGACCCCCAATGGCTATAAATCTTTGTGACAGTTTACTCTTACAATGATTCATGGGCCTGTGCCAGTTGCATGAGTGTGACATGTTGTCCATCTCATGAAAAAATCCATTTTTCTGGTGGTGTTAGCCATAAAGTTGTTCAATGATGTCCAACTACACTGCTGTATTCATAGCTGATGTTTAGAAAAATTGGACCACTCTTCTATTATTGCCACTCCACATTAAGTGCCAATTTTATGATAATGTAACAACTGTTTATAGACCACTGAACAGGTGAGGTTTTTCAGAAGTAGTGTCTTGTATTTTGCAAATTCACATAAATGAACAGATGGAACCATAATTAAGTACAGCAATTGATTCAAAAGTACTTTTGTTACTATGCACAGCAACACACACTTGTTTAGCTCTTGCAGTTACTGGATACTTTATACTAGGTGCTGTAGAGATTTGAACACTCATTGACATCGACATTGTATGCCTAATTTTATTTTCTAAAGATTGACTTTTATCTGCTTGTAAATATCTTGGATAAATGTGGGTATTGATGGAAGCCTTGGTTTCTTGAAATTGACAACAGAGCCAATTTGATGCCATTTCTACTTCAACACTGAATACAGCTGTTATTTCCTGGCTTTGTTCTTGAATGCTTGTCAGCAAAGGTATTGCTTGGAACCAAGGTTCATGTGTCTGAAGAATTAATAGAGAGGGGGAGTGAATGTTTATCATGCTGTATTCCTATTGCATGTTGCAGCTATTCCTAAAGCAAACACATTGAACCAGTAACCTCCATGATTTCCTTTGGATTGCATCAGAACATGACAATAGTTCCTGTATAAACCTTTTGTGATCATTTTAAAATTTTAATTTCTCATTATGGCCAAGGGTACACTAGGAAAGACTGTTCATGAAAGGAATTTTGTGGTGCATAGAGAAGCCCACCAATTAATTTTTAATATCGTAGAAAAATGTGATGAAGAATCCATTCATAATTCACCTAGTTTCTGCTAAAGCAAGCTACAAGGAGAACAGCAGATTATTGTGAGGAATCACAAAGTTTTATAATAATAGTTTCTGACGAAATACATCAGTTTTGAAAACAAAGTGAAGGTGATAAATTTTCAACAACATGGAAAAAAGAAACTCCCAGAAATAGTAAAGGAAAATCTCTCATGATGGTTTTAATAAATGTGTTATTTGTAATAAAGTTCAGGAATTTTGTAAAACAGAAAAAATAATTCTGAAGACAAAAAACTACTTCCTATTGTAAAAGACAGGATACACTTTCCTTGGGGTAAAAAATCTTTAACTAGAGTTCTTAAAAGTACTAGATTTAAGTGGAGGAGATTTTGAAGTAAACACAAAATTTGAATAGAAAATCAGAAATTGTCCAACCACCTTGTCAGTATCTCAGGAAATAAGGCTCTATAGGATTTTATTTAGATGAAACTTGGTTATAGAGTAACTTTGTACAAATGTTGGCAGAGTGATACTTTTGATGTACCAGGAAACAACACAGGGTTCCACCTTATGCTTTTGTATGCTAGAAGCAAAAAAATGTTTTATATTTGGGGTGAAACTGTTTTATAGGGTAGGGGGCTACCACTATAGATTATCACAGCCAAATGAACCAAAAAAATGTTGAAAAATTGTTACAGAATGCTTTGACTGAATATTCCACCAACTTTAGACATACTTCTGGAAAATAAACCCCTTTATCTATTTTATCTGAAAGAGTTTCCAGAAAATATTCAACTAGCTTTTTTGAAAAAAGAAATATTAATTGTAGCATAGGAATGGGAAAGGATATTTATTACTCCTTGTTGAAGCCTAACTTTCCAAGGAAAAGGAATTCAAAGATCATGGTCATATGCCAAGTTTAGGGCATACAGTCCTAAGGCTGTTACCATTTATGTGTGATGTTAACATCATAAAATTGGCCTGGGTGAAGATAAAAATTTAGGTCAAAAGCCAAAACACTGACGGTCACCTGAGTTTACAGAAATTGCAAGAGCATATGGAAGAAGCTATTAAAGTAGTAGTGAAAGTGGACTAGAAAAGATTTTATAAGCAAGTGGAAGAAGTTGAAGCATCAGAAAAATGGTGGAATAGTATCAGACATTATAGAAGACATTAAAATGATTCTTGGGTCAAGTGAAGTTCCAATAATGAAAGTGATAGTCATTACAATGAAGAACTAGATTGTCCTCTCTGATTGGTAAGAATGTATTATTAATGATATCACAACTGTTGACCAGTATTTTCAGGTAGCCTAGTATTTTGTATGGCCCACTCCATTTCCTGCATCATGTAATAAATGCATTCCTTCCAAACATATAAAGCTTGGTTCCTAGCAGAACTTGTATTTCCATAATTGATCACTTTCATACATCATCACCTTCCAAAATCACTAATCATTGTTGCATAAAGAACACCATATTTCTGACATGAATTGCAGATACAGACTGAATAGCAACAAAAAATGAACCTGTGATATGAACCTAACAAAGTAATATATATATAATGAGTAACATGGAGTCTAACATGTTGTAGTATGTACAGTGCAGTTGGGTAATATTTTTGTCCCACTCTTAATTATACCTTATGTCTTAATATAAGGTCAATATTTTCAATAAAATTGTTCATTATCTCTTAACCATATACCTTCATATCAGTAGATTACTTACTTAATCATTTATTTATTACATCTTTTAAAGCCACTGGAGAACCTCCATTATGCATGAGCTGTGTTCTACCCAATGCTGTGAGATATGCTATTGATGCAGCAAGGAAAGATGCTCGCCAACCAGATGAATGGTACCAAATAGGTAAGAATTTCATCTAATCGGTGCCTTGCATATTTTATTTATCTTATATGCAATATCAAACTTTCACCTGTATGAAGGTTTTTGAAGCCTCCTCGTTATGTATTTAAAAAGAATCTGCATTGTATAAACAGTCTCAAGACTATTTAGTTGGTAGAATTTGCAATAATCTGTATTTCATAGAGTTGACGTATATGTCCTATATTAGAGTAAAGGCCATTAGGTGATTAGATGACTTCTGCACTTAAAAAAATGACGAGTACCAAATATACTAAATATTTCACTACTTCTGGAAAAGAAAAATCTGCTGTCTTGCACTATGTTGATATTTAAAGATTATAAGAAATTAAAAATGAATAAATGTTACCATTTGCACAAACTTTGGACTGTACTGCATCTCAAATCATCAATTTCTACTACTTATGCCAGGCTAGACATCTATTTTCTCAACTGATAAAACAGACATGCTGTATAATATAAAGCAATATAAAATATTTCATGAAATGCAAGTGATTCAGGTTATGTATGATGGAAGAGTTTGACAGTTCAGTGTTTATCAGCAGCTATTATTTTATTCATTGAATGGGAGCACAAAGTGCAAAATCCTAAATATCAGAAGAATCATAGAAATACTGATCATTCACACAGTCTTTTGAACCACAGCAAATGCACTATTAGTTATGTTGCAGGCACTGTTCAAGGTCTAAGATCTAATCCTTGTAAGTTATTTATGTGGTAGATGATGATGATGATGGAGACGGTAATGATTTTTTTTTAATGGTGTTTAATGGCCGTTTTTACTACTGAGGCACCACAGGCAGTGAATACTGGTGATACATGAAATGAAATGGTATATTGGGAAAGGATTTTTATTTTTAAGGAAGGAAAAGTTCCAGGTCTTAGGTGCCTCCCTGACATTTGCCAGTTATGAGGACTGAGGAAAACCTGGAAAAAACCTCAGTCAGGGAGGACTGTCCTAGCCGGATTCGAACCCGAGACCTCTCTCACACGAGTCCGTATCTTAACGACCTCGGCCACCTGGGCAGTCATGTGTGTGGTGGTGGTGGGTTTTTTTAGTAGTGTTTAATGCCCATTTTTACTACTGAGACAGGACAGGCGGTAGGTGGTGGTAGTGGTGGTGGTCATGAAGAATCCTTCATTTTTCAACATGCACTATAATTTTTTTATTAGTTTTTTTGCAAGATGCCAGAAATGTGTGAACATTGATGAGCCACTTCAGCATGTTCCTTCCAGAAATTAGTGATATATTTTGTTTATTCATTTATAGTATTTGCCTGAGGGTATGTCCTTACTGCACATTAACTGCCTGCGGTATCTTGGTAGTAAAAATTGGCGTTAAACACTACTCAAAAAAAACTGCACATTAAGCATAATCATTCCATGTTTACAACTTTTCTAAGGATAGATACTGTGGTAGCTATTGCTTTCTGTGCTGATGAAGATGAGATTCTGGAGCAAAGATGGAATGAGTGAAAGAAGAAACCAGAGTATTAATAATTTAGTCAAAAATAAATAGTCTCCTCAACAATTTATTAAATAATACCCTTAAATATATATGGTGGGTGGTGCCATGGTTTCTCCTTTCACTCATTCCACCATCTCATCTCCATTAGTGCAGAAAGCAACAAGAAGCTACCAGAGTATCTATCCATAGGAAAGTTGCAAACAGGAAAAGATTATGCTCAATGTGTAGTGAGGATCAGGCAGATACTGTGAATTGAATAAACAAAGTATCACTAATTTCTGGAAGGAACATGCTGAAGTGATTCATTATTGTTCACATGTTTTAGATATTTAAAACATCAGAAGAAATATAAAAATACAGAAATAAGGACATAAAGCAGCTAAAAGATAAACCAGTAATATATATAAAGGTGGACAAAGGAAATAAAATAGTCATTTTGTACAAAAAAGATTACATAAACAGAGTAGTACTTTTGTTAAAAGGGGAAGGCTACAAACCAATTGAAAAGAATGCTCTTAATAGTTGCAATAAAAGCACTGAAATGAAATTAAAATATTATTTATAACTGAAAATCAAAGCAATCTAGTACTTTAGGCAGTTTCTAAAATCCATAAAAATGATATCGGCATCAGACCAATAATTAACAATATCAATTCAACCTCATATAAAATAGCATAAATATTAAATGAAAAATTTCAAAAATCCATATCATTTAGTTAAAAAACTTCAATATATCAGAATTGCAAGAGGAGATGTAATGGTGTCTTTTGGTGTAAAAGCCTTATTCCCCAGCATCCCAATTGAAAGTCTTATGCAAATGTTAAGGAAAGTATTAATCTCCTTAAATTTACAAATGGAAGAAATAGAAAACTTACTGAAACTTACTAATCTATGCATTCAGCAAAATTTCTTCAGTTTTAACCAAATATTTTACCAAAAAGTTTCTGGACTAGCAATGGGAAACCCCCTGTCTCTGTTTCTAGGAGATATATTTATGAACTCATTTAGAATACATATTACCAAAACCTTCCTATTAATTTACTTGGAATATGTATGTGGATGACATATATGCAATAATATGAAAACATTCAATAGATGGAACTCCTTATAGTTTACAACATAAATCAGTACAGTTTACCACGGAAGATGAGAAAAATCGGTGGCTCCCATTCCTAGATTTAACATTACAAGAAATGCAAACAGATTGAAATTTAGAATCCATGGAAAAGAGATAAACACAGAAAATTACTCTCATAACCCCATCCCACACAAATAAACTGTGTACTATGACTTGGCACACAGAATAATTAACATCCCACTGACAAAAATAGAGTACAAAACAGAATACCAACAGATAATCAATACAGTAATAATCAATTGTTTCAACAGACACAATAATAAAAATTATCAATAAATTCAAAAGACAATAATCTACTAGAGAGGTTAACACATTGAAGACCATCAAGGAAAGATAAGAATTAAAAAGTTTTACAACTTAACCACAACAAATTCAATAAGATATTCAAAGAATATGGCATGAAGTAGCCTCAAAGAACAAATATAGTACCAAACATTTACTAGATTCCACAGTAAAAGATACCCATACCAATAGAACAGAAATCAGGAATTTATGAAATTAAATGTCCATATTGTAATTAAAAATACACCAGAAAAAGAGAGAAAAATTTATAAATTTGGAGGAAGGAACAGTTTAGGAACATTCATTTTAAACAAATTAATAATTCAGCAGTGACAGCTTACTTTTGGATCCAAAATTATGAAATTAAACCAGAGGCTAAGCTGCTGAAAGAACTTCACAAACCAATTAAACTATCTAATTGGGAAAAATCCTGCAAAATAGAAAAAAATTAATTTTGATGTTCCACTCATGGATGAACTCAAGTTCCTACTTGAGCCATCAGAGACAGCCACAGAAGCACCTTGGGATCCAGCCACCACATCAAGTAGTCTGTCAATAGCTGATTTAGTGAAAGATTGTCCCCAAAACATGTCCCAATGTTGTGTAAGTAAGTGGAAACATAATTAATAAATTCTAATAGAATATATTACTACTCCATTGTCTTTAGCTTCCTAAATATAATTTAAATAATTATACAAGACAAAAAAGTCAACAGAAGCAAAAACAACCTCATACACATTGTTACTTAAGAATAGAAATGGTGGATCCAAAGGCAAGGGATATTTCTTGCCTATATAATTTGGATTTTAGAAGTGAAAAAAATTTGAATAAAGTGCTTTTTGAAATTAAAAATTAGGAGAAATATTGTGTCTAATATTAGCTTCCTGAAATTTTGCCTCTTAAATAAAGTTACCCCAAACTTTATAAGAAAAACAATTAAAATAGACAATAATAGCATACACCAAAAAGCAACAGAGAAAAAAGAAATTGAAACATAGAAAAAAATGCAATACAAAAATTAAAATGAAATTTATTTAAAAATCTATGGATTGCAATTACATTTTCAAAGTTATTATGATTTTACTTTTTAAGTTGCAAAGTAAGATCATTTTGTGTTTTTATTTACAGTAAAAATTGTTACCTGTTTCCAAGAAAAAAAAAAGTTTATGAAAAAGTCAGACTTTGGGCTTCAGAATATTGTGCAAATTGTAGCCTACTAGAGACCGTATTTAAAAATGGGCAAAAAAAAATTGCATAATCATTTATCCAAAATGTCCAGTATAACTTCAAGTTTATTTTAGTGTAAAAACTCTGAAATTATGGATATGAATCAAATGTCTCACCATATGATCATTTATCCTACCACATTCTCCAAGATGTTTTTCCATACCACATTAAATTTTTAATAATGGTTTTGGAGCCCCTGTCTTCCTTGATCTTTTAAAATAGCTGATTAGAACTCTGAGTTATGAACATTTTTCTGTAAAAAATGGGCAGATAATCTGTATCAGAGAACATCAAATGGAAGATTGTGGGTATGAGAAAGTCAGAAGCTATACATAAATAGTGTAAGAATTAAAATGGTAGAAAACAAGTGCTAAGCAAACTTTCAAGGACAGTCATGAAAAGGGTGCAGCTATTTATATGATGAGGAGTGAGCATTAGGAAAATATTCCCAAGAGCTGATCAAAGAATTGTGTCATTCAGTGCAATACGCATTTACCTGAAATTCTGATAAAATGAAATATATTTGCAACAATAGTTTCAGGCTAAGAATAGTTTCAAACTAACTGCAAGAGGTTGGTATGCAGTTATTTTTTTGTCTTGCATAAGCTACTATTGAACAATCTTGACAAAAAATGTTAACTTGCTTGGTGCAGAAAAAGAATAGCATGGATAAAGTATATCTGGAAAAGAGTTGTCTTCTCCAATGATTGCAGATTTGAACTATACCCTTTCTGGAAAATCAGAGTGAGACAAACCAAAACAGAGAATTTCTGCCTACATGCATTGCACCTGCAGTTCAACAGGATGAGGATACAATGATGATTTTGATGTTCATCACTTTAAAGGGGCCTGACAAATTTAATTTAGGACACTATTAATGGTAAAAAATATTGTCAAACCAGGAAGATATACATCCTGAGTTTGAAGGCTGTTGAGAGACAATTTTATTTTCCAACAGGATAATACACCTTGATTTAAGTTTTGCTATACAATCACACATATTGTTCAACAGGATACCCCCCTCAGTGGCCCAATTTTTGGGTATGGGGCATAGAGACTCTGAGACACCAGAGCTGCTCCCATAGGTCCACACATAGCGTGTTTGACATCTTTTAATTTTGCCTCCATTTTAATTTTTATTCGTTTCACTTTCCTGTTCTTTGTCTGAAGGATGCCCAGTGTTTGGCATTGTAAAAAGTGACTGGGGATTGGTGTAACTCTCAGCACTGGGTTATCATGTAGGACAGGAGTATATCTCTTGGTAAAGGCCAGGCCCGGGGAGGGGCCATTGCATGAGCTGTTCACTTCCTGCAGGCGATTGGGTTCATTTGTCAATACACAGGAAGGTGTGACCCTGAGGTTACTTCGTTCAGGCCAGGGCAAGTAACCTAAGCCGGGGTGGCGCCCAGGAAGCAGCCTGCCATTGGAGACAGTTGCAATGGTGGAGGATAATATCGCTATGGTGAAAGAAAATAATTTCACACAAATTAAAAGAAAAAGAATGGATGTAAAAGAAGTAACCGAGAAGCCTTTTCCTTGTTACTTAGTCATTAGTCGACAGAAGACGGTCTGTCGTTTATACGAGTAAATCTGTTTATAATTCAGAAGGGCATTGACACCATAGCTGGATCCATGAAATCCTACACCAGACTTCGTACTGGATCACTTCTGGTGGAGACAGTTGAATTGTCACACAGTTAACTCATTGCTCAAGGCGACGATTCTACACAGTTATCCCATCCGTGTTGAGCAACATCGAACACTTAATTCGTCGCGAGCAGTTATTTCCACTAATGTACTGGATGGAATGTTTGACCAGGAAATCCAGAGTCGTTTGAAAGACCAAGGGGTCACGTCCGTGTATCGAGTGCAGGCGAGGAAAGAGGGTGAAAAGCAGCCTACCCAAACACATTTCCTTACCTTTAACAGGGTTGAATTGCCGCAGATGATTAAAGCGGGCTACGAGGTCATTGAGGTGCGCCCGTAGATCCCGAGTCCATTGCGTTGTTTTCAGTGCCAGTGTTTTGGCCATACGCGCGTCTCTTGTAAGAATGCCACTTTCATCTGTGCAACCTGCGGTCAAGATAGCCACGAAGGAGCATGTTCATCCGCTCCAGTCTGCGTCAACTACCGCGGAGATCATCCAGTCTCTTCCAGCGACTGTCCTCGTTTTAGAAAGGAGCGCTGTATTCAGGATATTCGGGTAAAGGAAAAGCTCTCCTTGAGTCCCGGAAGCTATTTCAATCTCGCCAGTCCATAGTACCTAAGACTGGTACATATAGCGCAGTAGCATCTTCCGCGGTCAAGAAGCGCGACAGCAGTACGCAGACATGCGACCTTGTTTTTACACGGGTCCCTAATGCACCCAGTCCTCCGATGCGCTCTACCGAGAAGCCTAAACCGGTAGTTTTCAACCGCCTATTTCTAATCCAACTGATTCCAGGTGTTGGAGTCGGTGGATAATTCTCAGCGGGAGAGCTCTCCCTCTGAGGGGGTCATGGAGCAGGATGTGTCTGCTCCAGATAAACCACCTAGCTCCACGCGATTGAAGAAAGGACGTTTGATTCGTCCTGGTCCAACCAAAAAATAAGGTGGCATTTTTATTTATTTTATCTAATTTTAACAATGGCTATCCTTACGTGGAATGTGCGTGGACTCTGCAGTCGACGACCCGACCTGAAGTTACTTTTACGATCGACTGACTCTCCGCTTATGTGTCTCAGAGAATAAACTTCGACCACAGGATTCTTTCACTACACGCGGTTACTCTTCGGTGAGATTCCATCTTCCTCCCGAAGATGGCACTCCCGCGCATGACGGAGTTTTAATTCTGATCGGAGATGAGTGTACAGTTCTTCATTAAACCTCCAGACTCCTCTACAAGCTGCGGTAGCTACAGTTCACTTCTCTGGCCTTAGTTTTTCAATCTGCAGTATTTACTTGCCTTCATCCGCTACTGTCACAACCGTTGATCTTGATTATCTTTTTTGTCAGCTACCACCCTACTACTTTTGGGGAATTTTAATGCGCACCATCCCCTATTGGGTTCCAAAACGAATTGTGCAAGGAGTAGTCTGTTAGCAGACTTTCTAGATCGCCACAATCCTATTCTCCTCAATACTGGTCAACCTAGTTTTCTTTCTAACAGCACTCATTGCTTTTCACACTTGGATTTATTCTTTTGTTCTGCCTCGCTCGTTGTACATTCTACTTGGAACGTCATCTCTGATTTATACTCTAGTGACCACTTTCCATGTCAGATTCATATATATAGTCGGTCTTGGTGGTGTAGTGGTTACCTCCTAAACCCAAGATCGCGGGTTCGAACACGGCCAGGACCTATGAATTTTTTCGGGGCGTAAAAATCCTAAGTATGGCTTCCTTCGGAAGGGAAGTAAAGCCGTGGATCCCGTGTCGTACATTTACGGCACGAAAAAGAACCTCAAGCCTGAAAGAGAGGCCTCTGAGCAAAATATGTCGCGCCCTGAGTTGAATGGGACGCTGATGACCTGAGCTGTTAAAGAGCGTCCATAAATAAATCATTCAAAAAAAAAAAAGATTCATATATTTTCTCCACACGTACATTCTCAACGCGCGCCAAAATGGCTTACTGAAAAGGTGAATTGGCATCTCTTCCGATCATCGAAACGCTCATCCTTAATGCCGCAGGTCAGGCTATTCCCCGGTCGTCTTCTCAACCCAGACGCTTTCCGGTTCCTTGGTGGACCGACGAATGCCGGGATGTTTTGCGTGCACGCCGAGGTGCTCTGCGAGCTTTCCGTCGCCACCCTACTTCAGTAAACATGATTCGCTACAAAAAAACTGCGCGCCAAATGCCGTCGAGTCATCAATGATAGCAAAAAGGCGTCTTGGATTGCTTTTTGCCTCCTCTTTTAATCGCACAACGTCTTCATCTGTAGGATGCGTTGCAGGCAAACCTAGATTTACCCCTATACCCGGTCTTAAGGTTTTTTTTATTTGTTTATTTATGGAGGCCCTTTAACAGCTCAGGTTATCAGCGTCTCATTCAACGCGTGAAACGGGCGACTAATTATGCTCAGAGGCCTCTCTTTCAGGCTTGAGGTTTTTTTCGTGCCGTAAATGTACGACACGGGACCCACGGCTTTACTTCCCTTCCGAAGGAAGCCATACTTAGGATTTTTACGCCCGGTCTTAAAGTTCAACATCGTGCACTAGTTACACTGATTGATATTGCCAATGCGTTAGGGCGCACTTTCGCTGAAGTTTTGAGCTCCGCCAATTATCCTACTTCATTTCGAATATTAAAGGAGCAGGTTCAGTCAAGAGGTTTCTGTTTTGCCTCTGACAACCAGGAGTGGTATAATGTCCCTTTTACAGTCGGGGAATTGGAGCATGCCCTTACAACCTCTCGGCATTGCGCACCGGGGCCAGATGGCATTAATGTTGCTATGTTGCAGCATTTGTCAGCGGAAGGCAAGGCTTTTTTACTCCAGATTTTTAATTCTGTTTGGTGCAATGGAACATTTCCCAGCACCTGGCGAATGGCCACCGTCATACCCATACCTAAACCTGGAAAGCAACCACACCTTCCTTCCAGAGTTGCGTGTGTAAGGTGATGGAAAGCATGATTAACGGGCGGCTTATGTGGTGGTTAGAGTCGAGGCACTTATTAACGTACGTTCAGTGCGGATTTCGGCGTCATCATTCCTCAGTCGACCATCTTGTGTCTCTTTCCACCCACATATTGGACGATTATGTACGGAAGTGCCAAAAGATCGCCGTAATTTTTGATCTGGAGGAAGCCTATGATACTTGGAGAAGCGGTATCCTTCGCACGCTTCATGATTGGCATATACGTGGTCGTATGCCTATTTTTATTTAGGAGTTTATGCATGACCGGGTTTTTAATGTTCGCGTGGGATCAGTTTTATCATCTCGTTTTATTCCAGAGAACGGTGTACCTCAGGGCTTGGTACTTACAGTCACACTTTTTGCCATTGCTATCAATTCCATCATCGAGTGTATGCAGCCGAAATCCACTCGTCTTTGTTTGTCTATGATTTTGCCATCTTTCTTTTGTCTTGGAGAACCTGCCTTTTGGAACGCTGCCCCCAATGCTGTATTGACCGCCTGTATGCTGGGAGCGCTAATCACGGGTTCCGTTTCTCCGCAGAGAAGACCGTCTGCATGAATTTCTGGCGCCGTAAGGAGTATCCCCCACCATCTGTCCATCTTGGCCCAGACGCTGTTGCTTTCGCAGACGAAGTTAGGTTCCTTGGCTTGGTATTTGATAGGAATTTATGTTGGTCATCACATATAGTACGACTCAGAGGCAAGTGTGAACGTTCTCTTTGTATTTTATGTGTTTTAAGTGGCACATCCTGGAGAGCTGACTGGATTGCACTTTTACATTTTTACCGATCTCTAATCCGGTCTAAACTGGATTATGGCTGTGTAGTTTATTGCTCGGCAGGACCTTCAGCTTTACGTTGCCTCAACCCCACTCATGACCGGGGAATCCGTGTCGCCACTGGAGCATTCCCTACTAGCTGTGTCGCTCGCTGCTTTTTACGCTTCTTTTACTTCTAAGCCTCCTCGGTTTCGTTTTCGGGACTGTTAAGGACGTTGGACTTGGAATTACCTGCTTTTTTCTTAACCGGGGAAACTTCTTCTCCCCTTTGGCTCTTAGCACAGGCCTCCGTCCAACTTGGGCTTACGTCCTGTCCTAAGTCTTCGACCGCAGTATCTATTATTCGTCATTTTAGCTAGATTGTCTCTTCTTTTGCTAGTTGCAATCTTATTTATACCGACGGCTCTCAATGTGACACAGGTGTTGGATGTGCCTTTGTGTTTAACGGAGACGTATTTTACGTTTGGTCTTGGCGCTGCGACATGAGGATGGGGAACAGTTATTTGTTCCGGCTCTTTTAGTGCGCTTTTATCTTTTAGAAATCTGTACAACTACCATCCTCTTGTACAGAAGATTCAGGATGCTGTGTTAACGCTTTTTGACGCTGGCGTCAGGGTAACGCTGCTATGGGTACCTGGACATAGGGACTCACAGGTAATGAGGCCGCAGATGTAGCAGCTAAATCCGTCCTTTTAGCCCCTGCTGAATATGAGCAACATTTTTACTCGGGGGATTTTAAACATTCTTTACGTCGAGGCGTTCTCTCGCGCTGGTGCGAGGAGTGGAATGTAATACCTACCAACAAACTTCGAGAATGTAAATCCGCCCTTTTACTGGTCTACTTCTTCTCGTGCAGCTCGTCGCGAAGAAGTGATTTTAGCACGTTTGAGAATAGGATATAATAGTTTTAGTCACCGTCACTTTTGCAAGTGTAACCCAGTTCCAACATGTCTTTATTGTGACCACCCCTTTATAGTGAATGCCATGGCACAGACTTAAGCTTAATATTATAATATTATAAATATGGCATACATTAATAAACAGAAAACCAAAACAATGGGGGTATGCTTTAAAAGACTTATAAACGTTTGAGATTATTTTATGAAAGAAGGAAAGAGGGGAGTGAGAAGGACAGATGGAAGGAAGGAAGAAGTGGTAACAGCAGCAGAAGTAGAGGTAAATGAAGATGAAGTAGAAGAAAAAGAACAGTAGGAAGTTGGATATTCTCTGTCTTATTGATATATGTATGCCTGTCCTACATATTATTGAGCTACTTAAACCATATGCAGTATATAACCGGACCTCACCAACAAATTTTAAGAAATGATAAGTCACACAAAGAGAATAATTTTTTGTAAAGGAACATATATTTTCTGATGTCATTAAGAAACTATATATCTGAAAGGTAAGACCTCTGGTAAAACATTTTGGAGAAATAGAATTCAAGTGTCCATGCATTTTCTGGCATTTTAATACTAACATTGTTGTCCACAATTGAAAATTAACAAATGAACTTTTATTTGGTAACTCAGTTCTGCTCTGTTGTCAATTGGGTGATACTCTGAATTGTTCCAATATTTAGAAAAAGACATTGATTATCTAAGGGAATTATACTGTAATTTAGAATTTATAATAATGGCAGATTTTAATGTAAGGATATGAGAAATGGAGGTACAAGGATTGGCATAGTGAGGAACCACTGAATAAAAGTAAAACGCTTAGATATAGTAAGGATAAGATTGTAGATAGAGGCAGTGTAAAATTTATAGAATTTGTGAATTAAATTCACTGGATATTTTGAATGGAAAGTATGGAGAAGATGAGTGCAGTGAATTTACATTTGTAAATAATAATAGTATAAATAATAATAATAATTATAATAATAATAATAATAATAATAATAATAATAATAATAATAATAATAATGTCAACATGTAATAGACTATATTTGTTGGCCTATTATTATTAGTTATCTAGTAAATAGTTTTAAAGTTCTAAATTTATGTTTAAATAGTGGTTATTTTCTGCTAGTAGTGGATATTAGGGTTAAAATGGATCATTTGGATAGGCAACACTTAGAAAAATACAATTGCAAACATGAATATAAGAAATTTAAACGGAAGGAAGAATGTAAGTATAAATTCCTGCAATTATTAGACTCTAATGTAGACATGACTTGTGAGTTTGGAATAAAAAGTTTGGTAATAGAAATAGAAATACAAAAAGCAATGAACTTGCTAAACTTTGTGATGCCATGGAAAGGTGGGGAAATGTTATTGAAAAAGAGGAAAAATGGAAGTAAGGAAGGGTGGTTTGACATGGAATGTAGAGTAAATAAAACAACAGTGAAACAAATATTAGTAAAATGGAGAGAGACAGGAAATTAGATATCTAAAGATGGTTATCTGGGAAGTAAGAAATACTATCAGGAACTGATAGATAATAAGAAAAATATGTGGAGGTTGGAAAATGCTAATAAAGTTATTATATAATAAACAATAAAAACACAAGTATAATATTGGAAGGTTATCAAATAAGGTAAAAGAAATATACTGGCCCAGGGAGAATGGTTAGATTATTTTACAAAACTGTATGAAATATTGGGATATATGGGAGCAAGGAGTATTATAGGAATTAATAATAATTTTGTAGAAATATTGCACAGTGAAATAAAAAATGAGGAAATAACAAAACAGGTCAAACTGTTGAAAATAAACAAAGCAACTGGAATAGATGGTATGCCAACAGAATTTATAAAGGAATGGTGCAATATTGGGGATAGAGTGGGAGTACTGACAAATATATTCATTTTAATAAAAACAAAAAGATACATACCACAGAATTGGAGAAAATCAATTATATACCCAATATACAAAGGTAAAGGCAGCATAGATAAACCCAACAGTTATAGAGGTGTGGCTTTATTATCTAATGTGGGAAAAATTTTTACTGGTATTTTGACAAGTAGTTTACAAAAATGGATAGATAAATATAGCATACTATTTGGATTTCATAAAGGAAGAAGAACAACAGACAATATATTCACTTTGAAAACTTTAATAGATAAATATTTAAAAAGAAGAGAGAGAGAAACTATACTTGGCTTTTGTAGATTTGGAAAAAGCCTTCGATCAAATTGAATTGCAATCATTGTGGTATAAGCTTGTAAATAAAGAGGTCAGTGGACACATGATAGAAATTCTAAAAAGCTTTATATAAGGAAAATACTTTTTGTATAAGATATGAGGAAGGGTTAATAACCAGAGAAGTAAGACAAGAATTGGGTTAAGACAAGGATGTAAGTTAAGTCCAGTTCTGTTTAATTGATATATTGATGATATATTGCAAAATATAAAGGAAAACAACAATTTTATGCCAGCTATAAACAACATCTAGATTCCCCGGTTTATTATTTGCAGACGATTTAGTAGTTGGCCGATTATAGTAATTGGTCCAAAAATAGCCCTATAAGAAACAGATATATATTACTCAGAATGGGGCCTTAAGGTGAACCAAGATAAAACACAAATTCCACAGGGAAAGAACATATAGTGTTTAATTGTAATGAAACTGAAAATTGGAGAAATGAACTCATTAAGGCAAAATTTAAAAGGGATAATAGAATAACAAAGAGAACATTCATAAAAGAGTGCAGGAGTGTGGGTCACTCAAACTCACACAAATAATAGTATAAAATAAATAAAATAATGGTATAGACAGAGAGTAAGTTAGATATCATTTTGGTACCTGGAGTCAGTCAGAGCCGGGTCCCCTGGAATTCCAGTACATTGTGCTGATGAACCAGGGACTGGGGTTGGATGCAAAAGTAGTAAATAATTGGTATTCTGTTTATATGGAATTTAGATTAAGGCATTAGTATATCATTAATTATTATAAAAATTGTAATTGTGAGAGGTAATCTAAAAAGGCCTGGGCCAGATAGATGAAGGTCCCTTGTAGATTGTATTTTCTTAGCATTCAAATAAATAAATAAATAAATAAACTGGGGTGATGTACACATTACTCTTAAAATGTCTTGAAAAAAGCAATATGAAGGGGCAATAAAAACAGATGATTGCACTGGTCATACAACATGTTCTGCTCTTCTCATCTAATGTCCCCTGGATTCTGGCATCAAATGTGCACTCACATCAGTGCTGAAGTGTGGTGGGGTTCTATCATGCTGGAACCATATGCAACATGCTGATCAAAAACAAACTACTATAGCAGTGTAACAAAGCAGATGATGTATTGTACACACTATGCAAGATGCAGAATGCACTTCTGAAACCAATCATAACTCATGAGGAGGAGTCAGCAGACATATGCTCCTTAACAAAAAATTATCTTCTCTGTGTGTCCTTTCATTTCTGAAAGGTTGTCTGTGAGATCCTGTTGTACACTGTGTATATGTGTGTATACACCCCAAACAGTATATAGCAACACAATATACATACATATATTCTGTGATTCATATAATATATATCACTACAATCTGTGGATCCTATAATAAGTTTAGCTAACTTTAAAGAAATGCAGACTAACTCTAGGATATATATTGTGTCACAAATTACATACATTATGTACATTTGATGAAATTGCCCCACACTCTTCATATTTACTAACTTTTAGCTCTGACGTAGAGTTTATCAGAGATGGTCATTTTTTACTTCAATCTTGTGGGGGGGGGGGAATAATACATATTAGTGATAACTAAAATTATTTGCATAAAATATATTTACAATATGGTAAAAATATTTTCATTTAGTGTATTTACTAAATTGAATTAATACAAAGAAGAAGAAGAATTAGTACACTTATTTTTTGATTAAATGAAATCCTCCTCTGTCTAGAAGATATAAATGAAAGTATCTTTTTAATGCTAACTGGAACTTATTTTTATTAGTATACATTTCCTTTATAGATGATGGAAGTGAATTAAATAATAAAATATCATTGTAGTATAAACCTTTCTGGAGTACCTGCAACTTGTTACTTAGCCTGTGTAAGTTCTGTCTGTGTCTGGTTTCTTTGCTGTGTATACAGTTGAATTTTAGTTGATGATGAGAACCAAATGTTCTAAAAACTGGTTTTATAAATTATGACAAGTAAGTAAAGCATTAATAGTGTGTAGTTCAACTAAATCATATAATAATATCAATCATAAATTCTATGATTCAAGTGTGTATTGGTGAATGTTCTTGTGTATTGTATTCATGAAAATTTGAATTTGTCTGGAAGAGATCAATGTTTTGGTGAATGAAACAGACAAATTCTAAAATATATATGTAAGGGTCTGGCAATATTCCAAGATCTTTGAAAACTCTTTTACTTTCTTATGCAAGGTAAATTCATCATAGTTTTTACTGTTCTTTTTTGTAATATTATCTTTTGGTTAGATTTTCATGATGCTCCCCATGAAAATATGTCATGATAGTAATATGTGTACCTGTCAATAATATACTCATTTTAAAGCTTCAAATGGCAATGCTTTAGACATTAATTTGAAATGCATAATGCAAATGACACAAATTTTGAATCTATATGCTCTATGTGGTGATTCATGACAAATTGGAGTCAATTCATACACCTAGAAATTTTGTGTGCTCTACTTCTTGAATTGTAGTGTGGTTTAAAATTATCTGGTCATAAGTGCTAAGATTTTGGTTCCTAAAATGCATAAATACAGTTTTGTTGGCATTTAATTTCAGTTTATTAATCAATAACTATTGTCTGAATTGAATTTCAATAGAATTGATTTCAACAACTTGTACTCTGTTGCTTAAATAAAAATAAGCTGATGTTTTGCTATTCTCCTTATGCCAAAGTTTTAGGTTTTCATGATTTACCATGCCAAATGCTTTACTTAGATCCAGGTAATATAAATATTTATGAATTGTCTACTACAAATAAAAGTATAGCTAGAATGTTATTGCCAGATAATGGTAAAATTTCAAATGTTTTGAATAGTGTTTTTACAATAAGTGCAAGCAATCTTGAGGTAAAGTGATAACCATAGTGCCTCGTATACCCAAGATCGTATACCTGGCCAGGATTGATGAATTTTTTTCCGGAGTAAAAGTGTTAAGTTTGGATTCCTTTGGAAGGGAAGTAAAGCTGTGGGTCCCATATCACATATTTATGGCATATAAATGAACCTCAAGTCGAAAGAAGAGGCCTCTAAACAAAATTTATCAGTCGTTTCATGCCCTGATGAATGGGACACTGATGACCTGAGATGTTAAAGAGCATCCGCAAATAAAACACATGAACAATGAGTTGGTCATTATGCCACTGCCATAATTCTTATTACTCTTTTTTGTAAAAGAATTAATTTATTAGCATTTACATTAGCTGACTTGCTTTCTGTTATTTTCTACTCGTATATTTTCAATTTGATTGCTAATGATACACTTAGGTACCTAAATATGCTTCTCTTTCTTATTTTCAGATGGCCCACTTACCACAGAAAACATATTTCTTGCAAGTAAGAACAACATTGAAGAATATACCCTTTAAGGTTCTGATGGAAGCACAACACCACAGCCTTAATAATACAAATTGCACTATTGTCAGAATGAAGTAGATTTAATGGATGATGCAGAATATTAGATCTATTACAAACAAAAAGGAACAATAGGAAACTTAATGAGAAAGACCTTAATTCAATGTTTTAATTAAATTTAGAAATGACAATAATGAAATTAAGTAGCAAAAGTATACATATATCTAGCATTTTTCTTATAAGTTAATTTTTATACTGATGCCAATTTAATAATTTTTTAAGAAAGATTAGTTAACTTGGAGCTTCCCTATATTAGCTACACTGCTGTATTAATAGAAGCCACAATATGTAATTAAAATAATGTCCCATAGGAACTGATGTATTATCTTCACTGAGAAGGAGGAGGGTAAATATGAAAAATTCCTTGGATTGCAGTTTAATAATTTCCTGTAATGTTGGTTCTTATTCCATTCTTGATTATTTAGGGCTTCTGTTTAAATGTACGAAAATGATGAGAAATACATTTGGACTATCCACATAAGCATTACCAAACCAAATGTTTAATTCTCTGGATACTTATTCTTTAATAACATCGTTCAGTAGCCTCACATTAACTATTAACACTTTTATTTTCAATCATAGTATTTCTCCTAAAAATCTTGAATTCACTCAGAATAATTATTCTCTTTTACTTTTACTTAATCTCAAGAACCCCACAGCAAAATGCTACATTATCTAGTTAGGGGATTACATAACCACATCACATGCAAATCCATCTACACTGCTTAAATGTTTTTCAATTTAACATGTCTCAAATGCTAATCACAAAGTATGGTATATACTTAAGGCATTCATTATTTGATTCTTTTGTCTTACATTTATGAAACAAATATATTAGTAGCAAAAATTTATTATCATTGAAAGAAACCAATGATTAATGGGGGTAGAGGTTCTTTATAGGTACAATTTTAAGATAATTGGTATACTACTAACTTCGAGCAGCATTTGTTTTTCTTCATATACATTTGTTGGAACATTTATAGCTAAGTAAATGAAGTGAACTGAATCATTATTATTTTTGGCAGATATGTTTGCACAGATTTTAAGTCATTTTTAGTCACATATCTAAATATGTATGATGTATATTTTTTTTCTAGCATGGAATAAAGACTTTTGATCTTGCTAATGACTTAAGTATTGAAATATGTGTAAAAATAATATCATCCATTTTAAGTATCTCTTTATTTGTGTTATATAATTGTAAATATTATGATTACTAAACACGGGGCTAGCAACTAATTATTATCAGTTAATTATCTAGTTATACTTTGTATTAACTTAAGATGATGCCTGCAGCATAAGATAAAAATTATGGTGAAATAAAAGTTATAAAGAGGGTAGTTATACTGATAGAGATAAGAACTCTTCACTCACTTTATTTTAGAAATAAATAAATATCAGGGGCAGTTATTGAGGGAGTACTCTGGAGCATCATCCTGCTGAATCAAATTTAAAATTGCATTTCATTATTTCAGTTTGTCGTTAATTTCAATTTCACTACTTTTATTATCTGAACTTATAAAGTAGAACACCTCCATGGTCTAGTGGCAGCATTAGCAACTATAATCTGCAGGTCCTGGTTTAGATTCCCAATTGGATCAATCTGTCTGAGTAAGGCTTTTTTCACAGTTTTTTCTTACCTTGAAAAGGTAAATGCCAAATAGCTTTAAGGTGCCAAGGACTCCACATTCATTTGTACCATTATTAATCATTTCATTCATCTCTGCAGACTCTGTTTATGTATTCATAAGTGTAAGGACTCCCCTGGTGCACCACAACCATATCACTTTCAGCATCATCTCCAATGGGACAATGTAGCAGCATTCTATTGGCATTCCAGCCTCAGAAATTTGTTACAATACTGCTATGCTAGTGAAATGCCCATGAGAACAATGGACTGATGGACAAAAACAACATTTAAAGTATTCTCATATTTATAATATTTCAAATGAAGTCAACATTAATGCAACTCTCATATCGATCCAGAATATGAAGTCCAATCCTCTTCCCTGGTTGATATAAGCCAGTTGCTATTGCAATGGCACACTTTCAAGTGTTCAGTGTTTAACTGTCTGTTAGAGAGGGAATTCTCAGGACTCTAAGTGGAGTCCTGGTCATAGAATGTTAACAGACCAGAAATTCATATTATCACGCCTCCTGAAATTAAAGAAAATTAATATTAATTGCTGACGTTAACATCCATTTGCTTTAATTTATATCTTTATTAAAGTGAATTGGAAGAGATAAAGATTATCTTAAATAAGGAAAACCAGTAAAATGGGCAATAGTAAATGAAACTGCATATAGCTCAAACATCACTCCCTCTAAACCTCCATTACCAAGATAATGAAATCCTTCACCTCAAATCACCAATGGAACTGGTTATCATGTATTGTGCTCATTTTGCTTCAGGGTATATATATATAGACAGACAGACAGACAGGGAGAGAGAGAGAGAGAGAGAGCTATGTAGGTTGTGATATGACATGAACTGTGAGTGAAAACTTTAAATAAGTTTTTGGGACTGCAATACATCATTCAGGATTCTTGCAAGAAAACTTAAAGTAACTTAACTTGTATGTGTGTGTTTGGCATGTATATTTCATATGAAATATCAAATAATGTTTTATATAGTTCATTTTAAGAGAGTAAACTTCATGTTATCCACTAAATACTTTTATTTAAATTGAAGAATGAAATCTGTTGGTGCAATATTAAGCAATGGGATGTTGCAATAATTCTAATAAATTAGGAATCAAAGGACTAGATCTACACTTTGAGAACCTTGACTTTACTGACAATGTCCGCTTGCTCTCTCAGAACTTCCATGATTAAACAGCAATACAGATTCCGAAAGAAAGTTCCAGGTAAATGGATATAGCATTGAAACAGTGAGAGAGTTTCACTATTTAGGCACCTAGTGACAATAGATGGTGGTGCAAATGCCAATGTCAAAAGCTTCATTAAGAGGATAAATATTGCCGTTGTCCAATATGGAGGTCACAAGATACTTTCTACAAATGAAACTGAAAATGTTCCAGAGTAATGTGAAAGCAGTTTTCCTAAATGGTTGCAAAACAACAGAGATCACAAGGATTCTGCAAATCTTTATAAACTGCTGCCATGGAAGAGTTTTAAATGTATGGAGGCCAAACACAATTTCAAACAAAGAGTTATGGGGAAAGGTACTAAAACAAAACATTGATTTACAGTTTAATGGAAGATGGAGATAGATAGGTCATACTCTTTATAACAACGAAAAAAGTACTATCGAGGAAAAAACTCTAAAATGGAATTCTACAAAGCAGCAAAAAGCGAGGAAGAACCTAAAGCAACCTGGTGAAGAAGTGTAGAAGATAAAATGTAGAAGGTGAGAATGTCATGATCCAGAATAGCCAATATCACTTAGAATAGAACTCTGGCAAGTATTTGTTGAGGCCCTTTCCTCCATTGGGAGATATAGGATTTAAGTGAAGTGAATGAAATGTTTGGGACCTGCCAGATCGAGCTGTAACAATAAAAATATGACAAGGTATGATAAACAAGAATATCACTACAACTTTAAGAATTCAACATATGGTAATTACAAGAGGCTATAGGCATGTATTAATAATGTTTTGTTTTATTTGGATTGTCTTATCTTCGTGCAGAATATAGATACAACATACAAGTCTTTTAGAGACTTGGGAGACATACTCAAAAAATTTAACAAAATAACAATGCTTATAAAATGTGTGCATTGAATTATTTTGTGCCTATGCTAAAAAAGGAAAAACAATGCTCACATTGAAGCTTATTGAACGCCGTATAATACCTTGGCTATGATAGCAATTGTGAAAAAGGGGGGGATGCTAGTTAACATTACCAACTTAAATAAATTGCATAAGTTTTGACAATCCTGCAAGTTGATCTCAAAGGCTCAGAACTTAGCGAATGGGCTCCCTGTACAAATCGATCAAAATTAAAAAAAAAAATTGACATCGGTGGTGACAAGTACGTTTGCTGAATACGTTTCTACTTTTTTATTGTTTATTGGTATTCCCCTTTAGTATGTATAGGTAGGCGAGACATGCTTTCTAATTTACTATTTTAATCCAGGTCTATAAACTCTGTCAAACTTAACACTAATTGCACGACCATTAGTCATACTCAGTTTCTTTGTACCTTCGTTTAATTCTTCCTATTCTGAACATTTGTCTGAAAAGGTACATAAGTTACACAAGTTGCCATAATTAATGTTCTTTTCACAAAAATGGATTTTCATGGCATTACTCTTTCTTCGGAGCTTTCGTTAAATTGAAAATGTGATCTAATGTTGGGCCTTCCGTTCTCAGATAATATACGAATATAGCTGGGAAATTTAGCACATTGTTTATAGGAGGAACGGAATGATTCCGAAGATTCTTGTTGGAGCCTGGTTATCTCTCAAAATACATTCTTCTTCCACTAATCCACAATACAAACTGCGTGAAAAAGACTGGTGTAACAATTGGCAAGCTTGGTCAGCTGTGTGAAGTAAGCGAGCAAGCAAAACTCACCACTGCACTATCATATGCTCTCTTGAACGCGCACAGCTAATGAAAAATATTTGTGTTAAATTGGCAGTGACGTAATGGTTATTATGACAACCGTGTGCAAGGTGGAGGTCTGGTCTCCTCCGTTATTTCTGGAGCTGCGATAAGGAAGAGTTGTCACACTTTTATTGTGGCAATAGTGATTGTAATCATTATGAGAAGACTGAGGAGTCCCGGCCTCCCTTTCGTCCTATTTTCAACCGTCAATAGCAACGCCAGAAAAGTTTTTTTCTGAATTTCTTTATGCCACTGAGTGACTGATTTGTCTTTCATGAAGTAAAATTTAAATTCTTTGTTTCGTACTTAATTTCTGAACCATGACACAAACGGAGTGCACAACATGAGAGAGAAGAAACACAATTATAATATTACTGATTCAGTGTGGACTTCAATTAGTATTTACATTTTCTGGCGGAAAAAAAAAAATAGCTTGGTGCAAAGCATGTAAAATGCTGGCATGAGTTTGAAATGATGAGTGAAATAGTTATCCGACGTTACAAATTAGTAATTCTATAATGAAGTGCCGAATAATAGTTATATTCTCGGTAAACTAATACAATGCATTGAGTTGTACAGAAAAATTTAATTCGCATTGCGAGCGCATTATAAATTAGACGTGTCTGAAAATCATGGACTGGTTAATTTAATGGCCAAGCTTGACAGTCTTCATTAATACCGCCTGTGGTGCCTCAGTAGTAAAATGGGGTGTGAAACAGTATTTAAAAAAAAAAAGTCTAAACGCACCGAGGGAGAGAGTTTCTGAGGCTTTAAAAGCCAATTCAGAAGGAATTGATAGCTTGCATACATGCAGTCTGTTTTCAGTTGATTCGCGAGGAAATGTCTCAGATAGGTTAACAGACGAAACAACGAACTGTGCTATGTTACCTATTTGTTAATAGGTGAGAACTGTGTAGCAAAATATACATAAGTATGCCAATACGCTACACATCTAAAGGAATCACCTATGCGATATTTATGAGTTAGAGAAACTGGAAATAAATAATTTATCTAGTAAATGGATTGCTCGAAGTTATAATGGGAACTTCATCATGCACATATGTGCAAGCAAGAGTTCATATGCGTCGCATTATACGTAATTATGCGCAACATAAGCGATAGTATAATGCTGTTAGACTCAAAATAAACAAGTAAAAGTAAAATATATTTAGTGATCTTGAAGAATTTCGTTGACTTTTTTCTAATATAATTAAAAAGGTTGCAACCAGGGATACTCTTAAAGAACAATGTGTTGAATTGCGTTAATTGAAAGAAAATAAATGTTTGGTTTTCTACAATGGTTGACGATGATAGAAGGAAGAAAATGGTCTTCAAAATATAGGGTGGGCCAAAGATGAACTCATTGTGAACAGAAATTTATACATTTCGTTATCTTCTTATCCATTTAAATTCGTCTTTTGTTTGTATCTGATAGTTTCTTATGTAATCAGTAGAATGCATTCATATTCAATCAAACAGCCGATGTTCATTTGACGTTGTTGATTCACGATTGTGAAGATGTTTACAATTGCAGAAAGGGTTTTTGCTTTAAAAACCTATCGCAAAGGTTGCTATAATTTAATAATTAGTGAGCGGAATAAACATTTAAACACTGTTCAAACAATATTCAAGACAGTCTGCAATTTACGAAAATGTTTTGAGGATACTAATTCAGTATCGAACGTCCCCAGGTCAGGTATACCATCATTAAGTGATGAAAGTAAGCCGAACGTTTTACAAGCGATTATCCAGAATCGAGGGCTGTCTTCTGACCGGGGTGTTTCAAAAACTTCTATTCAGAGAATTTTACATGCGGCCAAATTCAAATGGCATTACCTCGTCTTGTACATGGCCTATTGGAAGATGATCCTGATCGTAGGATTCAAATTTGCCAGATTATGTTAAGTAAAATAAGGGTCAATGACGAGTTGTTTCCTAATATAACTTGGAGTGATGTGACATTTTTCAAATTAACAGGCCACATCAACAGACACAACTGTTATACAGAGAACCACAGAATTGCCTTTGAGAAGCAGCTGAATCAACTTGGTTCTGTTTGGGGTGAAATCTCCTGTCATGGTGTTACGAGTCTTGGTTTTTTTGATGGCACAGTCACTGGAGAGAAACACCTGGAAATGTTAGCTACCTATGCCATTCCAGGGCTACAAATGAATTACGATAATTTCAACTTACTATATTTTAAACATGACGGAGCTCCACCACATTATGCATTACCTGTACGAAACTACGTTTGAGTCTTTTCATGGTAAAGTTATTAGAGGGCGAGGGTCAATAAAAATGCCACCTATATCGCCAGACCTTACATCAATGATTTTTTTCTTCTTTTGGGGCTACGTTAAAGATAAAATCTCTGCTACGAAACCAAAAACACTTGAGGACCTAAAAGAAGCTATTCAGAAAGTTTTTTAAGAAATCGATGCAAATACATGATTGTGTGCCTGGGCGTCCCGGATCATCTGCGGAAATATATCGATAGAGTTGGAAAACCATTTGAAAAACACTTTTATAAATAATAATAATAATAATAATAATAATAATAATAATAATAATAATAATCATGTAGCTTCAATAAAGTGTTAATTCCATTGCACTGTATTTTTTTATTAAAATGGGTAGTGACGTTTTGGCCCACCCTACATATTGGACAACTCCGATTTATCTCTTCGGATTGTTTTTTTCTTTATTTAATGTTTAAGTAATATTTTGCCATACTGCTGCATTCTCTCGAATGAACTATATTACAAGGAAGTTTACGGTGTTAAAATGCTGAAATATGTCACAGAATTCAGGTCGGCTATCTGAAGCATTTGGAATTCTCTAGGTAGGGAGATGAGGCGCCAGTAAACGTGGGCAAAGCGCCGAAATACGTGATATGATGATACAGCAGCTATTGAGGACCATTTCATACTCAGTGGCCGTTTATTTGTAGCTATTCCAATTTATTGAATCATGGTGGAAAGTAAGACGATTTTATGCTTTTCTCTCTGAGTTGAGAAGCGAGCTGCCGCCATTGAATTCTGGTCAATGAGAAGGCCGTTTGATAATGGTGATTGGTGAATTAGAGCATTTGATTACATAATTTTGACCTTGTCTTGACAACAAATCCACAACTTCCAATTGTCGTCTTTGACATTCGCACTGTGGCAGCAATCGATTCAGTACTATCAAATGTAGCTTTACGAAATGAAATTATTCACTTTTATGATCAATTTGTATCAAAACTTCGAGTTGATGTAAACATCGCAAATTAAATATTTAATTTTGTTACTGTTTGCCTATGTATTATTGAAACCAAAATTGTATAAACTTCAATGCATTAACGCATTACATCACACAAAAATATAATACATATATATTTTAACCGAACAGTGTGTCAAAGGCCTGAGTTTTTGTTTCATTTACTGCAAAATTTTGGGCATTATAGGGTAAATCAAGTATAAAGTGGAATTTTGATTTACAGCTTGTGAGTAGTATGGAACGAAACACCTTTGAGTCATCACGCATGGGGCTTTTAGTAGGTTGGGGGAATCCAGTTCGCCTTGCAAAGTCTTCCGTTTATTCTTAAGTTTTTAAGTGGGAGGGCGCAAAAATGGTTTAAATATTAGGTTAAAGACACAGTTTGAAGATAAGACGCTGTCTAAGGCACAGGCGTATGAGTTGCAACTCACACCACCAACGTCGACCTGAGATGAGCGTAAGGGAAACATACGTTAGGAACATATGGAGTGTGATCGACGTTTGCTAAATTCTAAAATCACTCCTGAGGTTGAATAAGTTGTGGAAGTGTTGAATCTATGATTTCAGATGACTTGGATTATCGGAAAGTCTCGGTAATGTGGATTCCTCGAATTCTCTCTAGAATCAAAAACATATGAGAGTGTGTCAGAGACGTTTGGCTCAATAACAGGATGAAGGAGAAATGTCTCTGCGCCGAATCGTGATCTGCGATGAAACATGAGTGCATTACTACACCCCTGAGACGAAGTAAGCAGGCATGGAGTGAGGAAAGGAGGAAATTCGCTACTGTCAAAGCAAAATCTCTCCTGTGATCTGGGAAGTTTCTCTTGGCAGATTTCTGGGACTCCAAAGCATTTTATTCACAGATTTCCTCATAAAAGTAATATATTCAATGTAACTTATTATTGCCAGCTTCTAGTTGAGACAAAACGTCAAAAGTTCTTCTCCTGCAAGACAACGGCCGTCTGCATACAGCTACTTTGGCAAGGGAAAAAATCAAGGAATCTTCTGGATAGCATAGAACCACTCTGCCTATAGTTCAAGCATGTCACCTTGCGATTACTGGACCGTTAAAAGGAACATTAGAAAGTGCGTAAGCATTCTTGCGCAACGGCTGGGAAACCAACCACACGATCTTCGATAATGAGATTAAGAAACTTCCTACCCGGTGGTATAGATAAATGAAATTTATTCAATTTGTATTTAGTTTTGTTTCAATAATTTACAAAACACAATCCGATTTATATTTGTTTCTCCCTCGTAAGTCTTTTATCCTGACTATTTTCTTTTGTACTTGTATTGATTTTCCTGGTGACGTGAATGAAAATCCTACTCTCGAATTTTTGGAGCGTCTTTGACGTTTAAAGAACTTATAAAGAGTGATCACACGTTAAAACAATGAATGAATGAATAATGTTTAACGCACGTTTTTGCTACAGAGGCACCACAGGCGATGGACACTGATGATACATGAAATGAAATTATATATTAGGAAAGCATTTATTTTTAAGGAAGGAATCGTTCCAGGCCTAAGTTTAGGGTACCTCCCCGGCATTTGCCATTTATGAGGACTGCGGAAAACCTGGAAAAAACCTCAGTCAGGAAGGACGGTCCTGGCGGTATTCGAACCCAGACCTCCCGCTCACGAGTCCGAGACTTAACGACCTCGGCCACCCGTGGCGGTCACACGTTAAAACAGGCAGAATAACACATTCTTACGATTTCCATGCGGAATACCCTAACTCTATGACATTGCGGAAATTACAGGGCACGCACTTTAAAAGAATGAAACCATTATTTAAGTGTAAAAGTGAGAAAGATTTTCGTCAGGCACTGGGGCTTTGATAGCTAGAGCGTTACGCTCTGGTTAGGAAGACTGCAGGTGCAAGTAGGGCGTTTGTTGTATAAGCTAAGAATCAAAAATATCGGATATTGCAATTAGACATTCAGTACGAGTCCTCTCTGCTGCTAAAATATGAACTTGAAAGACGCGTGCCAGCATGACTTGGTAGAAATGTGGCTATCAACGTTAATTAAATTATTAATCTCGCCCACTTATGTCATTGTACGCCATACGAATATAAACAGAGCTGATTGACTTTGGATGTAGGAACAAGTTTATACGGTCCCTCAGCACAAGCTGAAACTGGACTGATGATGATTATCCAAAGTTTTGTTTATATCGGACTTGCGTATATTAGAAATTGCTGGTTACATTGAATCCTATTTCAGTTTTATGGGAAATTACCCAGAAAAAGAGGAAGGCTGGACAATTTCATAGTTCAGGCTCACAATTTTGTTTAAATATATGTTTAAATGCACGCAAATAGGAATAACTACCTGTTTCGGCGGTAGATGTGCACTGACCAACTCCTTGCTCGTTACGCAATGTATTGTGAACTACAATAGCGTGCATCCATAGCACAACAAGAAAAGAAATTGGGTAGCCTGTTCACTGAGCGATTACTGTAATTTTAAAATATGAATGTCTGGTTCTGGTGGTTGTCTTCATGATTACTGCTTTCTTATAACTATTTCCTTGCAAAGCTCACTGCGCTCCATTATATATGCAAACATTAAACCTAGATTACTGTTATTTCTGAATTAAAGGGTAACAAACGTAACGTTACCTAATGAGAACTAGTCATTTATAAGTTATAACTGTAATCTGCTTTGCTAGTATTGCTGAGTACTAACAAGATGACATAGCTTCAATTTCTCTTGTGTCAAGTGAACTTGTTAAGGTTTCGTCTAGTTTTCTTTCTTCAAAACATTAGAAGACATGTAATTGTTAACCACTGGTAAAATATAATAGCTGCCGGTGCTGAAGACCTTGAATTCCTCATAGAAATTAGTAGTGAAAGAATAAACAAATAAATGCAATAATGATGATCAGCAACGACTCGTGACCCCTGTAGAAAGTTGAGCCAGAAACATAACTACATGACATCCAAATAACATCTCTAATCAAGACTTATACTCCCCCAACATTCTGTCATAACTGCACAGCTATCGTACTTCTATGCCATAAACTTCTGGTTTATATAGAACTCTTCTAATTCAACTGTTAAGGTGTGTGTTCTGCAGTCAATTCAGGAGCAGCAATGAATTTTATGAACATTTCAACCGGTTAACCCCCACTGATGTATCGTGATATCACAACAAATTGTGACATGTAAATATTTGTCTTTTTGTCGACCTATACAGAATGAAATTTGTACTTTCTATTTCTTTTATAATCTCATTCCTAAACAAGATAATTTCTCACTCCAAACGCTGCCAGTCAAGATATTTTTTCAAACAAAAAAAAAAAAAACTTCATTTTGTGCTGTGTTGCTGAGTAAGCTGCTATATCTTCCGGTTGATGAGGTCCAAATCGTTTCACTTCCAACTTAACAGTTAAACTTAGACGCGAAAATGGAGTCTTCAACAAAATGTCCACTTTATTCATTGCCACAAAACAAATACTTTTTTTTATAACTTAATAGCCAAAATAAACTTTCCACTGACAAACGGGCGAAAATAACCCCTAGTCAGTCATGCGTGGTATCGGTGACCTCTCAATATCTGATTCCTAAGTAAAGAGAGAATACCGGGCGCTGGCCATGAACCCTCTTCCTGTTGGCCCAAGAGAGCACAGAAATAAGCAGGAGAAAGGCTAACCTTCTTTGAAGAAGCCATATTGTAGTCCGTGTTAATCTTAGCTGGCCCTTGAAGGTATAAGTTTAAAGCGTAAAAATTTCCGGGCAGACCCATAAGCTTCCCTCGTTAACGGAGAACCCGCATGCTATCACTACCGCGGTAGAGAGGAAATGCGCTTATTGCATAAGGTACATTTAAGAATTAATCGGTTATACATCGATGTTTTCACGTATTTTTTGTCTTAAAAATTTACCAGTAGAAGAGAAAATGGTAAACAATTATGGTATTTTCTTTGGGGGATGAGCCTGGCCCTTATTGACGGACTACCCCTGGTCCCATGTCGTGGATATTCGGCAGGTAAAAGAACTTCATGCCTGAAAGAAGAGGCCTCTGAGGAAAGTTTATCGGCCGTTTCACGCCCTGAATTGAATGGGACGCCAATGGCCAATGTTAAAGAACGTCCTTAAATAAACTTAATAAAACTCCGTATTGAGCTCTACCTTCTCTTTATTGACTGATATATCAAGACAGAGGGTGATCTGAGTTATGTAACTATATGAGTTGAAGTTTGCAGAACCTGGACATTCTTCTACTGGGCGATTGCTCCTTCGCGGGATCGCTGTAGGGGAGGTCGGTACGAGCTTAACTCTATGAACGTACGGAATTGTTCTTGTGTGTTGTATGAGAGCAAATTAATTATTCATTAGGCGGCGTAATACAGTGTACTAATTATTAATGTGGCACAATTCAGTTATTCTATTCCCCAAAAAGCGTTTATTTACGATTCGTACGTGCGTACAGAATTGGCTCGTGATGTACGAAGATTGTTTCAATAGAAATTTGCTGATATTCAGCTTCAAAATCGAAGTTCGATTCACAGATTAGTAAATAAATTTATTGAAACGGGAAGTATTTTTTGATAAAAAGCCTACACAGTCATGTACACTCACAGAAGAAAGGTTAGACAACATTGGAAAGGTTCTGAACGTTCCCCTAAAAATCACCTCGACGTCTTTCTCAGCAAATGGAGATTTCCTATTCTTTAGTTCGAAAGCTACAGAAGTTCTACAAAATTACTGAAGAGTAAGAATTTAAACCGGGTGACTCTGCATCCAGGAATAGATTTTGGGAATGGATTTTGAATAGCGTGAATAACGAAGAAACCTAATTTTCTTTACGGACGATCTGGGTTCACCTAAGTATGTTAACAAAATAAGCGACATTGCTGTTCAGGAAAACCTAACTTGCTTCACGAGGAGCATCTGCGTGATCAAAAGATAGGAGTGTGGTACACCATTAACGACCAGAGAATAATATGCCCTTTTTACCACAAACAGTTGATAGGATATGCGCAGAATATTTTGCAGCACTTTTTTCGCGAATTAACTGTGAGGGAACGTAGTTTCGCGATTTTCCAACGGGCTCTGCAACGCTACATATAGTCTGTCTCCTTACTTGCAATCCATGAAATATTCATCACTATCAACCTTCGGTCCCCCGATTTAACACACTGCGATTTTTTATCTCTGAGGGACATTAAAGGAGAAAGTGTCCAAGACAAATCCACACACGTTAGATGAATTGAAAAATACAATTCGTTAAGAAATCTTCTTCTTGCTTGATAATGATAAGTAAAGGTACCTTTTAAGTGTTTAAATGTAGATAATAGCTGACGTGATTATCGTGGCTGCTGCCTTTCTAGTTCCCGACCGACATTATGCATGTAACGGTTCCGCGAAGAAAAATCATCTATTAGTTTCGCGCAATCCAAAGACTACAGGTTTCACTCTACAGATTCCATGTATCTAGAGCATACAGCTATTTTTGGATATTCACAAGCATAAATTTAAAAGCAGATGTTAAAACAGCATTAAAAATAATTAGTTTTGGGTGTCTAAAATAGGTGCAATCACCAGCTAAATAACTACCAAATTTAGAATTCTCACATGGAAAATAAATAAATGGCATATTAATCTAGCTTGTAGATCTTGAGTAAAATAAAGAGAAGGTGGAAAGCAAACAGCGGATACCGTCACATGCTTGGTTAAGAAAGTCTTGTGTTCATTAGTTTATGCATTAACATTTCAGCTTTCAAAGAATGCGTGAGGTTAAAAAGAAAAAAGGAATGGCGTCCTTTCAAGATGCTAAATAGTATTAAACTTGACCAAGAGCTCAGACAGTTTACCCCAAAGATGTATGTCATACTGTACTGTACAGAGCAAACGGGAACCTGACTTTTACAAGTTAATGTAGGCAGATTTTGCACAATCAAGTCAAGCGCATGTTTGTAGTAATGTGCTCCTTCAACTAAATAAACTGAGCATGTAAAGTGTATTGAGCCTTGGCCTCTCTACCAATGATCTTTCTTTCCTTCCTGTTTTAAGAAAATGCTATTAGTTATTGTTAAATCAGCAAATGGCAGAAAACACGTATAATACCATTTTTCTCATGAGAGCTATAAAAATGAAATATTCTTAAAACAATATAAGCATTAAAAGGAAATTTTTCAAAACTATTTCATTTAGAACGGACATGTAAAAAGAAAATACAGAGATTATTTTAATCATTGGAACAAAATTTTGTAGACATGAAAACATTTTACTTTTTTTTTAAATAGTGTTTAATGCCAGTTTTTACTACTGAGGCATCACAGGCGGTGACAGTGATGATGCATGAAATGAAATTATACATTGGGAAATATTGAATATTGTTTTTTAAAGGAAGGAAGCGTTCTAAGCCTAAGTTTAGGGTACCTCCCCGGAATTTGCCACTTATGAGGACTGAGAAAAAATGAAAACTTCAGTCAGGGAGTACGGTCCTGGTGGGAGTCGAACCCCAGACCTCCCGCGCCTTAACGACCTTGGCCACCCCTGGCGGTAACACACATTATACCTGGTTTTTCCGCATTAGACTTTGCTTCCCCCACTCTTTTGTATAAGCAAAGGTAAAATATACCCTCTGACAAAGAGAGGACGCCGGACCTCTTGTACAAGTTGAAATGCTCGACAAAACAACCCTATCCAGTGCCACGTTGACTAGACTCGGAAAAATCTGAACGTGTCAAGTTTTACGCTTAAGCGACAAGGTAAGTCTGTTTTTGTTGTAAAAGAAATTCATCGTGGCAATTTAACATGCATCTTTATTCTTTTTTGAACAGGTATTGATAGCATGTAACAGATTTTAAAATTCAGTAATTATTTTGTAGAATATGTATTCATGGAAAATTTGTTGACTAGCATATGCAATTACTATGCAATCTGCACGGAAAGAGTGTTATTAATATGTGCTATGAATAATCCATTCATTTCGATGTCTATTTCCAAAACTATACATTCTAACACTGCCTTATGAATACGATCATTTCTTTATGAACTTCACATTAAAAATCGAAACCTATTCATTAAAAATAAGCAAATAACATAAACATCGAACAAACGTGTGACCTGCGTAGACCCATTTTACGTTCATTTTATCAAAAAGAGATTTATTACGTTGTTTTTTTTTTTTTTTTTTTTTTAAATATATAAGTCTCTCTCGATTAGTCTCAAATTGTCATCCACCGCTATGGGTGGTCGAGTTCATTAAGGCGCGAACTCGTGAACGGGAGATCTGGGGTTCGAATGCCAACAGGACCGTCCTCCCTGACTGCGGTTTTTTTTTTTTTTTTTTTTTTTTTTTTTTTCCAGGTTTTTCTCAGTCCTTATAAATTACAAATGCAGGGAAGGTGCCTTAAAATTAGGCCTAGAACATTTCCTTTCTTTAATAAGATTCTTTCCGTTTATCATGTCATTTCATGTATCATCAGTATCCATCGCCTGTGATAACTCAGTAGTAAAAACGGGTGTTAAACACTATTAAAAAATGAATCATCTGATCATTGAAAAATATTCTAATCTGCTCTTTTAGAATATCCAAGCAAGACCTATTATTCCATTAGGCAATTCACAAATGAATAATCACTAATGCTAAAATATTTTTCGGCTTTATGACAACATATCTAATGTGATAATGTTTCATTGTATATTACAGCCTATTAAATGCGCTGTTTATATATATTAACTGTTATATTGTAACTTAATGCTTTTTAATGCACACTAAATTACTTAATACGTGTATTCATATACTGAAACCGCCACGGGTGGCCGAGGTCGTTAACTTGTGAGCGGGAGGTCTGGGTTCGAATACCTCCAGGACCGTCCTCCCTGACTGAGGTTTTTTCCAGGTTTTCCTCAGTCCTTATAAATGCCAAATACCGGGGAGGTACCCTAAACTTAGGCCTGGAACGATTCTTCCTTAAAAATAAATCCTTTCCCAATATATCATTTCATTGTATGCATCATTAGTGTCCATCGCCTGTGGTGTCTCAGTAGTAAAAACGGGCGTTAAACACCATTCAGAAAAAAAGAAATCGCTTGTTCCCTATTCTGAAGTACATATATAAGTTGTACTGCGACGGAAAAATAATACCGGCCTTAAAAAAGATGTCGGTCCTGGTGGTGTAGTGGTTACCATACTTGCCTCCTACACCCAAGAACGCGAGTTCGAACCCGGCCAGGACCGATGGATTTTTTTCGGGCGTAAAAATCCTAAGTACGGCTTCCTTCGGAAGGGAAGTAAAGCCGTGGGTCCCGTGTCGTACATCTAACAAGGGACACATTTTAGCCGTTTCACTGAGATAATTGTCAGGGAATTTACATTTGCAATTTTGAAATTTCGTCCCTAACAGCCTTCATACAAATCTCAAAGATCAGTATTCTTCTTCTGTAGCTGATTGAAAATTATTTCAACATGGAACATGTGGAAAAATGTTAACCAAAATGGAAATGCTTTCCAATTGAGCAAACATGTGTAAGCACTGGCTTGGCGTTAGATAGAATCTAGGGTTATGTCTTCACGGGACTCGGTAGTTTCCATCACTGTAATTAATTCTTCCTTATATTAAAAAATTGTATTTACTCCACGAGTGTGTATGTTCCACCTTGGTTTGATGCTCTAGGTAATCTTATTTTTACAATTTCATTTAAATTTTGCGTTCTTTGAGATGAATTAGAAAAGAAAAAACTAATTCCTGACAAATTAGAAACAAAATGCGTATCTGACGGTTCATCGATTCTGCTTTGGACATTATTAGGTTTACTTGATGTGCATAGTAGTGTATGTAATTAGCATTTTGGTATTTGCCTCTTATTTTTTGCACGCCATTCAAACCCCTACCCATTACGGATGCTCCATCATAACTCTGAGCTATCATGTTATTTGGATTTTTACCTATTATTGGTACACGTTCTGTTAATATAGATTTTGAAATAGCATGAGCATCATTACCTTCTGGATTTAAGAACTTCCAGAATCTTTCCACCGACTTTCCCTCAACAATATAACGTAGCAGTAGGACGAGTTGAAACTGACAAGAAATGTCTGTCGGTCGTCAGTAATAATGGAAATATAATCTGCACTGTTAGTTCTTGTTGAACTTCTTCGTGGTACACTTTTAACATGTAGTCGAGCAAGTCCGTCTGAGTAGATTTAGATGTTCCCTTAAACGCTCTTAATTTACTTAAGGGTTCTTTTAAGTATTTGTCTTACTTAAACTAAAGTGAATTAATTAAGGAAACACGCCCCTATTTTTCGAATTTTCGGATTTATCGTGCCCTCTTAGTGCTAACTCTAGTGCCCCACAAAATCTTATACAATTTATAATTAAATTTAATATATATCTGGTTTTATCCATTTGTTCGTTGTGTTTGGCAAACGCGAATCTATAATGTGAATTTAATTGGTTTTCGATATTCGTTTCACCCAACATAGACAAAATGAAAACGTTATTTAAATGAACTTTTGATTTTTCATAAGTTATTTTGTTCCATATGTGTATCAGATCCGTAATACCCACTTTAGTCCAGCCATTTTCTCCTCCGTACAGAATACAAGGGAAACAAAACAATGCATTTTTCAGATCACAATCGCACAGCCAGTTATTTTTCGAATACATTTCTGGGTTATTTTGATTTGTTTTACTTACGGACGCTCTTTAACATCTCAGGTCATCAGCGTCCCACTCAATTCAGGGCGCGAAACGGCCGACAAATTTTGGCCAGAGGCCTCTTCTTTCCGACCTGAGGTTCTTTATCGTGCTGTGGATGTATGGCAATGGACCCCGGCTTACTTCTCTTCCAAAAGAAGCCATACTTAGGATTTTTATGCCTGAAAAAATTCATCGATTCTGGCCGGGATCGAACCCCGCAAGTTTAGGAGGCAAGTATGGTTACCACTACACCACCAGGACCGAAATTTCTGGATTACATTTTCGAGACCTATTAACGTTTAGCACTTTGTTGCTTTTGGTGCATGTTTAAATACGGGGTAGGCTCCCTAATTCTTTCACAGGAAGTTTATTTTCATATGTTAAAGTTGAAAATGGAATTTGTAATAAAACACCTACAAAATTAATTTTTTTACAACACACTAAACACGTAAGAGTCACGACTACTTATGTTTATTCATACAACAGCTTTCAGAAAAGCTCTAGCAGCTTAAAGTAAAGCGAAAGAAGTAACAGGATGGGACGGACTTTTATGATCTTATTGTTATAGGCCTCAAAATCGTTTAACCGGTGCTTGCAGGTAGAATGACGAGCGAGTGAAACAGAAGTATTCCCCTCATGGCTATTTTGTTCCAAACACTACATACGCCATATTCAACAAACAGCAAATTTCATGAAGATGCGCGCGCACCCAATTGAGTCTCTTATGGGATGTAGTGCTCGGCACTGTCTACAGTTACAAACCTCTGGTTACAAGGTGGTCGGTGGGCTAGGTTTTGAAATATTTAAGCGCCTGTTTCCCTCTGACTATGGCACGGTAAATATATATGAATTCTCCCTTCTCTTTGTATTGTTATGGTAGTGTCATGGCACGATGGCACTATCCCCAGGCCGCCACTGCCAGCACACTTAAAACTTATTTTGTCTAATAAGATTTCTGTTTCCATTTTGGTGTTATTTTAAAGAACAATGCTTCTTCGTATTTTTCAACCCTTCTTTAATAACTCAAGAATATCTATTTGTATTTATAGATATGCAAAATTTCAAAAAATTATAAATGATGTTCGTAATTACACATGCGCACACATTTAAGATTTGTGGGGAAAATTAAGAGCTTGGTTATTCCTTAATATAAGTATAAAGTTCATCATACTCTCCTTCAAACGTCTCTTAAGTTTATTTTTATCGATCGCTTTCTCTGCCCCCCCCCCTCTCCACTCGCAAGTGCAACAGACTACTGTCAGCTGACTTTTGAAGGGTTTGTTTCCTGGTCGCGATTCTTTTTTCCGTTACCATACAAAAATCTCATTGATCTTAATAGATCTTAATCTCTAATCTTACAGCGACTGCATTTTACTACCTTATAGATTCTACCACTATCAAACATTTGAGTTGTGTCTTCCCTAACCATTGAAATTTATATGGGAAAATACCTAGATAATTCTTTTTGACAATTTCTCAGACTAAAAAGGCAAATGTAGATATTAGTTTTGTAATACATTTGCAACGTTTTCTAGCAATTGGGTTAACCTCCCATAAAATGTTCAGTTGTCAGAAAAGCCTAACTGTATTTTAGTTGGATAATCTTTTTCGATTAGATAAATTATATTGCATTCGTAGAGGATTTTCTTGCATATTATGTAATTTTTTAATCAACGTGCCCGTACTGTTTGTACGTGTAAATTGATGGCGAAAAGTATTTCATTTTCATACTGGTTCCCATCTTTTTATATAGAAGCGTAGGTTGCCCTCCAAAAAATGGCAGAAATTCTTCCTGTTGTGACAGTTGTTCTACTTAAGGTTCATTGTGTCTTGTGGACTCCTTGACATAGTAAATGCTGTCACAGTCGGGGAGAGCATTTGTCTGTGCCGCATGCACCGGCTGCTTCGAGGATATGACAGACCAAATTGTGTCAATTCAACAAGAGAGAGAGGAGCAGTACACAGGGTGTTAATGTACCACGTTGCGATAATTTCAGATTTTGGATAGGGAACCTGTGGCCCATTAAATTAAATTGTGATAACAGAGTTTAAATTGGATGCTGATAAGTCAGAGTTAAAGCGAAATGGTGTAAATTTGTACCTTAGAATTCTTCAAACATGCTTCACGAGCGAGGAAATTTTCAAAAGATCACTTTAATGTATGCAAGGCTTAGTTCTATAAAATCTGTAAAATGTCGGACTAATCATAGCATAATACGCACTTAATTGATCAGTCGTGTTTGCACCTTCATGCTCAATAGGCTTTCTTAAGAACTACTCCTCAATTTCATTGTTATCCACCACCCCTTTTACTTTAGGGGAAAGGTTTTGTTGCTTATTGAAAGTTGGTTAAATATTCCGCGACCTAACTGACTAAATGAGTGAGAAACGGAGTTTTTTGTTTTTTTGTCTCAAAGAGGGCAATCAAGTCGGGTGTCTCATTTGTAAAATTGAATTAACTTACTTCTCAGTTTTAATATTAACCTACCTTTTCAGAAGTGCCATGACAAAAATTATGACCCACACGTTCTTTCAGGTACGTCTGTATTTGAATTTAAATTCAATTGGTAGTCAACTGTACTCTTTATTTTGGCACATTTATTTGCGGGTAATACTAGATTACGAAAGGTAAGAGGACTAAGAGCATCACTATCTTCAGATGTAATGTCTCCAATAATAAAGTAAAACTTTCCTATCTAGTGGTTGAACTAATTGATAAAAATTTAGAAGTATTTAAGAAATTTGACAATGAATTGTATGATAATGGCAGTTGATGAAATCTGTCCTAATTTAATTACGCATTTAAATCTATAAACCTTTCACGAAATACCAGTGGCATGGCACATTAAAGAATTGAGAGAAAGCAAAGAAAAATAACTTCATTAAAAAATTAAATATTAACGCGCTTTTCACACTCTTGACGAAAGTACCGATAAAGCAAATGAAACTCATTTGATTATATTTGCGACGGTCGGATGTGATTTCTCTTAAAAATTTAACTTGCGGAGATTTTTTTTTTTCTTCTTCTTCCAACGCTGTACTTCAAGTTGGATGCAAGTATCAATTTCCATGGGCATAAGTATTTCAACGGACTGAGCATATTGCATGATTGGTAGAGCGAACGGTCTTGTTGCAAGACTAAGATATAGCGTAGGTGTCATTTTTTATATACATCATTTATAGTTTTAAATGACTTTGTTTCCTTTTTACAAACTAAGAGCGTTGTAAAACCATTACTACAACACAACAGACATTGAAGATTAAATTATCTAAGTTTTTATTTTCCTACTGGCAGAACCATTAGGGCTACAGCATCTATTTTATATTTAAACAACTTATTATGACCCATTTTTTCTGTGTATCAAAGCAGATGTACTAGAACAGTATTAATAGCATTAGAAAAAGAATTATACTTTTTTTTATTTGAAGCCTATTTCTTGTTAATACAGTTTCCATTATTCCTAGGTAATGAAAATAGATCGAAACTTCCGACGCCCCATAATTAATGATCCATGAAGATTGTTTGTTCAACAGAAACCATTCCCTTGTGAGTTGTCCAGATTCTTCCTGGTTGCTCACTCCTATCTTGTTAACTCCAGAACTCGAAGCACCTAAACGTTACATTCTAATTATGTAAGAGCAGAGGAAGGTTGTTTACATAAACATAATATATACGGCTTTAGTTATAAAATTGTGCCGTTCTTGCACATACTTGTGTCAAACACCCTTGGCCGAATGCTAAAACGAGGTTTAGACCACAGCCATGGCTTTAAACCGCGTTTGGGCTGCTAAAACCAGGTTTCCCTCCTATCGTCGAGCCATGGCTTGAAGCCATGGTCTGAAACCGGAACCACGTCTGGGGTAGGTTTAAAGCTACGGCAAAATGGAGGCACTAGAACAAATAAATATTTTTAGAGCCGTAAATCCAAGAATTAGAGTACTAAGATATAGTAATAATCTTATAGAAATGTTCGAAGAAGATCAATTTAGAAGATTCCGCTTTAGCAAACGATATGTGTTAGACCTGACGGAAGAGTTAAGGTATAACCTACAAAGGGATGAAAGAGGAGCTGGTTTATCAGTTTTAATGCAAGTTCTTATTGCTCTAAGGTAAGTAAGACAACATTTCAGTATACAACTATTTAATTTGCGTAAATCAAAATACATAATTTCATGTTTTTCTAACGTAGTTTGTTAATGATATTTCGCTATGTCATTAAAATTTTTATATTAACGGCTGTACAAGTAACGTAAGTGGTACTTCATTTTCTAGGTTTTATGCCAGTGGAAGTTTCCACATTATAACAGCAGACTTTTTGGAGTACACGAAAGCACAGCTTGTCGTGTTGTCAAGTGAGTTTCAAGGGCAATAGCAACTTTGAAACCGAGATATGTGTACTTTCCGAGAAGAGAATTCCTGCTGTTAAGGATCGTTTTTCACGTATATCTAGGTAATTATTATAATAAATGTTTTACAAATCTTAAATCTTCTTGGTAATTTACAACGCAAAATACCATTATAGCATATACCAAATTGCTTTTTAGTTCTAATCTCATTCTTGTATACTTAGGGCTTTAGCAAATTGCAAATGCCTACATTTTGGAGTACGATTTCACCTAATGTTATTGCACAACATGTACATTAATTATGAATTATGCTAATTGAAAATGCATGTGTGTACATTAGCTTGTCTTTTTTTATAGTAATATTTTATTTTTGTTTTCTTCTTTCCCAGAGACAACTTTCCAAGCATTATTGGTGCAATGGATTGCACTCATTTAAAAATTATATCACCAGGCCATCGTGACGCACAGCGATTTTTTAACTGGAAACAGTTTTATTCCATAAACTGTCAGGTTAGTGATTATCATTTACAGAACTTTTATGAAAGCAGTTGATAAATTTTACATGTCATATGACTTGATATTTGGGGAAGGATGTTTTGCAGTGTTGCAAGAGAGATTCAAGATTAATAATATTAATGCCATCTTTAGTATAGTATGGGACAAGCCTTGATGACTTTTTTCTGGAACTGAGACTGCAGTTACCCAGTAGGTCATTAATGTCATGTGAGGAATGGGATATAAGAATTTCCAAGAAAATTACATTTCTCTGCAATCTTTTGTTATACTGTTTTTAGTGCTAAAATAATTTGGATATAGGAATGAGAGTAAATTATTTTTTGCTTACTCTTTATTTATTAATTCTTAATTTTCTCATTTTGATGAAAAACAAAGTATTGTTTCTACTCAACCTTCCACATACAAAAATAGTTGTAGTATCTGCAGAATTGTTGGGTATCTCATGGCAGATGTGTCACTGTTTAGATGAAAGTAATAACTGTATACACTTAGAAATCAGGGATGGGATGAGGATATTAGGTTTTGTCCCATATTTTATAGTTTCTGTAAATAGTTTTATTACTATTACATTTCTCATTATTATGCAGCATAACACTAAAGTATATAGAAGTGAGGTAATCAATATCATTAAGAAAATTAAACCAATGCATTAGCAAAGAATTCTTACATAGTTTTAACATATAGGCAGTTTTCATTATACTATACCTTTGTAAAGAAGATAGAATCATATGCTTGTTGTGAGACCTTTAGATGTCATTGCTGCTATCAGTAAAATTACTGACTTGGTGTGAAACGAAACCTTAAGCCATAATAAGAAAATTAAATTAGAAATATCTTAATTTCAAGTTATTTGTGATGCAGACTTGAACATAACAAACATTGTAGCACAATGGCCAGGCTCAACACATGATAGCCGTTTTTTAGAAATTCTACCATTAAGACCATACTGGAAAGAGAGAGATGTGATGGACATCTAATTGGAGACAGTGGGTATGCATGTAAGCAGTACTTGTTAACCCCTGTCCTCCGGGAACACAATGCTGCTGAAAGGAGGTATAATGCTGCTCATTGCAGAGCAAGAAATTCTGTGGAAAGGTTGTTTGGGATCTGGAAAAGAAGTTTTCCACGCCTACAATATGCCCTAAGAACAAAAATTCCAACAATGCAACTGGATATCATCCCTACAGCTCTTTTACAAAATTATGCTAACCGAAGAGGAGAGCCTGAATTTAATGATGAACTAATTCATGATCCTGAAGTTAATGACCCTGCACCAGATGAGAGGGACAATGTAGCTGGGCTAGATTTGAGGAATTGCATCATCAATATGCATTTTACCTAGTTCCCTTTAGCTGTAATTATTTTTAAATTTAAAATATCTTAGGTATATGGAAGCTCAGTAGTACTGAAAAAATTCTATATTAGCATGTATTGCATTAATAAAGTTATAATAAATTTTAAACAACATCATTTATTCAGCTCATTTTTCAATAATAACAACTTCAACTGTTACTGCCTTTTTTTCAATTTTAATATTTCTTCAGCAAGCTCTGTCTTGAGTTTTAATTCTTTCATTTTTTCTCTATGTTCTTCTTTTGCCATTTCCAGCAGCTTCTTCTGCAACTGCTCTTCCATATTTCTTCTTTTCTTCCTGAAAAAAGAATACAAGAAAGTCACATGCTGCAGTGGCAAAACTTGACTTTTTATATAGGATAGATTGAGATACGGCATGTCAAAATTAAAAGAAAGTCTAATAAATGCTATATATATATATATCATGAAAATGGCTCTACTCCCAATCTAAACTTCTTTCCTGTTATCTCCAAATAGGGAAATATTTCAACTAGTCAATAAAATTTTTACACTTCTTTTGGGCGGCTCATACTTGCATTTTACTCCTGTATATTGCTAAAATTTTATAAATAGGAAATGTCACCAAGGTAACCCCACTTGCAGATTTTGGGTAAAATAGGTAACATTTTCAGCACTATATACAAGCTGCGAACACTTGATCAAAAATATAGAGCATATACATATAATTTCAATGACTTTTATGTAATAATAATGATTTGTTCTAAAGTGAAAAGCTTCACATACATTTTCTGCCTGCTGGGGTTCTCTCGAAAGATTCCATCAAATGGTGTTACACTCCGAATTTCATTGCCAGAATCTTCCTAAAATAAAAAAGTATTTTTATTTCATTCATTATCAATATATATTTTAAAGTTAAAGTAAGAAATAAAACAATGTAATACAGTTTTTTCACACTAACTCCATTCACTTACATTAAACTCTGGACATATGTTTCGGGAGTGATCCCTCCCATCTTCAGCCAGTAGATAAACTGTTGTTATACGTGGTGGTTGGGTCTCTTAGTGTGAAAAAACTGTATTACATTGTTTATATATATACCACTCCATTGTCAACAGCTTCGTCAGTACATTTAATTGAGTAAGAAATAAAACTTACTTTTCATTTGCTCAAAGCTTTATAGCATCACAATATTGGATGTGCCAGTCACCTACCCTTTGAGCTTTGGCATATTTCTTATGATTAAGTGCACTTGTGCTAAATGAGCTCAAGTACGTATGTAAAGTGAAACCTATCATGATTGCATTATTTCATTATACCGATTCACCTACTTCTGGGAAATATTGTGCAAGTTAAGTAGATCATAATTCACACCTAGACCAACTCTTTGGAATGCAGATTATTTAAAAATTTATAAATATGGAATGAACCAAGATACTTGATTTCTGCTACCTATGCCAATGTTAATCTTAAGTTTTAGCATTTATGGCTCTCCCATTTACATATTGCTACCTGGAATTTTTATCAATTGTAGCTGTTACTGACCTGAAACGCAGTGGCATCATTGTCCATTGTATCTGGAAAGGGTTCGAATTTGCTCTCATACATTGTTGCTACAATTTCTTCTGTTTTCCCAAGTGGGGATGCTGCTGGACATCCTCCAGTTTCTTTTGCTTTATTTCTCTTCTTTTATATATATATATATATATCTGCTTTTGTTTTCATTTTTATCTTTTCCATAAGCCTATGTATTGCATTATAAATAATAAAAAGCAGTTAATATCATACAAATTTCACAAAGTTGTTAAAAAATCATGTATTTTTAATTTACATTAATTCAAACAAAATTTAAAGATTTTTGTTGGTTATATAAGACTGGTTCTACCTTAAACTGCTTCATTGAAACTTAATTTGAAATACGTTTTCACAAAGCCTGCATATAAACACATGCACATAATTAAATACGGGTGTCTCAATAAAATATATTTTATCCATTCTAAACTTTCAGTTGTCCAATCTCACTCACTTCCCTCCCTGGTGTCGAGGCATTAAATTGTTTTAATATTATAGCCCATGCAGCCTTTTTTTATTCATTACATCTACTGTGTAGCTACTGTCAGCTAAAATTGTATGCTGACTGCATATTTCCTCCAACAGCAGCCTTTCACTTTCTGGGAACTTTGACATTTTTACCTGTAAATAGCATTATAATTCTTTAGCAATATACACAATTATTTCTCTCGAAACAGGCAAAAAAAAAAAATGTATATATATATAGGGAAGCTGGTATCACAGCTTTCAACAAATTTAAACATTTTGTATACTTAAGTTGCTTTTAAAAATACTGCAACTGTTACCTGCAAAGTGGAAAAAATAAACCTAAAGTAAGTGAAATAGCCAAAATATGTTATTTTTAAAGCAGTGGTAACATTGAACGTGTTTCTTTACTTTCCCTCAAGCAATTCCTTCCCTAACGTAACCTAGTTTTTTGAAAAATAATGTTATTGAGCGATTTTTAACAAACACACTGAATTAACACGAATCCTAATTTTGTCTCATGTTTAGTTTCGCTATTACAAATACAGTAACAGGCAAGAAAGGCTCATTATTTTTACCACACTTTTTTAAGTTACAGAACTCGGTTCCACGCTGCTCTGCCGTTTACAATGTTTTTTCTTCCACTTATATTTGCAACCAAGCTTAGCAAATGTATCGAATTGCCGCCATACGACTGGTTCGGAATTGCTTTCCTAGAATTGTCCCAAAAATAATAAATATAATGTTTACTTACCAGAAGTTTGTAACGGCACAGGCTCTGGAAAACTGCTTGTTCACGTAACCTTCTTCCTTTGTTCCGCGGCCAACTTCGATTCGAGAATCGAGTTTTGCTGCGTTGCCAAACGTAACAACACGAGCCATGGCTTTAATTCTCGATCATGGCCGGACCTCGTTTTAGCAACCGTTCGGGGTTTCGGTCCTCGGCCATGGTTTAAAACCCATCTACGTCTACGTTTTAGCAATCAACAATCTTTCCTTCTTTTACCGCCTGTTTCAAGCAGTATCCTTGTGTTAACTTCCTGTTCTTCCTATTGGTTGAGGCTCACGTGGAATTTTGTAAAATTAATGTGACGTCAGAATTTCATGGATGAGCTTTCAGACCGTCTTATCTACAGTCACAGAAAGCACAATGTTTAAGCGGTTCAGACGTCTCGGTCATTAAGTTTGAAATTGCTAGGTTCATTGCTATCTCTGCAGGTCTGGTTCAGTGACCAGGTAAGTTGTATACTATTAATTTTATTTCATTTTAATTAAATGTTATGATTATGTAAATTAAATTACACAGTGTTTTAACGTTTTATTTTTGTAAAACTGTGGCTGCTACAAAGTTCTTTTTGGATTTTGGATTGTAAAGTGCTTCGCCACTAAACTCGTATATATTTGTAAATTGAGGCAAACACTATTGCTAATATGAATAGTATTCTATGTGATTTTAGTAAAGTGCTTAGCCATGCAAGCATATTAATGTCTTGGGAAATAGTTAAGATTATTTCAGCATGAGCAAAGTCGGTAAAACATGTTAATGATCCGTTTGGGTATGGATAAAATCAAAACACTGTAAAATATTTGCTACTGAACTTTATATTTTCAAACTTGGTGTGCACAACACTAAAAGATGGGAAAATTTTCAGAACGCTAAATAACCCCGTTGCGCACTCTGCACAACTCATAACGATGATGCAATTCAGTCTATGTCATCATGGATGCAAAATTGAAATGAGCTTCATGATCCTCGTTGCGTAAGACTTGTAAAAGTTGTAAGTGATATGTGTACAGTTTCAGGTACTTTCGAACAATACGCTGATAAGAAGTATTTGGTACATTCATCTCTGCTGACAGTCGCCTTAAACTTTTTATAGGGCTCCTAATTGCTTCTATACTGAGTTTCGCCTGCGACCTCCTGCATATTTTTTTTAACAAGAACTTCTGTTTCTAGAAATGTTCGATGCACAACATTATGGAATCATATTTAGGTCATTACTCACATTATAAAGTCGAAATTCTCTTTGAACTTATTTAGCCCTTTCAATTCAGCATACAAAGAATGCATTGCGATCGCTGTTGATTTGTAGTAGCCGTTTCAAATATCTACGATTTTCATTTGTTTTTATGTATTGTTGATTTTCATTTTTGCCATATACGGAAGCTACCATCTTTTAAGCAAAGTATTACCAGTAAGAAATGTCTCCTACTACCAATTAGCTTTTATAATAACATTCAATATTGTCCATACATAAACGGATCATCCTGTAGTTGCTGAATGCAAGATCGATGAGATTTTCTTATTTGAGATTTTGTATACTTGTTCATGTTATTTTGGATAACAGGTTTAAATATTGGGGAATTCTCTTCTCCTGTAGTTGAAAACACCTTTACCCCGCCGCATTCTGAGTGTTTTCCTTGGTACGCTTCCTAATTTAATGTTCGTACAGGCATCAGCGGTAGGGTGACACACAAGATATATTAGAAAGGAGAGACACGTAACAAACTTTATCCACTAAAGGGATGATTTACGTTTCATTTTACATGATTTATAGCTAGAAATAGAACACATTTTTCGGAAACTATGTATTAGCATAAGCCTGACGCGAGCTAGGGTACATGAAGTCAGAGGGAGGGGATTAAAGTTAGTGACTCTATGCGAGAATCCGCCTGCTGTTGTTTACATCGGAACGCTAGGCAGAATTCAGGTTCACTACACTGTATGATTGATGCTAATTAACTTCAAAATCATGATTGAAAAGGTTCCATTATCTGTTATAATTAAAACCCAATATAGATCTTATACATTTTTACATATAGCGTGTAACAGATTTTCACAGGCAAACTTAGGAATTTATAGATTAAACAAACTTTTTTATTAAGGAATATATGTTCCTACACCTCCCTAATTTATAAGTTATGTATTGACATTAGAAGTGCTTTCGGCGCATGAACTGTGCCCGTAAGTATTTCTTGTCCGCTCTGTTTCGCAGCTTTTGTTAGTTTGCGTGTTGCAGATTAAGATATCCTATATTTCAATATGCAATTACGTGATGTACAAAATAGTCTTATCACAAAAGATACGGAGCAGGTTCCATTTTTTCACCTATTGCATTTGACTCGACTCTAATGTACCTTAAGCATTTTAATGACTTTGAGAACAAGATCAGTAGTTCTGTAGGCAGTTAGCTTTCATTTTTAATGGATGCAATCGGAATTGCAGTTGATATTGATGAAGAGGGGGTTAAACTGCAATATCCTTTATATAATATTCGCTGTGTAGAATACCGTTACGGAAACATTAAGAAATAATTATGGGAGGAAGTACGTATTGATCGGTACCTGGAATGGATTGAAGTTGAAGGAGAAAATAAAAGGGGTAAGAAAATTATATTAATTCATTATATTGTTACACTTTATCATATTACCAGTGGATCGATTCTTGTGGCGATCTGAAATAGTCTCAAACATGCATTCCGTTATTTGTACTTCTTGTGTCTTGCTTATATACTTTCAAAGGTCGGTCAATATACTTGTTCCTTAAGTGAACGTTGGCTGGCAATTGGATGTCGATATGCTACGCATAGCAACTGTTATATATCCATCTTCGTCTCGTAAACAGTTTCCCAGTTGGCCGTCGTGTGCGCATGAAGTTTTAATCCACAACATTGTCTTCTGTGTACACGTCTGTCGTGTGCGCCTTGCTTAAGGTTTGCTGTTTGCTGTGATGCACGTTCAGTTCGCCTTTCCATCACACTGTGTTAGTTATACGTGAGTTTTATGTTCTGTGTTGATGCAGCACACACTCCCGGACCTGATCGATGTACCGTATACTTGATGTCACACAGCATGGTGAAACCCTACCGCACTTGAGCCTTGATGTGCGCGCATATTTAACCGCATTTTTTCAGTGAATATAGGTTAGGAAGAGCAGGACCTGTTGCGTGGGCAGTGCCATCATGCGATTTAACATCTCTAGATTTTCCCTCTGGGGTCATGTTAAGAGTATCGTGTAAAGGCGGAAAAAATGATAGTTGGAAAATGTAAACAAAGTAGAAGTTGCCTTCTACTTCCCACTCCGCGAATTCGGGAAGGAAAACTGTTCTGTGTAGGTTCCTATTTGATGCAGCAAGAGCAATATTAACGCAATATATATTTCGTGACTTTAAATATGAAATTAAAACTCGGAAACATTGATTACTTACTATCTACAAGAATAAACCGCCCTTCATTGCTCTTACTGCACCAGCTTAGAAACCTAAACAGAACAGTTATCCTCTCCAGATTCGTATAGTGGTTGTTGGTTGATTTATTTATTACGTTCAACAACCACTCCACGAATTTAGAAAGGAAAACTATTCTGTTTAGGTCCCTATGCTGGTGCAGTAAGAACAATGAAGGACGGTTTATGCTTGCATATAGTAAGTAATCATTATTTTGGAGTTTTAATTTCATATTTAAAGTCGTAAAAATACGTAATACGTTAATAATGTGCTTGAAATTGTTTTTAAGAACATAAAACTGGGTTCTAAATTTGTTCAAATTGTTAAGTATGCTTTAAAAATATCTGTATTATGAAATCATATGCAACTATAAATTTAAATATAAAGAGAAATTTGACTTTTAGCACTGTAACTGATACAAAATATTTCAAAATAAATTATTACAACATATAAGATATTCAAAATGCAAGAAATTCAATAGGACGTCCACGCACTTTTCTGTCCTATATCTCATTCAGACGCCTTGGAATAATTTATTAGTCCTTAAAATATTCCGGATTTTTTCGAAGGTCTTCTGAAACTCGTCTACAGTGCTATATTTGAAGTTACCAATATTCCTACACTTGTAGAGAAATGTATACAAATTACAGTGCGCGACTAATACTTGTTCTATGGAACAGAACAACGAAAAATCAGTTGTACATTTGTAAGTATAGAGTTGCAAACTACAAGTGTAGCGGAAACCTTTTGGAACAGAATTTTACTAATAACTACAAGTTACAAGTCCATACACTTGTAATGTATTAGACCATACTTTTGAGGAACAGGGCTCTACACTGAAGTAGGAAAAGCCCGGCATGGTGGCATTGCGGCCTCCTATATTTTGTTTACCTCTTGCGACTTTGTCCCCGCGTACTCATAACCCCAGTTGAAAAGAGAGTGGGACTGAGTGACCAAATAAAAATTCAATTGTAAACTTTTAATTGTGAAAAAACAATGTACTGAATTTTCATTAAATATATGGTATAAATTTAATTTAATTTCGACAAAATATTTACTGGAGGCCTGACTTTTATATAGGTGTTTGAGAACATATTTTCCTTAACCAAAAATTAACATCCCTGTGTGTCCTTTTTTTTATGGTGTTTAATGCCGTTTAAATTACTGAGACATTACAGGCGGTGGACACTAATGATACATGAGATGAAATGATAAACTGGGAATGGATATTTTTATTAAGGAAGCGTTTCAGGCCTAAGTTTAAGGAAACTCCCCGGCAATTGTCATTTTTGAGGACTGAGGAAAACCTGGAAAAAACCTCAGTCAGGGAGGAGGATCCTGGTGGGAATCTAACCCCAAACCTCCCACTCAAAAGTCCGCGCCTTAACGACCTCGACTACCCTTGTGTCCGCCTCAAAGTTTACCGACGAGTTTATGTTATGGACCTTCGCCTTACCGCGACGACCACAGTGCGTCTTCTACCTCTATCACGTGATATCATTGGTAGAGTGAAATATTGCAGGGGGGGGGGGGGTATGTGGCCAGCGCACTGCCACCCGCCGGTCGCTATATCGCGGCTTGCTAGATTAAAGATCGCCACTTCTCCATCAGGCAGGTTCCCAACCCCATTCCAGACCTCCCTAACTTAGCTTCCAAAGCAGGTACCGGGAATCGGAACCGGGCCTCCCGGCCAGCAGCCAGCAGCGCTAACCACTAGACCAAGTAGGTGGTCTCGTGTTTATGTTACGCACTGTATTTCTCCAAGAAGTGAACTTAAGCAGTTTTAACTAGTCTAAAGTCAGGCAGCTTAGTCAAACGGTCACTCTGCAACTCTACCAATGTAATCTTATATCGCCTTGTTAAGTGAATTCCGGTTACGCTGTTGCAGATTGTCGGTAGTTTCTGGATGAACAAACGATGTAACTTGATTGGATTTAAGTAAGGGCTTCAGTAATTGAGGAAAACATACGTTCTCTTTGTCGCTTAGGATTAGGACGAGAAATTTTGCACTGTGTTCCCTCTATAATATCTTCACTTACTTCTATTTTAGCTTTAGTTTTTTATGTGAGAAACTATTGAATCATAAAGAGCCAAGTTGCACTTGTCCTGGTCGTGTTCACGTTGCCACATAATATCATATGATTCATATCCCCAAGTTTTACACCCACATGAAACCGTTTTAATGGGGGGGGGGGAGTTTTCATTAATTATGATATTAATAGTATTTGTATAATCAAATGAAGTTCTTCTCTCCCGCCGTTATCTCGATGCGTCGCTCTGCCACGGCTAGCTTCTTATGTATATAGCTGGATATTTTGTTACCTTTTCAGGCCAACGGGTGGAAATAGTCGGGAATTAGGAAATATATAAGCAAAGTTCAAGACTGACGATGACGCTATTTATTTCCTCTTGTCACTAGTTCAATGTAAAAGATCGCTTTTCTAAGTTCTGTTGAACGATATTTATTATTGCTTCCCCCTAACCGTACTAATTGTATATCGCAACATTTTCCTTCTCTTAATTTTGGTTAGTTCAAAAGGTCCTTATTCTTTATATTAAAATTCACTCTCCCGGATCACAATTATCTACACTTCAACATCACTCGACTCTTTCCTTTACTCAGGGATTAACCATTTGTGCCCGATTCTTTCTCTCCACCTTGACGGCTATACACTTACTGCCCTGTAGCTTCCAACCTGCCCTTGGCCTTCATATTAACCTGATTTCCATTTCTCCCTTATGGTTCACACAAGTGTAGAAATCTGGCTTTTTTTCCACTTTCTATTCTGCAAAGGTCTCCTATTCTCTTTTTTAGGCTAACTGAAATGAAAGTTAACAGAAGCTCTAGTGAGGCGACCCTTTCTTATACAAAGGATCAAATACAAAGACGACTCCTAGTCATCTGTTCTTTGTCTATTATACAAAACATATTCACCCTCTCTATATAGTCTGGCATCTATTCTAAAACCTCTGTCGCCAGACTTTATTTTCTGTTATCCAAAAAAATAGACAGAAATGTACAATACATGAATAACTTAGCAACTAACATGAATATACATAAATTGTACACACTAGCCTTAATAATACTTATAATATCTTTGATTATGTTAATACTTTATAATGTGCTAATTAGGGACGTCATCTCATTGTTACGGCTTCACACAATAGAGTAATTCAAGGACTAAACTCGTACAAAATGAAACATTATAGTAATTTTACTGAAAATGGACAGCAGAGAATTAGTGTCACTGGATTATGCAACTAATATCATTATAGCAAATAGCGGGCTCTCATCTTTTTGTTTTACATAACTGGTGTATGTGCCCCTACCGTGTTCCTGATACTCTCCTTGAGCGGTAGTGCTGCAAAGAGAATTATAGATGAGACGATTAAACTTAGCTTGAAAGAGATTCTGGCAGCTGTTGCGTCATCTTTGCATTTATTATACACTAGCTGCCAAGGCCGAGATGTATTCAGTGGCGCGCTATGTACGAGACAATGCGTATCACATTATTATTCTCAGAATACAGCTGAAGTGATTGCGAAATCCAATGTATCTGCTTCGCATTCTAAGTAACAGTTCTGAACATGTCTGTAAAAGACACAATTAGATTAAGCATACGTAAAAATTAAGAAAAGGAGTTCACCTGAATTCAGGGAAGGAAAAAATATGCACAAGAATCATCCAATTAAGATATAGTAAATTCATTTGTTGATTTTTTTATTTGGTTTATTTATGGGCGCTCTTGAACATCTCAGGTCATCAGTGTTCCATTCAATTCAGGAGTGAAACGATCGACAAATTTGGCTCAGAGGCCTATTCATTCAGGTTATTTGTTGATTCAGTTATACCTCTAAGCTTATTGATAGCACTTGTCTACAAAAAAAATGATTTTTTCCTTGCTTTTTTATTTTTCCACCTCGATATATATACAATATGAATGTCCTGAATTCAAATATGTTTTCAGTTTTATTATATCGGGCTAGGTTTTTAAACAAAGTCACGTCAAATGTAATAATGTACTTATATTTTTAATGAAATATTATTCGGTTTAAAGATATATAGCTAAGACAAACTGCTTATGTAGGTTTTATTTTAACTTAAATATTATTAAATATAGTTAAAAAAAAGAGAGCTATATGTCAATAATTATGAATTTCCAATCTTTTTTCACTGTTAGAGAGGAGAAAACTTCATGTTTTCGAAGTTCTGATATGTTCTTCACTAGTGTCTCTTTTCACACACCAACAGTAATCAGCCATCATTTTCACATCCCAATTAGCTTGATAGCAGGTTTCCATTGTTTTGATGTCATTATGAAACAGTTCATCTTGTTCTTCATCCATTGCCCCAAGATTCGCAGGAAAGTAATCAATATGACGTTGAGAAAATGCATTTTAACACTAGTTCTACATCCTAGATTTCTAAAATGTTGTAACATTTCCTCCAATATTTGTTTATAGTTTTTAGATTTCTTGTTGGCAAGAAAGTTTTCTGTCACATTTTTGTATGCCAACTATGCTGACTTTTCTAACTCGGACATCAACTGAGGAAAGGCCTCATCCTGCATAAACTCACCAATCTGGGGACCATTTAAAATACCTGCAGCTATCTTAGCTTCAGTTTTCTGTGTGAACTTTGTAACAAGAAAGTTGAAATAGTCACTGTCCTAATTCAGACCAGTAACAAACTGCCTCACCAGCCTAATTTAATATGGAGTGATGGAAGAAGAACATTAGAAGGAGAAACCAATGTCTTACACCCCGCGTTCTTTTCTCCAGGAACTAAATTGCTCCTCTTTGGCCAATTTCCCTGTTTCAATGTTCTGATTTAGCCCGACTGTTTCATTCAAAAATTGAACCATTTATTATCTTGTTTAAACCTTTCAGAATATTTATTTTATGTACCTGCTCAATGAACAAAATATAAAAACTGTTATTTTCTATAATATCGATTTCTGAAAAACTGTAGCCCGATGAAACAAAACTAAGGCTGATTAGAGAGATCCCACGTGATAAGGAATGAGTAAATATAACAGTTTTCATTCACCAAAAGTGATGGGAAACAGTGTAATCAGTACTTGCATAACAATATTAATTATTTAAAAATTGATAAGATCAGTCGAAGAATTATGTGGCCACTTATCAACGAATATTATGACAATCAATTACAAGAAATAAAGGGAAAAATAAAGTTAATTTTGTATGCACAACAGTGAACATTTAGTCTGGGCATAAAGCAGCTTTAGAGGGATGATTGTACTATCCTGAAACAATGACGAGAAAATCTAGAGCCATAGCTTGCCGTAGATTCACAGAAACTCTTGATTTTAAGCGTATTACGGCATTTATACGGAAAATTCATGACAAGTTTGGCTTAAGTACTAATAAGTTACAATAACTGACAATGAAAGCAATTTTATAAAACCATTTAAATCATTTGGGATTTACCCTGAAAGCATTGAAACACCAGATTCAGTATAGGAAAAAACGAATTCAATTTCCGATGGTCCAAGATCTATTGGTTATTAAAAATGAAAATTACATAGGAGCTGTTTAAACCATTACCTTCGCATTTACGACGCTGTTACATAACTCTCAGTTTGATAGCAACGGTAGTCATTAAAGAAATTCTCGCCACCAAATTAGAATTATCCAATGTACACGGAAATGCCATACAAAAATGCAATTCTCTGTGGAGAAAAGGAAAAAGGTCTAAATCAGCAGAAAGGATTCAGTATATGTTTGGTCATAGCCTCAGCTGTCTAGTAGCCTTTATTATTCATTTAAACAAATCTTCTCAATAAAACATAAAAATGTTGCACTACATAAAACTCTTGGCCCTTAAACGCAAGGGCATACGAATTTCATTACATAGAAAAATATTTGTGTTTAATTGAACCTGTACAGAAGCATTGGGTGCTCTGCAAGGAGCAAAATAAGAGCCTTCATTTAGACGCGTGGCCGGCTTAACGGAGATTTGCCCGCCCTGTTTCTAACCGGTTCTGGTCCCCCCTCCTCTTATCAGCCTCTCCGTGTGTCGGTAATCACTTGACGCGCGGTTGGCGTAAGTCTTTGGCAGTACAGGAATTGAACGTTTGAGACCACGTGTTTCAGTGTTATAGTGTGTTAGTGCTGTTATAATGCCTAAAAGTTAATATACTTTAGTACACATAATCTTCATGTATGATTCCTATGTGGCAACAAACTCATGTACAGAAGTAAGACGGCAATTGATATATTGATTCTCTGCTTTTCGCGCGCCTCACGGAGAAACGGCTCGTAATCTTGTGAATAGATTTAGGGAAAGGGATCTGTTCTTGATAAGAAACCGAAAGTAAAAGTCTTGTTCTTACAGAGAAAAGCTCGTTGACATTGGAGTAAAGTTGTTTCCTTCCCCCCCCCTTTTTCGGACGAAATATGGTTTTATTTACACGCCATGTACCGACACAAAATAATAGATACTGGAGTGCAGAAAAACTTACTAAATATCATTGTATGACTAAAAAATTGGTGTTTGGTGCGCTCTGTACTTATTCTCTTGTCAATGATTCTCATATTAAAAAAGAAATTGCATGTATTACTCCATAAAATTTAATTTATTGCAAGCCAGTTTGTGAAGCATTGCTTAAAGATATAGAAATAGACACGAAAATGTATTAAAACTTTCTGAACCTGAAGTAGAAAATAGCATAATGCGTCATTGTCATATTTCTGATCCAAAATAAATTATTTTCTTATATACCATATATTGAACAAACTCAGTTGAAACTTTTATTCGTTTCAGTTCCTGCAAAAGCACTATGAAATGACAGAAGATTATAAAGATCGATTCCAAGGAATATAAATTTTATGATTTCGGTCATCCGAAGTTCTACATTTTGACAAACTTGAGCAAAGGCAGCACCTATTATTTTCAGTTTATTTATTTATATAATGATGTCTCTCGTAATCTAGATATTTTAAAGCGATACCTAGAGATTAAAAAAAATTCTAATATTTCATATTCTTTACCACGTTGTTGAAAGATTGTTTTCTTTTGCAACCATAACAAATACCTTAAAGGGGAATAGGTTGTCTAATAAAATGTTTCAGAAAAGCTAAACTAACCAATAGTAAAGTAACATGAACATATTATGTTTTCTAATAATTGTAAAGAATCTCTAAGGAATAAAGGAATAAATTATTTCTCACCAATGTTCTTCCAAACTTTGTAATTCAATTTCAATAATTTAAATTGAAATCGTGTCAAACTACGATTACTGATTTCTATAATTGTAGTCTTCAATGACTACACAATACTTTGTGCAAAACAGTAATCGCAGTGTGTAGAATGCAGTTGATCAGAATTGAACTTTGCTCTGCATCTCGTATACCTTAATAATCCTGCTATGAAAGAACTTGGCTTCTTGGAGCAACCCATGGAAAAAAAATAATAAATATATAAATAATAAATCCCTTTATGAAGGAAATGAAGCAATTGCATTTCGATAAACACAGTCAACTAAAATGAAAATTAGAAATCGCTTTTAAAGAAAACAAAAAAATAAATAAATAAAATAAATACACGATAGGATGTGATAGTTTAAATGTGAAAATTGTTAAATAGAGTGCACATAATTTTAGATATATGTCTTAAGTTATTGTACAGCTAATTAAAAGAAAGAAATATCTAGGAGTGCTACATACATATTTATAATAATAGATACAATTGTTATAATTAACGTGGTTCAGTCTTTTTTGCAGTGCATATAAAATTTATGTGAAAGCCATTACTAAAACATTACAAAAATTGGCTAAAATGTTCTTTATAAGAACAAACGGAATTTAATAAAAGCAGAAATTGTGCATACAACATTTTCACTATAAATTAATTAATCCAGAAACATAAAGCATTTAATAAACACATGTTTTATTTATAAATATTAGATACTGTAATTTGAGATAAAAGTTTAACTATTTTGAATAAAAAGTAATGCCATTGCATTTAATTCATGTAACAAAGAAACAAAGGTTAACATGGATTTAATCGGTAAAATAAATACTAAATTCGTAATAGTAAATAAAGAAACAGAACATATATAGCCTGTCGGTTTTGCTTTTTAATTTTTATTTTGAAGAAATTTTACGATAATGGAAAGTAAAGTTAGAAATGTTACTATATATGGATTTAATAAAGTACTATATCATTTGTTATCGATCGGGTTATAATAGGTGAAAATAAAATATTACAAAAAGCGTTACTTGAAATGAAAAGAAAAAAATAAATAAAATAACGTAATATAATAATGTACTATCAAAAGACAAAGGTTATGGTCACCTGGAGTCCTTATATATAATATTATTATAGAGAGAGACTAACTGAACAAATTACGTCCTTTAACTTTCTTATCTATGAATTATCGTATGATTCTGATAATCATATACATTATGTTTAAAAATTAATAACAACGATGTGCAATTAATTTAAATTTTAAAAAATTAGAAAAAAAATTAAAGTAAAAGTTACATGAAGCTATTACACTTCCTACTTGATTATAGGAAACAGAGGTTTGGACTGAATTGACTTCAAACAGCAGAAATGTGAAAGAAATACGAAGAACTGAACGAGTTAGAAATAAAAATTTGAGAAGAATTTTCAGATTGAGAACATAAATGATATAATAGAAACGAAGTGAATGGTGTGCTCATTTACAGTGAGCGCATAATACAAGAAAGTCAACATAATTTTTTAAATACAAACCAAGTGCAAAGAGGAGTTTAGGTCTGCCGAGGAATAGATGGTTGAAACATTGTACAAATATCACGAGTCATACAAAATCTTTTTATAATATTCCAAAATAATATCTGAACACTGAGAACAGCAAAAGGCTCTACATTCCAACGTCCTCAAAAACAATTCAGTTAATATCTAATACAGTCTTCACAGAAACACCCCTTGATTATAAATTATTAGAATTTTATAACCATGTACATTACGAAAAATATATGATGCCATTATAAAGAACGACTCAAGGAATTCCTGTTTTGAATACCACGGAATGTGTAATTGACGACGGAAACAATATATGGCATCATAGGCAAAACAAACTGAATTAGTTGCTGCTCTTGCAATTTTCATTTGTTGCATTTAAACAAATTGTTTGAATGTTTGCATTTCCATTCAGTTTGAATTCTGTAACATAGTGGTCTCGAGTCATTCTCATTCATATCGAAGGGAGCGTTTGGGCAAGGTGCTGTTCATAGACTCTGCAGCGAAGGTAATGTTTACCATTGTAGCTGTTATATACAGTAGCGCAATGTGTTCAGCTATCCTCCCTCCAAGCATATGTGTGAATGTGACGACCCCTACCACTTTTTCAGTTCGTGCAGGTGAGGGGTCACGAAGAAAACATCGTACTGTAGTTTTGAGTGTTTTGGAATAGTGCAGTGACAGTTCAGTATGTCTTAGACGATAGTTTCAACATTAAGCACCTAGGGACAAGACGATTGTGAAGTGATATAAAACTTATGAGGAGAAGGGATGCATATGTGATGAAAGGAAAAGCAGTTCGGACAATCAACCTGTCAATGAGGAAAATGTGGAACGTGTACGGTAGACGTTGTATGCAGTTCTAAGAAGTCTATGCGCAAAGTTAGCCTGCAGTTAAACACCCTAAATCCACCGTGTTCAAAATCATACCATTCTTCTGGGGTTTCGCTCTTACAAACTGCAATTAGTATGTAAGTCGAAACCTGATGACCTCCAAAACGACTTGCTTTCTGTAAACATCGCCATTGAGCCAATACCAGTAGATATTTTGGAGCGCGTGTGGCGTGAGTGGGAATATTGCATGATTTGTGCAGCTTGATGCTGGAGCACACATTGAGTGTTTGCGTAATGTGTACTAAAATACTTCAGTTTTTATTTCTAATGTAACTAGTTCCATGTAAATGTAACAACTGAAAGTGACACCATACCTGTTTACCCCGAGTGTTTCTGTGGACATCCTGTATATGAAAAGCTAAAATAAGTAATTGCAAGTAATAAAATGGTAAATTTTGGTACAATATAATGGATTTTAAAGTTGAGTCCTAACAGATCCCTATCCTGGATTTTGCTTCTGTTAAGAGCACTGTTTAGTGTTCGAGCACATTGAATTCTGTAACCATGCATATTCAGGTTATAATTATTCCACCTCAGAAAGATAAGACAGTAAGTTAAGCTTGCGACCGATATACTAGGAATCCGTGCAGACGCTATAACATACTGGACAGTAGAGATCTTATAATCTCATAATCCTTTTTCCTCTCCAAGCCTTCATTGAGTATATTAGTAAAGTAGATCTCTCTTATCCATAGAAGTGTTTTCGGTCATGTGGTGAAATGGCCCACAGTGTCTTATAGTGAGAGGTCTGACCCCGTTGGAGTCTGCCCCAGGGTTTCCCCAGATGTTCAGGCATTTCCTCCTGCCCCAAGAGATATTTTCCGCCAAAATTGCTGTGATTTACCATTGGGCGATGAGATTGCCACATCCCCAGCCAAACAAATCTTATATTTTTTTTGGCATAATCTCTACTTTCTTTGTCTTGAAGTGGCCGCCTCCGTGGCCTAGTGGTAGCGTCTACGACTACTAATTCGGAGGTCTTGGGTGAGATTCCCGGTCAGGTGAAGCTGCTTCAAGGTTTTTTTTTTTTTTTTTTCTATACCCAGAGAAGATGAATGCCAGATAGCTTTAAGGCGCCAAGAGCTCCGAGAGAGGGTGTCAAAGAAATGTATACATACTTCAAGCAAAGAAAAAATGTATTAACATAACAAAACTGATTTCACACAAACAGGAAATGATGACACTAAGCATCTTATACTTTTACAGTTACAACAGTTGCTCAGCATGCCCACCATCGGCGTAGATACACTTGTGAGTATGTTGAACTACTGATTGAGCAAGGTTTGCGAAAGTGTCCTCAGCGATGTTCCGAAACCACTCACAGTACTGCATTCTCCGATCAAGGTCATCTTCATTTAATGCATGCAAAAGTCTTGGAATGAAAACTTAGAACTTTGCTGTTTTAATAATACGACGACTTACGCTGGTTCTGCTACATTCCAAAACCATACCCGAGGACGCGGGGCCTGCTGCTGTGCGAGGTCTCCCAGATCTGCCCTTGTGAACATCCCATACGGTACCCGAGTCTCAAATTTGTCTCGAATGCGTGCAATTGTTACTCGCGTTGGCGGTTCTGTTCTGTACACACGTCTCCATTGCCTTTGAACTTCAACAACATTCTTGGCTTTTCAGTATCACTTCAAAATTGCTTTCCGCTGTTCAAACGATACTCTTGACTCCATTTTGTTGTAGTAACTCTAGCATAACTTAATGTGAGTCACATCTGTTTACAGAACATCATACGATGAACTTTACTTCATTTGTTAATTGTTGATTTACCTGCCACTTAACAACGATATCATAATGTATTGTGAGTCACCATACTACACATTACTGTTATTTTTCTGCCCAACTTGGAAATACGTTAAAGAGATATCTACAGTGAAAGAGTGTGTACATTTTTTGGCTTGGCACCCTCGGTATGTCATCATTTATTCATTTGATTATCCATAGGGTTAAGTTACCCCCTAGTGCACCATACCCATATAATTTCCTCTGGGATAAAGTAGTGGTGCCCTATGGGCGTTCCTAGAAGTCCGCTACAAAACCACCAGTTCTTGAGACATTGGGGTGGCATTGGAACAGAAAAAAATCTTCAAAGTAGATGACGCTTCGATCGGCAGTTCATGTATGTTGCGTGCTGACCTCCTTAAGTGCATTACATGAAACGTGTACTTTGAAAATGAATTCTTTATGTCTTTACTCGCCTACATTTCTAAACTACACACTGCGTTACGTTTTCCCAAACTCCGTTTGCGGAATCTCCAGCAACGTTTCCATAAACATCAAATTACAGGTTGACAATTACAGAACGAGAAGCAAAAATGTTACGGTGATATCAATATTAAGGCTTGTTAAGAGTGTCGGGTTACAGATTTGAATACTGCCTGTCTACACGAGGTTAACGAGTATGCGTTTGTTTCGTGTTTTTCATCCCCGGGTTCGTCAATACAAAAACTATTAGTTTTCATGGTCACATGTGTAAGTATGCACGTCAATGCTATAAAAAACCTTAACCTCAAAAGTTGATATATTTCGTAAAGTAACCTTTTCTTACTTCATAGAAGCAAATTAAAAAGAAATAATATAGGTACGATTTCACGTTATATGTAACAATTTTAACGGCATACGTACTACAGTCTCACTTAGTCAATATATTTCTTATAAATATTTTATATTTTAAATTTGTAATTTAAGAATATTTAAATTTATAAAGGCCCCAAAACAATTTCAAATGTTACCGTGATCCTTTTTCTATGCCATTGCTTGATGTCATATAATTTGCGAAGAATTATTTCCTTTATGCTTTAATTTTTTCTCTGATCCCTTTAAGTTCTTTTCAAGTATTTCTTATATTTATGAAGTGGTGCATAAACGTACGTGATATAATAGTGTTTTAAAAAGGGGTGCATCAGTTAAAACAAAAGAAATCGTGTAAGTGTAAGGGAATCATGGGTGATACAATGCACCTTTCAGTTAACTTAACAATGAGATTTCTTCAAGAATCTAAGCGTAAACACTGACTGTGCATAAAGCATTGAATACATATATTAAAAGTTTAACATACACAAACATTGTGTTTATGTAAAATATTATAAAATAATGACATCCTGTTCGACTATATGTCACGCCATAAGGGTGATATGGCTTACTGTCTTTCCTATACATCTTTATGACCAGGTTAACGGCCCGTTTTTACACCCACATTTATCGCACATGATTTTATTACTCTCATTCTTACCTAACATCACTTTCTGATTATACACCAAAGAACGTCTTCTACTAGGACCCTTCTTAACAATTTTCCAAAATATAATGGTTCATGTCCCACTTTGCTTAGGGTTTCCTATACAAAAACTACAGGTTGCCCTGTTCCTCTTGCCGGGTCAAGCCTAACAGCTCTGGAGTATTTGCACTCTGACTAGAAAGTAATATAATACACAATAATTCTACAAATGACATGAAATAAATGGAACAATGTATACATCATTAAAAATAGAAATTACACAGAATCAATTAATATGGCATTTATAATTTATCTGGGGGTTGAAGCTAATAAATTCTCCTTGAAATACTTGCACTTACAGATATACGCTATTTTCGGACATTCAAAACGCCAATTGCAGATTTCAAAAATTATACTAAAAGGTTTGTCAATCACTGCTGAAACTGTTTCAAAAATTAGATTTAGTTTTGAAGACCACAAATCAATTTCAGTTGAGTTTTACACATTTTTCACAACAGGAAATTTAAAATTTCAAATCAAAGAAGTTATTTATACAAAATACTGTAAAATGATTTGGATTTATTTAAATTCCATGAGATTATAAAACTCTGTACTTATAACTCAAAGTATATAAAGTTGTATTACATTTATGATGTCAACGTAATTTAGAAATAGTATATAGTATAAAAATACAAATGTTTTTGTATCCTATCCTTCTGACATCTGACAAGTACTAGTGTAACTAAATATAAATGATTCCCATAGTCCTTTTAGGATTAAGGATTTAGGTCTAATCCTTATAAGTCGATGATATTAAAAACAATTCATTAATAATCGGATATTTTTGCGACATTCATAAGAGAAAGTACATACTCACAAGGAAGTGTTAGAAGGTTTAGTTTTTTTTTTTTTTTTTTATTAGACCTATTCATGATTTCTATTATTTGTACCACATATTATTGGTATTGCTTTCTTTTGAATTATAAGCACCTTTTTAGTTTCAACAGTTTCTCCAGAATATTAAACCATATTTCACAATTGAATATAAATATGCATAATAAACTATTTTGAGAGTTGCTCTGAACTAATATGAATGAGCAAAGCTCGTATGCTGCCGATTTGAGTTTAGGTATAATATATTTGACATGTGTTTTACAACTGAAATGCGTCAACCTAAATAACTAGAAATGCGGTATACGTTGCGTTGTCTAGTATGCGATTAATTATTAATATTTATTTGCGTTGTGGGACAGATGAGTTGATGTTATGAATTTTATGTTTGTTTTGTCTGGATTAAATGATATTTTGCTAGTCTTCAACCAGTTACATGTTTTTTTAATAGTATTTAACTCCCGCTTTTTTTACTGCTAATGCATCACAGACTATGGACACTGACGATACATGGGATGAAATGTTGGGAAATATTTTTTTTTTAAGGAAGGAAACTTTCCAGACCTAAGTTTGGAGTATCTCCCCGACATTTTCCGTTTATTAGGACTGAGGAAAACCTGGAAAAAAACTCAAAGAGGACAGTTATGGCGGGAATCGAACGTCAATCTCCCCTCGTGAGTTCATGTCTTAACTTCGGCTACTCTCGGCAACGTTAATAAGCACAAAACTTTCTTTTTTCCCAAGATTAACAAATTATTGCTGGACGCTTATTACATTACTGCCAACAGCAAACAGAACAATAGTAGACATTTTATTGAAATGAAAGATAATGTATATTAATTACATAGGGCAGTGGGCTAAATGTTGACCTATGGGAGCCCATGCTAAATAATTACCGAGTTTGGAAAAACTAAAATAAAAGAAAGGAAACCCAGTCGGGTCCATTTATTAATACAAAGCAATACATAGAATTACAAACGAAACACAAACAGAAACCACAGTGTTTAAGAATAAACATATAGTACTATCATGGGAGGAAAAGATATGGGCATTCAGACACGCATCACACTGCTTCGCCAAGCATCATGGTTGCTGCATGAACCATTCCAAACGCGTAGACTGGACTTTTTCATCGTTTTGGAAGCGCTTGCCCTTGAGATATTGCTTGAGAGGTCCGAACACTTGAAAGTCACAAGGTCAGGGCTATGCGGATGAGAAGTCAAGAAGTTACTTCGGTAAGTGTTCTGCACGATCCGCGCATGTCATGATATGCCATGCTGATAAGTTGATGCAAGTTAGCCAGTATTTGAATGTAGCGCTAAACATAAACTAGTGCCGCACTGTAGTGCTTCCACTGTGTGCTAATTGACATTCTTTAGTTATGCCATTACATAAATATATTCTTGAAAAGGGGCTTTTTATGTACAATACATATGTGAAAACGCATTTTTGCAGAGAAGTGGTTAAACTATTCGCAAGAAAATTCCCTGGCAATCGTTTATCAGGTACAGAAACCAGTCGTCAACTTATTAAAAAGTTACGAGAGACAGGAACTCCCAATGACTACAAACTGACGGGAAAAAAAAAAAAAAAAAAAAAAAAAAAAAAATCGTATTCTGAACCACCGTGTTATTTTGCAAGAAAAGTTACATAAAGTACAGGGATTTCCTATGCAGATGCTGGCAATGTATATCCGCTGAGGGGTATCATTTTCAACATATCTTATAATACATGTTAGCGCTTGTTATTATCAGTTTTGAGAACCGTAAATTTGTATGCTTTCATTAATATGTAAATATGTACTAAAATAAAAATACTAACTTTATGCGTAACGATTCTATCTGCCTTTTCCATTTGTAGTTGCTACACTCCCTTAGTAACCAATTGCACTCAGGCGGCCCTTACCTCAAATAACCTCACTGTTGTTACTTTAGCACCACTTTAAGTTAGGAAATTTTAAATTATGTTCTTCCATAAAATGAACTACTTTCTAGTAAATATTGTGGGGACCTAATTTATTATATGTTTAGTGACTATCCTACCTACCTGTCAAATGATTCACTTATTTTGTGTTCTATTGCCCTTCCTTTTGTAGTTTTAGATCCTTTTTTTTTATGATTTTATTTAGTTCTAATCTCTTGGTTCTTTTACCAATTGTTCCCTTTCCACTGGGCATTCTTAAAGCAGTCATACACGTTTCAAACAAGTTGCAATTTCTTGCTTAATGTTCTTACATATTAGTCGGTCCTGGTGGTGTAGTGGTAACCACACTTGTCTTCTAAATCCAAGATCGCGGGTTCAAACCCGGCCGGGATCGATGGATCTTTTCGGGCGTAAAAATCCTAGGTATAGCTTCCTTCGGAAGGGAAGTAAAGCCGTGGGTCCCGTGTCGTACATTTACGGCACGATAAAGAACCTCAAGCCTGAAAGAGAGACCTCTGAGCAAAATTTGTCGGCCGTTTCACGCCCTGAGTTGAATGGGACGCTGATGACCTGAGCTGTTAAAGAGCGTCCGTAAATAAATCAAATTAAATTCTTACATATTTGCTACTCATAGTTCCGCCACTTCCATAACATAAGTTATGCTGTTTAAAAAAAAAAACTGCGGGTTAACAGTCGTGATTCTCATTAGAATCTGCGTGCTAAATTAAAATCTGTAATTAATTTTTCTCTGTAAGGTAGAATTTTAAGTTATAGGCAATTAAATTAATTTTTCTAATTTTGTTTCATGAAGTATAAAAAAGTATATACACAGGCTTGCACATTGCTATCCTTTGTTTGAAATAAAACGTTTATTTCAAAATCAAGAAATATGACCAAAGTCGGTTTTTCCGCAAGAAATTAAAAAGGTTAATATTTTTCTCTTATGATCAATTTTGCAGTCTGGAATAATGTTCCAGCGGTAGTTAGCAAGCATTGTAGACATGCATTTCTCTTCATGCCGCTTTTCCATGATAATTATATCTTATGAACTTTTCACCATGTTCGCTAGATACATCACTGCAGCTCTCAGGGATGTGAATCTGGGAAATGCAGCATCCTAAATCTCTATGTGCGTTTACCACCTGATGAATCAATTTGTCGCTTGTTCTAAATCCTATCCCTTTTTAAGTTTTCTACTTTGGAGACCCACGAGCACACCCTTCTTTATTTTTAATACTGAAAGAAGAACTTTTTTAAAACATACATAAACCTTCTTCCAGATTTATTCATGGCCTTTACAATATTTTAAATTCCAGTTTAAAGTGCAGAGAATGCAGCAGAACATCTTCACTGGCTACCAATGTCTTATTCTGTATACTTTTGTCTCCCACTTCTCATTATGTTGAGGTCAAATCTTTCCTTTGTAATGCGAATTAATATCGTTGCTATCTCTCTCACTCACTCACTCACTCACTCACTCACTCACTCACTCACTCACTCACTCAGAAACATCCATATTAGGCGTAACCTTTTGAGACCCAATATTATGGCAACTATTTTCAAATGCGTTTGATTCACGCAATTAAAAGGTAAATAAAACGTAAAGTGAGGGACAAATTTTAATAACCTCGACCCATCCGACCGAGTCCCGAGTGTCATCGCTTCTCTATAAACCTAACGAGATAGCTGGAAATTCTCCAGCGTTGTCACTGTCACTGTCACTGTTTTACATCAAAGAGTGAACAGAAACGTTTAATATTTTCTGTTTCTCATATTATTAAGAACACCTGAGGGTGCCTGTATTAATAAATAACAAATAAATTAATAACTATTTTCCTCTCTTCCGTTAGATCTAAACAGTACTGAAAGAGATTATAGAGACATGATATCGTTGTTTTCCTGAGCAAACTCCGATACACCTCATTCCTCACGCGTTTTATGTAACGTAACATAAACAGCTTCATGACAGTTATCTCAGTTCCAGGAAAAAATGTCATCAAGACCTGTCTCTTACTATATCAACCCATTTAAAATAACGAAAACGAACTTCAAATCTTCTTGACATCTCCACCTATGAACAATTAATTATCACACCATCTCTCCCTTCATACCAAACAACTTTTGTCTTAAGATTTTTTTTTTTTTTCGGTTGCTAAAAATGATCGTATTAACCAGGTGGCCATTTTATGTTCCTGGTTTGTATATTGCAGTTGAAAAGTACAGTAGTTAACGATGTAGAACAATTCCCAATGAATATATACTTCAATAAATTAAAAAGAAACGAAAATAATTCAAGCATGTCATTATTCTTTCTCGAAAACAGTAAAAATATACAAAACTATTTCTGATATTATTTTTGATGCGAAACTTTTTAATTCTACTGCAGAAGTAAATATTTGCATTTTCTACGTTTTTTGGCTCCTCATATATGTTGCAAAATAAATTAGAAGTAGTAGGAAATGATTTGCACTTAATGCTTTGCTAAACCTAAAAGAAAAAAATATATAATATACAATTATTAGTAAAAATGTAAAGATGTTTCACTGTCAAGTGTTTTAAACAAGAACGAAACATGAAATTAACAGCTTCCTGGAAAGAAAACTGCAAATGTTCACAAATTACAGCCTTATGTATAAATTAAACTGAGTAAAATAGATAAAACAGGCATGGTTAGGCATGATAGGTATAATAACAGAACTTGTATAATATATATATTTAAATTGAGTAAAATAGAGAAAAACAGGCATGATTAGACATGACAGGTATAATAAACAAAACTGTATATATATTCAGTTTAAGAGATGTCACATAGCTTTTCTTCCAGTCAACATTTTCTTTTTTGAGTAGTGTTTAACGCCCGTTTTAACTACTGAGCACCTCAGGCGGTACCAGTCAACAGTGCCAAGTCCAAAACGGCAATCACGGAAACTGGAAAAGCTACTGTTATCCTGCGTCCAAACTTGAGCATTACTTCTTCATTCGTTTCTTACAGAGGAAAGATCAAAGCTGCTTACAGCATATTCTAGATTCTTTATCCAAAAGGTATTAAATATGTAAACTCCTTTTTTTACTTGAAGCAGAGATGTCTGTGTACTTAATGTCCATGAGTTGATACAATATGAAACTATGTATACGACCGTATATTTTATGATCAATTATGGCAGTGTTTAGTTTACAATGTGTAAGTATGTTGTACTTCCTTTTAAAGCTACTTTTCTAGAAAGCCTCATTCCATGCACCTTGATCGATAAACCTTTCATAACAGGACTTTCTTCTCAAGCCGTCCCTGCATATTCTATGTGTGCAACGAATTATAGTAAGAAATTGTCTAGCTTGATATGTACAGTTATGCTCGGCAATACTTTTACTATCACTTTGATATCGCTATATTTCAGTCTAAAGAGAGAGAGAGGATTGCATTCTAATGCTACGAGATGTTAACAGAAAATGTTTAATTAGAGGGACCGTTTACCAGGAGAAAAAGAGAACTACAAATTTATTTTAGTTAAATATCTCAGGTTTGAACTATCTTTATAATTGCAGCAGATTTCTGGTACAAGAGAAAGGGACTCTTTTATTCTAAAGACTGATACTCTAACAACTTTATTATGTTCCTTTAACGTATTCTGGAGCTACACATTTGATTAACTGAGAAGAAAGAGGAAAAGAAAATTGTAAAATATCCCTTATATATATTTAACGAGGGGGTGAGCACAATGAAACCTTTCGGTCATAAGAATAAGACCAGTAGTTGGGAATGCTATAATTACTTCCATCAGTAGTCTTTCCATTTGCCATCGGATTAAGTCGTCAAAACATTCTATTTGCTCACTATAAATTTAAGAAACATATGTACATAAGCAATACATATAATTAAAATTATAACATGTTAAAGAAAAATTTTGAAAGATTAAACATACATTTTATCTTTCCGCGCTAGCGAAACTAGAGTGGAAGCGGCATACAAACAGCATACCAACCACGCGACCGACGAAGTACAGAATACCTGCTTGTTTTTATCAAAGAGATGCTAAAAAATATAATTTTGTAGCATTATGTGCTGATTTATGGCTGACTCCAGCTTAGTGTGCCAACTTCGAGATATATTTTCACAGCGATTGTTCTAAATAAACAACAATATCATTCAATTTTTCTTCTGTTTAAACATAAGGCCTTCGCCTTCTCTTCTTGTCCAATATTGATCCCGTTGTTTTGAATTTTAGGCCATAGCCTTTGCAGGTGAATAAATCAACGAAAAATATTTTTGAAATTCTCTACTACAATGAATAGGTAATTTGTACGTTAAACACCTACAGCGAATGAAATGTCTTTGTTCTGCATTAAATCTCTGAACAGCAGATACAAAGAGAGATACCCAACACTACGCATAACAGACTTAATACCCTGAAACTCAACGCAATACTACACAATCAGCGACCATGCCCATCCGTTAATGATGATGCACAGCTCTCGCACGAGAGCGAGGAAAGACAAAACGTATGCACCTTACGTAATAAGAATCCTATCTAATACTTCACACGATATGAAGTTTCGCTTTGAAGCAGTCGGCTACCGGTAATTTTTAAAAAATATTCAGGCAACATGATGAATATTAAACGGCCATTGAAATGTGCAAATTGCTATATATGGGAGCAAGGACTGCAAGCTTTAATTATCCATAGTGGATATGTTAGTCGAAAAATTTTGATGCAAATAACCCCCTCATTTCTTTGCAAAATAAGTTTGAATTTGCTATTGTGCTGTGTTGTTATTATCTATGATCAAGTTCCAGCATATCATAATTGGCGTTTAATGGTTTTGATGAGCTTTAAGGCGATATCTAGGATAAAGTTAAATCCAACTGAAACAATAAAATCGCAGAGAAGCGCTTTGCACAAAAGTTATTAACCTACAACATGTAATTACAGTAGAACTATAAAATGTAAAATTATAAAACTACATTAAATCAAAAACGGGGAATATAACTGATTTTACAAGAAACCCAGTGCAATCCAAGATTTTACTTTGATACTAAAAGCAGCCTGTAAATTGCCAGTGTCTACTGCGTGCACACAAATTATCTAATCGACTGAAAGTAGTTTATGCCTCATTAACTTATTCATTTCATCCTTTCAAATTGATCATTTTGTGGTCAATGAGGAGTGACTAATTTGGTCAGTGGTGTTATCATTAGATTGAAGGAATATATTCCTTATTCATTTTTATCAAACTTCACATTTCTTGTTTGTTGCTTATTATATGCAAAAAGGACTTATGTACCATCTGAAGTAAAATTTGTGAGCTATATTAAATTATTGAAAATATATTCCTGCGGTAACCGTAAAAAATATCTTCGAATATATTCCTTACCTCAACATTTCACAATTATATCCCACTTACTAAAACGACCTCGTCTTAAATATTTCTATTTATACCCGGTTATTATCCTGCACAGACAGCATGACCAAAAAGGTTTGGTGTTCATACTTCTTGGTTGTAATGACTGATAGAAGCAGATTAAAAAAATAAAAGTTAAGTTAAAAAGGACGTTGATTGTTGAAAAGAGTCAAATTATGTAACAGCACAGCTTCTAATTAAATTAGTAAGTAAAATAGCAATATTGACCTCATGGTTGTACATCCGAGAATGAAATATCTTTAGTTTTCTGGATTTTAGAGGATAACTACCGAAATCTGAGATTTGAGCTCGTTGGAAATTATTAAGGTAATAAATTGATTTTTTTTTGTGTGTGTGTGTGTTGTTTGGTATATTGGGATGTGCTATGGAAATGACCAGGGTCAGAATCTATAGAAATACATTACTTTGTAATTTACTAAGTACTAAAGGCCTATTCCTATACAAATAAACAATATTAAATTGTTTTAATCTTGCAGTATATATGAACAAAATGCATTTTATGCACTTTTATATGGATCAATGATGTACATTAATGAAGACTCCAATCATAGTCGCTGCTATCTTTGGCTGTAATAAAATATTTAACAGAATGAGATGAGATAAAATCATGCTTTATATACTAGGATTTTTTCCTGTTATTTACAAATGAACGGTAAAGGGGGAAAGAGTGGTGCCAAAAAGTATATTTTTAAAGGACAAGCTTTTCATAGTTTCAATTCTCAAAACATGAAATCATAAACTGAACATAAAAACATAAAAGAGTTAGAATCGCAGTAATTTTGTTGTATGAAAAGAGAATGTCAATTCCTTAACTGGTAGATGCCAGAGCTAAACTAGAATTTTAATGCAATTTTTTTATTTATTTTCACAGCTCGTAAAGCAGAGACTCGAAGTCTACTTCCGCCAAATAGCTGCACAATTTCTTCAAAATGTTCAAGTGAGTATACCCTCTAAATTTGTTTATATTAGCTTATATTTCGTAATATTTTAATTACTTGAAATTAGGTTCTGAAAGTCAGTGAACTAATAAATAGCATGACAAGAATTTACATAGGTTTGCCCCATCAGACGTTCTTACTTACATTTTTTCATGGTGGGATTTCCTTTCTCCACTACCAATTGTGTTCACTTTGATGTTCACGGGCTTGAACTATGGCAAATTTCCATTGTAAAAGACTGCACCGTAGAACAGGAAGGGGAACATTAGCCCACTGCTCCTGGCCCACTGATCCTCAATCGCGGTGTGAAGATGAGAAGCAAGGCGCTGTTTCAGCAGACAAAACCGCCAAAATCCGTTCGTGAGCCACCTGATGACTTCACAGGGATACTTTTAAACGGTATCATGTTGACACTCGTTTTCACATCTTTCCGTTGATAGTAGTCCTGGGATGATCGAGAAGCGTGACTGGATGCTTTATCCATGCAAATATTTGGGGCACCCTCACCATACAACCGGGGAAAATCTGCGGTAGTAATCTGCAATAATTTTTATATTTTTGGCAATTTTGTGAATGTTAAGTTTTCCCCGAGCGCAGTAGCCTGCAACGACCATGAACCCCGTGGGTAACTTTTCCAGGATGAAGTTGGAGCGCCTCTTTTGGCCCGCTTGAGGGGGTTTATTTGTGTCATCTAGATAAATCCTGCTTCATTCCTAGAAACCACTCTTTGCCAGTTTTCAGCAGTCACTTATAGTTTTCTTGCATTTGTGAAGCATTCTCTAATGTGCTGTTCATTCTTGTCGTGCCCGCATGTTTTATGTCGTCGTTCTAGGTCCAAATGTTGGTGCATTGTCCTGTCAACGGGCCTCTTAGGTTTCCCAAATGCGGCTGGCAATGATCCTGTGTGTTGGAGGGTTTTCTTGTGTCACTGCTACTCTCACCTTGGCTTTCTAGGTCGCGCTGTTTGCCTTCCCCCCTTTCTTGTTATTTATTTTGGTAGATTGGACCTCATATGGAAAGCCGTTTTTGTGCAGTTATGTTATACGGCCCACACATGACTTACTTATTGTAAGACTTTTTCTCTTTACACCTTTCTGCTATCACCAAAAGGCTGTGATCAGCGTCGGAAAGCTCAACAATGTACCTCTCCTACAATCAGCGAGTTTTAAAAATATTGTGCAGTAATATTTGCATGGGACTGTACCAACAGACTGCAGGCACCTACCGACAAACAGATGCTATAGCATATGTAAGCATATCTCATTTCGCATCCTGTATAACGATTCAAAAATCATCCCAGCTTAACCTGGGCACCTTCCGTAGCATCGTCTTCGTTTGATGGGGATGTCGTGTCGTTGCTGAATTTCTTGTGAACTTATTAAGCCGCATAGTTATGAATTTCTTGCAGCTTTTGAAAACTCGTTTTTCAGCAGATTATGGAACACGTTCAAAGCATTTCAGTCATTTACAGCAACAAAGGTACGTGCCGTTGAATGTTAAACATTTTACTTGCATAGAACGTTCTTCCAACCGATTCCCCCCTTTTTTCTTACTAATCATCTCTATCCATATCCCGCTTGATACTCTGCAGTCACTAATTTCAGCACAAGACGCAATTTTACACTTTCCTGTATATTATTTAACAAAATTTCACGTAAATAATCCTATAACCACAATGATCTAAAACAGTGCGATTATTTGAGTTACGGGCCGCCTGAGCGCATTTAGGGAAGTGCAGCTGCCACAAGAGTAAAGTATGAGATATAGTTGTCACGAGTAAAGTTAATATTTTTTATTTCAGTATTGATACCTTTACTGAAAGCACAAAATGAGTTTTTACTTGCCTCCTAAACCCAAAACGCGGGTTCGAACCAGGACCGATGGATTTTTTCGGGCGTAAAAATCCTAAGTATGGCTTCCTTCGGAAGGGAAGTAAAGCCGTGGGTCCCCGTGTCATACATTTGCGGCACGAAAAAGAACCTCAAGCCTGAAAGAGAGACCTCTGAGAAAAACTTGTCGGCCGTTTCAAGCCCTGAGTTGAATGGGACGCTGATGACCTGAGATGTTAAAGAGCGTCCATAAATAAATAAATAAAAAAAAACCAAAACAAAATGAGTTTGTTTTTAAAATTTCATAATAATAATAATAATAATAATAATAATAATAATAATAATAATAATAATAATAATAATAATAATCACTACTCTGTGTTACAAGAGATGTAAAATGATGCCCCTCAGCGGCAATATATTGCCGGCATCTGCATAAGAAATTCCTGTATTTCATCTAATTTTTCTTCAGTAAGAACACGGCGTTTCAGAACACATTTCTTGTCATTGAAAGATCTTGTCTCTTATTAATTTTTAAGTTGGTGAAACGTTTCTGTACCTGAAACAAGATTGACAGATTTGTTTCCGAATTACACTCCCAATTTTCTACAGGAATCACATTTTACATACCTATCGTAAATACGAGCCCGTTCTTCAAGAAGTGGTATAACTGACGAAGAACAATCACCACGCAATTTACACACAATGAAAACTTCGAGTAACGGGCGAACGCATAACCATTCACTGACAAAGTCCCTCTCAAACTAACTACAAACTGCCACCTGCACATGCATTATAGATCTTAACTACCTACATTTCCCCGTTCGACGATTCCGTGCTCTGCCGACCCGTAACTCAAATAACGTACCTGTATCGTCACTGATGATTTCGGGCGCAATCCAGTCATAGCTATGTTTCTGTTCTGGGCGACTCTGTTGACATCCTCCTTCGCAGATATTTCGTCTTTATAGGAAATTTAAGTGATAAATTTTTTGGGATTGAGTGTTTTTATCATCGTTTTAATACTGCTTTTAAACAGATGCAGTGACTTTCGAACTTTCCACTTTTTATTGACGTTCTTCTTTATTCCTTATACGCTTCAAATGTGTTTCATTAAATGGTTTTTATAGTCTAATAATTTTGTATTCCTGAGGCAATATAATAGATGAGCAGCCATGTGTACACTATGACTATATTAGGAGCAATTTGATTCGCTATCATTCGGTTTGACATGCGGCAATGGTATGCATTAGGTACTTTCTGGAATATTCCAGAGTATAATAATTTGCTTCCTGTTTTCTTATATTTAGCGCAAATGGGTTTTCTATTATACAGAATGAAAAGTGCTTAAACTATAGGCAATAAATAATTTTTAACATATGAGGGAATCCATATTAAGAATCAAGTCTGTTGTCACAGTTTTGTAAATGAATAATATGAATTCGACATCCTCCTGTAGATGCCCAGTCAAGATTTACCCTTGCAGGTATTCGGAAGAAAAATCACCAGGAATTGGCTTGGGAAAAGTGGTTTTCTATTAAGGGACAGTAATAGTTTACAAATGCAATCTAATTCATACAATTATAATGATATATAATCCACACGTTAAATAGAATTCAGTCTTGAAAAATGAAACTTGTATAAAAACGGATTTCAGCAACATATCATTTAAATAATCATAAAAATTTGAAAACGTCGTTAAATTTACTATACAATAATGCATCAACTTCTTGAGAAATTACAACAGAGCACAGGCATTTTATAAACGCTTACACTTCGATTGTAAATAAAAGTTTTAATGGCGCCCATAAAATACAATAACATTAACATGTGGGGCTTTAAAATACTAGTTTCCCTACTAAAATAGCAAAATATAAAGGAAACTTTAAGCCTATGTACTTAATGTGCATTTATAACATTACAACAAAAATATACTGAATCCTCGAGTTACCTTGGTCACTGGGTCTAACGGTTAGAGAAGACTTTAGAATGACAAGCCGAAACATTTACTGAACCCGAGACTGCAGTCAGCTCGTTGTTCAGCACAGGACACAGGAACCAAGCCAGTCAGAACACCGGATTTTAAAAAATTTGAATATCTAACCGGCCAATAGTAAATAGAAGCCTTTTAGCAAACCTTTCTGACATGGACAGAAGAAACGAATATCTACAAATATCACAAAATTTGAGTATGGAAGAAGGCAGAAATGTAGATGGTCAAACGACGACCCCAATCATCGATATTGAGAATCTCGATTCTTCTTCTATAAGAGTCCCATCTTCAAAACTTGTAGATGAACATCAGCCAGGAAGCCAGGATGAAGGATTTAGTTACAGTATGTATAATCAGTTATAAGTTTGTAGGTGAAGCATGAGATAGATAAGAACACAGTACGCAGAAATCTGTCTCTCTATACTATTGATAACGTTAGGTTTTCGGCCACTGGCGCTTTTCATTAACTCTTGTGACAATGCCGGTATTGCAAAAGCTACTGTTTTCAGGATTATCAGAAAAGTGTCCGTAGCAATTGCATTCTAAAGAGGAAGATACACATCACCCGAGAATTATGAATAACTTCTATAACTAACATTTTTCTAGATTGTACATTTGTTTACGTTGGCAAATTTTCCAGCATTGTTCAACTAATAGTGACTTCAATTTCGAAATTAGGAATAGCTGCCATGTGGCTTGGATCAGTACAAGACAGTACAGCATTTAACAATTCTCCCTTCACATCTCGGTTTCAAATATACCCTGGCCGCTGAAACTTTGCGTTTTCAGTCGGCAATCATACAGATTAACAAATGAGGAATACTACCAGTTGTACCTTCAAAACCAATTACAAAGTAGCATTATCGGTCAGTCAGTCGTGACGTATAGTGTTTGCAGCCGATTTCTATCATGTGTTTGAATTGAGTTTTTGTGATTAATTGAAATGGTTAATTTATATTAGTTAAAAACTGTCCCTAATATGCCATTTGCAGTGATTCACAGAGGCAAAATGCTGTTAGAGATGGCACATAGCGGCTCCAAGCTTTACTTACTTAAAATCATGAACAAATATCTGCTCAGTAGATATCTCACTGTTGAAAGTTTGTCCTTTATCATGTTTACATTACAATGTCGCAGTTTAATTGTGGTTATAAAAAATTCTGGAGTGAAGTAATTCACTATTGCATACACTTAATATACGTTTACTAGGCGACATTGAAAACTCCACAATATCAACCGTTAAACACATGGCTGTTGCAACGTCGCATCCGCAGCATAGCCAACATTACACGAACTGGCACTAATTGTCAAGTGCAAAGTTTCAGCGGCCCAGGTATAATTAATGGTGCCTGTAAGGTTATACAAGTTATCTATTAAAGAAATATTTTAACTCTGCACCTATATCCTGAAACAAGAGCCCAAATCAGGTATAATGCAGCACACGTCAATACACACAACTAAATACAAGAATGACAGGAGTGTGATAATGAAAGGACTTTCCTGTTATCATTCTGTGATTACGAACCATACTCCAAACACAGTTAACTTGCGACAACAGCTATAGTCGAGACAAAAGATTGAATGCATCTTATTATTTCTCTATACTTCTGTGCTACTTTTGGAAAAAGTCTGTCCTACTTCTTCTCTTAATGTTTGTTAGAAGCATCTTATTGTGATGGATTATATTTTCGTCAACTGTATCCTTCCACATCTCCACCAATGGGAGACATGCTAGCCTCCCCCCACCCTTTGGACTTGGTCTGCTCGAGTTAGAGAGGAAGAGCTCTCAGCCTTGGACACTTGAAGTTGTGGAGAGCTTTCCTGGCGCTAGAAGAAAATCTATCGATTTCGAGACCTCCTGGTCACACTTGAGTGTGCCCACGGTTCTTGTACATTTCTTTTCCATTTTGATGCTAAATTTTTATTATTATTGCTATTATTGTTGTTGATATTGTTATCATCGTTGTTGTTGCTGTTATTTTGGCCTTTGTATAACTAAAATTATTTCATTCTCATTAGATTTTGGAACAAAAGTGTTTTTATTTTCCCTTTCCGTGAGCTTTTCAACTTATATTTTTGTGTCCAAGAGGTGTCCAATCCGATTTTTTGAGAATGCACATTTACTTATTCTGGTTAAATGTATGACTCCATTCTTGTTTAGTGCATCTAGCTTGCTTTTTATTTAAATATTATTGAACTAAAGATCAAGCATTATAATGGGAAGGTCTTAATAATGCTCATTTGTTAAAAAATACTTTGTATGCATTGGTCTTTTAAATAATCCAAGTCTCAGTAGGTTATCTAATGGTGGGTGTCACCTTCTAAGGAAGAAGCATACTCCTTTATACAGGAAGTGGTTTAAAACTTAATTTCTTTGGAGGAAGTGAGTTGCTTAGGTGGGGATTCGTATTCTTGCGATCGTGTTGCGCCCACGTTAATGCTACATTGTTTATTAGTAATTATATGAAAACAAAGGTACATCGCAATGCGTTCAAATGCCTTAACATTTTGACACTGTTTTCTTGATCCGTGCTGTTCACAATTTTCGGGCACTTTAACAAGGTGTTAACTAACATTAACTGAAAACGTTTGATGGAAGGCAGCATTCTTTATAGCTTTTAAGGCTTTAACATGATATTAACAAAAAACTTGTTAGTGTATTTTGAACATCTGTTAATAAAACCGGAATATGGCCACTATTATTTCCACTTTCGAACACTGACGCACGTTCGCCTAAAGATAAGACGAATATTCTTGATCACTCATAGAGTGGAAAGTCGAGCCCGAATATAATTTTTAGAGAGCTGGGTTCTTGGTATTGAGGAAAGTACGAAGTTTTAAGCTCGAATTTGAAGAAGAAGCAGAGGAGATACAGCTGTTGGTTACTATACTCGCCATTAGCAGTGATAGTTCCTGAAAGTCTCCAATTCACCATGGAACATGTTTCTGCGAAGAGCATTGACGTGGTTCCTGCTCTAGATGTGAATTTCTTCAGACCATACAGAAAGTTGTAAAGTACATTATGGATATGACGTTGGTCCTCACTCCTGACTACCGGGAGAGTTACAACTTCATCAAGATTCACTCACTACCTGATATTAAGTTCTAATTTGGCATTTTAACAACATGCAAAAACAGGATACACGATAAAGAACATGTTCCATTCTAAACCCCTATACAGTTTTGCTTTGACAGTATTGAAGGTGAACGAAATCATCAAGGATGTGACAAGGATGCAGTTTGAGATGTCTATTGCAAACACTTGTTATGACCACTATGTTGTTTCATTACATATTTCTCGTGTAATGAAACTATTTCAAATTATATATGTATGTGTCAAAACATTTGTTATTGTAACGTTTGATTATCACATCTGATGCACCTTTTCGAATCCTGGCATAAAATCTTGCACTCTTGCTTTAACGCCAATGTCCTTTCGTTTGCCTATAGTTTAATACATCGACATAACATTCCTTACTGCAAGGTTCTTCTATCTTCTCTTGCCAGCCAAGGCAATATAGGTAAATGCATAACATTTAAGAGCGATTAAGAACTATTTGCGAATCATGAAGGATACTTCCATTGGAATACCCATGCATGGATGATATCCGCATGCACACACTTCTTGTTACTGCAAGGTCATATCACTCAAGATATGTTTGTAATTCACGCCATTATGTACATCCTCTGTTAAAGGGAGTCGTTACAATAAACCCACATGTCTACAGTCAATTGGCGGTCTTGCATAACGTTGAAATGTTAAAGCTTCTTGTAGGTTTAGATAGTAGTGAAGAAAATTTAGCTTGCATTCCAGGACGTAATGTAAATGCAGAAAGAGCATTCTGTTTGATATGTGGTGAATAATCAAAGGTTAGAAATAACTAAAAAATTGAATCACTGAAAGATATACTGTTTATTAAGGCATTTCTTAAGATCACATTTTTTCATTAGAGATAACATTTAATTGAACTACAAATTGTCCTACACTTTCTTTTAAGTAATGTATTTTATATCTGAGTGATTTTAGAAATGATAATCGGTCACTCTACCGAACAGGAACGTCACCTACAGAACGGTAGATTTGAGCAGATACGTCATTAAATTGTACTTAATTGCAGATTACCTAATTTATATCAACACACCGGTACAATGTTAGTAATTGCTTAAGTAAAATATAAGTAAATCACTTCTTTCTTTATAACAACAAATAGGAAAGAAAAAGTTCCAGTTAATTCGACGAGTTATTGATGATTGTGAATATTATATGAAGAATGTTTTTGGCATAAGCAACACAACAAATAATTATCATAATTCAGCTCTATTACGTAAACTATGCCATCTTTGCATTGACTTATCTGTTATTATGTGTCAGAACCCCCTTCCCTTTGTCGCCCCCCCCCCCAACAATGCTGTCACCGACTCCTGTGTCCTTTGAGTGGTCGAGATTAGTGTGGAAGCGTCTATCATGATGACGTCAGAGTCTAATTCTGGGCTTACTACGAGCATGCCTCTTGACTACAGAGTACCAAGGGGAAGTGATTTAGAGGCCTAAAGCCATTTTCGGCCAACTATTCAATATTTGTACGGAAATTGCTCTTTCCCCACGCCTCATCCACTAACTAAGGCATTTCTGTAAGTCTCATAATATTCATTTTAAGTGTTTTTAATTTCGGGGATTCTCGTTGCATTGTATAGGATCTTCAGGTTTACGTATCTATAATTGCAAGGCAAGCACTTTTGAGATTAATACTTTGTTACTTTCTAGTTGTACTTTGCCGTTAGATTTCTTTGTTGGTCGAATTGAAGCCAAGCACGTGGCACTATTAATCTTTTATCGTACATTTTATTGTGCTTTGACATTAAACCCTTGAATAGAGTATGTCTCCAGCATTCTGATTTTATATTGTGCTTTTGATTATTTCCTTGTAATAATAAGTGTACCTTTTGCACAACTCTTCTCCCGCAAATGAAAATATCTTTCAAGGCAAAATTTGAGATCCCTTCCTTAGCACGTTTCCTAAATTTGACTCGATGCTCAGGCCTAAACGGAAGAATGCCATACTATACCTTGTACTAATAGTAATGAAGGAAAGAAATACACCACATGCGGCAGAAGACCTAATTTTAAAAGAAGTTTTAGAAACAGCTAAAGATAAATTTAGTTATCTTCATTTAGCAAAGGCATCTCATTTGGTATATGTTAAATAAGTCACTGTTTAAGATTATTGGTGGCTCATACAACTAATTATACAAAAGAATATGAGAGTTTTTAACTTTTCCTACTTTCTAAGAACGTGTTTGAATGTATTTTACGATGTTCTGGCATAAAACTAATTTTAATTAGGGGGAGAAAATTTCCGCTTGTGATTTAAAATCTTAGATGGCAAATTTATGATTCAGTTTTTGTGCATCTTAATATTTGATATATTGTTCAAGACAAGCGAAGCATTGTAATATGTTTCTTGGCTGAATGTTGAAGATTCGATAGGTCGGTAGGTGTGAAATAAAATTGCTTTGTGCTCTGAGCATTCTCATCTCATCCCCTTGATTGCAGACAGCTTGAAACCTGCTAATGATTGAATTTTACAGGGTTGTCAATTTTTCCCCAATTTCCAATACACTTGGCGATATGGCTGAGTTCGTTAAAAAAAAACTCCGGATATTTTGGGCTAGAATACAGCGATATTCTATAAGGTGTTTTGTTTTCATTTTTAAGCTTATTTGTGTGTGAATTAAAAACAGCAGGAATAAAAAGTGGTCTTTAGACAAATTAAATTGAATTTTTATTCTTTGACAGTAAGGCAATGCGCTTGAGATCTAGCATTTTTTTAAATTAATAATGTTTAACTTCTATTTATACTGCTGAGTGGCATCACAGGCGTGGACACTGATGATTAGAGACAGGGATTTTGTGCTCTAATAATCCCTTTAATATGCATGCATTTATGCGTTGAAATCTTTCATAATATACACCTAAATATGCCTACATAAAACGTATTAATGCATAATATTGATATAAAATTTTAACGGAATTTTATGTAACATCACAGGAGCTTAGGGGTTTGTATACAAAAGCTGTAATTTGATCTGATTTTTGTGATATTTCACTAGGCAGTACGGAATGTTTACCTGCTAAGATTTCTTCAAACTCCAACATTGTTTTTTTGAAAGAATATTATTTACTTTTTCCTTCATTATATTGCCAACACTTCCAGGTATAGAATTTCATTTGGAGACAGGGGTTTTGGAGTTCATTAACGACTGGCACAATATACTGTTGTTTTCCAAAGAAGTAATAGCAGAAGGAAGATGAGGAAAATGCGTAGATATGTAAGAAAGGTTAGTTTCTACTTTTTGTTCTTTAACCCTTGAGCAATTTTAACTTATGCAGGAAAAACTGAATAAAATATATTCACTACATTCCTGTTTCCAAATGTTCGGTGCAATATAGAACTGCACATAACTATGTTCCCTAGCGCGTTAAAACTTTTGATTGTAAAACTATTAACGGTTGAATATTTTGAAATGCTCTCCTTTGTGAAATTAGTGAATAACTTTTTTTATAAATTTTAATGTATATTAAACAATAAACTTTAAACTAAAATTAAAATTACATATAAGAATAGCCACGACACTTGAACCTAATTCCGAGAACTCCTTAACAGCCACCTTCATACCGTGAGGAATGGTTACAACCAGATCAGGCGGCGATTCACCGATGTGACGGGACCTATTGATTGCTTTACGTGAGTGACAGGTCCTCACACCCACGCATGCCCGAGCAAAGTGTCGTGTGAATAAACATCTCTAGGCGTCTAATGTGACCTGAACCTTTCCCCTTCATCTCCCTCCTACCGTGACCACTAAGGCACAGAAGGCGACTTCGGACCCCTGAAAGACCCGGGGTATGAAGTGGTAACCTCGTGTGGTTATACAACCCTTAATAACATCAACATCCACAATAACAACCGCTTGACTGTGAGCTACCACCAGTGCTGCCAAGTTTCAAGGCACATGTTATTCGGAAATATTGTATTTGTAAATCAAGTATGAATATGAGATAAATAAAATAATAATATATTTATGAAAAGTACGTGTAAAACAAGCAAATATGCAGCATAATTTTCAAACTGCTGAAATATTATACTTAACATAATATGCATTATATGCAATATAAAATATTGTTGGAAATTTAGTAATTAGCTCACATACAAGTGACTTTCTGACAGTAGACAATAAATAAATTTGCATTAAAATCCTGTCCCTACTGATGATACACGAGATGAAATGATAAACTGGGAAAGATTTTTTTTAAGGATGAAAACCTTCCAAGTCTAATTCGGAGTACCTCCCCGGCATTTGCCATTTATGAAGACTGAGAGGAAAATCTCTGAGGAAAATCTTGAAAAATCCTCAGTCAGGGACGGCGGTCCTTGGTGTGAACCGAACCCCAAGACCTCCCATTCATAAATCCGTGCCTTAACGCCCTCTGCCCCCAGTGTCAGTGATCCAGTGTTAATCCAACGATGAATCATTTACATATATCCAACAGGGATTTGCTCAAGAATTAATGCCACAAGCTCCAACATCATGTCATCTGCTCCATCTGTGGTTTGTATCTCGAAGTAATATTCTTGCCCAGAACCATTTCATCAAATGGTTGGCACATGCTAAATTTGCGTCCGGAATAAATTGTTGGCACACTCTGTTATCACCACATTTGCAACACTCCATAGCAACAGTTCTAACACCATGCAGCAAATATAGAAACCTAAAACAATAACAGCATACACAGTTCCTACAAGAGCTTTATTGTACATAGTTAGAAAGCATCTTATTGTGATCTTTCACTTTCGAGTTCCAAATGACATCCCTCTGTTATCATTTGAAGCCATGACATTCATAACCTCTCAAGTTCAGTCAAACTATTTTGAGAAAAAACAACCGAACATCTGTTGTAAATGACAACTTAAAAATCTATTTTTTCCCTAATAAAACTTCGTTTAATTACTGGTGTTGCCAAATATTGAAATAACGATGACTGCAAATATTATGCCTATAAATAATTCATGAAAACGCTGGACATTGTTGTTATGGAACTCGTTTATCTGTAACATTGCAGACATTCAAATTATTTTCCCATTAATAGCCTATAAGAAACATTAAGCCTGCACATCTCTTCCCTTCTCTCAATCAAATTCCTCAACTTCATTTTCTGAGTCCTCAGCATCAGAAACCTAATCCTTACTATGCTTGTCCAGAAGTTTTGAAAATGAAGCTACTTTTCAGAAAAGATATTTTGTAATATCCCCCGCTTTAACTGCTTTCATGGTAGTTGCATTTGTGTAACTCTCTCCAGGTTAGTTTCATGAAACTTAGTTTTTCTTTTGATTGCGAATGTTTCTACAACTAAATGTCTTACTACTCCAGAAAATGTGGATCCCGTATATGTCTTTAAAATGTCTCAGAGATTTTGAACATTTTCTGTGGACACTCTTTCAAGTTATACTTCATTACTTGGGTAAGTGAAACATGTGCTATATGGATCTTTGAATGCTGATTAGCAAAGACAGAGAATGAATTCCAAGTCATATTCCTGCTGTTTTGCAACATTTCTTGTAACTTCTTAAATCGTACTGCAAAGAACCGTGAACATGCAATAATATCATTCCATGTCCATTAACATATCGCGTTCAAAACTGGTCAAGATGGATCGTGCATGCTTTTTGAGAGGGCCTGAATAACTATGCCAGACTTTTAAAAGATATTCGTGGAAGCGTATTAATCTTCCTAATTAACAAAATTCCTAAATGTTGAAACACTGCTTACGGCCCATCCGCACTAAAATATCATTATTATGTCTATTTATGCAAGTCTAATCACCACACCTTGGAATTCCAATTGTAATTAGTAATATAAATATCATAAGTGTTTGTATGATAAGCTGTAACTCCAACATCAGAATAGTACAAAAGAGAAAGTCTTTGGTGTTTTTTCCGTTGCAATAGCTTGAAAAGTAAACATGGTAATAAAACTATACAATGGAAGAAGTTCGCGTGCGGAACCTCTTTCTTCTTTTTAGAAGGACAGCTACTCCATGGCAAATGAACTAACGGACCTTGAAACAGTTGGGGCTTTGATCCTGACCCGTTGTGTCCAGGTAGCTTTTTAAACCACCCAATGCTATCGTATGTTTTAAAACTTTTAAAAAAATAGTGAATGGAACGCAAGGAAAGTGAAATTAAACCAGCATGTATGTTTGAACTTTTAAAGCTAGACGCGAGGCTTGCTTGTGCCTTTTGACGTTTCTTAGTCGACGATTTTTTATTTGCATGTAATATATAAAGGAAGTGGTTGCTCCGCTGGCGCATTCAGTTTGCAGAGACAGTTCTAAGTTTTACACGCGGCTAAATACCCGCAGTTCTAACATCTACCGCGTTTCGAAGCAGTTAAATAGTTCGCAGTGCTCATCTGTAAGTTTCACACGTGGCAACTAAGTTTATATTCAACGTAGTCAAGACTATCATACGCTAAAACACCAGAGGACACAAAGAATTTGGACATAATAAAACACCAATACACATTAATCGCATGCTTATTTACAATATCAAACATCTCTCCCGGTTCTGTTGAGTACGAGTCATCAAAATAGCCAACACGCTCTGAGAAGCTGTTGTTACTGAAGCTTGGGAGTAACACCGAAGCAACCAATAACCAATTTACAAAACTGGCATTACAACATGACAACAGATCGCTTCAAGATTGATGCCCAACCTGGGGCACGTGGTCGGAGCCGAGTAAGCCAACTCAAAATTTGGCGCCCAACATAGCTTCCATACCAAACCACCTCATAAATTGCCTCTCCAACGTGGAGCCAACACCAACACCCCACTACCAAACCTTTCCATAAATTGGCGCCCAACGTGGGGCCATACCAAACCGCCTCATAAAGTGGCTTTCCAACGAGGAGCCAACAACACCAACACCCCACTACCAAACCATTCCATAAATTGGCGCCAACGCGGGGCCATACCAAACCGCCTCATAAAGTGGCTTTCCAACGAGGAGCCAACATCACCAACACCCCACTACCAAACCATTCCATAATTTTGCGCCCAACGTGAGGCTATACGAAACTGCCTGGTTAATTGGCTTACCAACGTGGGGCCAACATCAACGGCACCAGCATCCCACTACCAAACAGCTTCAATGCATTGCATAAAATCAAAAAAAAAAAAAAAAAAAAAAAAAAAAAAGTAAAGTGGTATATTTTTCCGCGTTATGATATTTTATCTGTATTCAATTATTTTGTAAAATATCACTTTTAATTTTTCTCTTTAAGAATCGGGAAGGGGTTCCCTAATTGCATAAAATCCTTAATCATATACTCCGTACTGCTTTAATATTATGCCTACCCAATAATCAAGTGTATATGCGACATCCTGTTTACGTTTACAAAGCTCTATTTGAGCAGAATCCGAACCACAGCTATATAAAAATGACTTTTTGTTGGGTACACATGAGGAATGCGGTCAGTAATTGTCGCATTATGTTGCTTCTTATCAATGGAGTTATTACTTCAACACAGAAGCAGCAACCTGCTTAATCCACAGGTGAAACTCTGACGTTATTCTGTATGTTGTATATTTGATGTAGATAATTGTAACACTTGTCTGGGGACTTGCATTAAAACATGCCTTACTGCCCTAGATGAATTTATATTTGCGACCATAACATCTTATGGACCAGGGACACAATGTATTCTTGTAGGAAGCAGTTATTTAATCAGTTGCTGCTTTATGGTTCACACTTTTTATTTATGTGGTAAATACTCATTATTTATAAGGGAAGGTTTGACAGGCCAATAACGTGTTTACCTATTATGTAAAATATAATATTTTCATAATAAATGAAGACCAAAGGACTGTTATGATAGATTAATTTTCTAATACAGTTGTTATTGTGGTCCTCTAAATATCTAAAAACCATCTCCAAAATAAACCTCAACAATTATGCTATATATTCTGCGAAAACTCTTCAATATGCTTATCATAAACGGAGCATTATAGCTTTGAATAACTTCACTTATACCACTTTTGTCAATTATTGCACAATTGAAGGGGCAACAGACTATTGCTTTTCAACAAGTACTATGTTTCTTTTAGTAGTCATTGCAACTCTGGGCTTTAAGTATTGCATTCTGGTCCAGAATCTGCATCGCTACACAATTATGTCATTGAGCTCAACCCTATCGTATTTCCTCTTCATAGAACTGTAGAGAATTCTTAGCGTAAATGATCTTTCTTTCAGAAGTCTGCTTCATCCGTTTTTTCCTCTGCCACTGAACAGTGACATTTCATTTTGTCAACTGTTCGGCGAAACAGATAATGGAATAGACGTCGAGTGAAATCTGTATTGTTAACTTCCTTTATTTGTTCAAGTTTTTACATTTCAGAATTATTAACTGGTGACATGTGTGACTGGCGAGTATTTTATCGTAGTATTCGCCAGTCACATTCACAGTTCATCCATATTTTCTTTTGTCAAAATGCTCATTTTTTAGAGAAATTTCCAATAATTTTAAAATCATTTCGGCTTTCTTCGAATAATAAATCATTTTTTCTTCATGGGGTTATTTCGGGAGAAAGGAGCAGAATTTGGATCATGATCCTCTTGAGTTTTTTAACTTCCTCCTCTCTTACACTGGAATAGAGAGATTGAGAGAACTCCAAACATTCATTCATTTCTATGTACTTGCTCGAGTAGCAAGCTAGAAACGCACTGAAAGTGGATAAATAGGCTTCATTATACCGTTTTTTGTAATGATAATGAAAAATTTCGATACCATCCGTGGAGAGAATGTTCTTAACCGCTTCAAAAACTGAGATAAGTAAGCGTAGCTATATTGGCATTTCTGTATTTTTACTCATTGTTTTGTTAACTTATCAGTTATAGGGCCACTGAGTGCAAATAAATTTCATTCTTCTGTACATTAGTAGTAGATATTTTGCATATGTTTCATTAGCAATATTTGTATTCCCTAATTGGAGTCTGCATGAATACACAGTTTATTAATGTATTATTATTATTATTATTATTATTATTATTATTATTATTATTATTATTATTATTATTCAAAGACCGAAGATGTTATGAAAATTGTTGCTGTCAAGGTTTTGGCCGTTTAATGCCTCGTTTTTAAATAGGGCTATAATATAAAGCTTGTTACGTTTCCACATGACTACACTCAATATGCCCTTTCAACTCTTGCAATGTTTAATATTATTCTTATATCTTTTATTTTTTTTCCTTTCAAAGTAAGAACTTTCGTAGGACTAAACATTCTCATTTCAGAGTTCCCCCCTTTCTTTTCTGTTTTTATCACAAGTGGTCTCCTGCTAGCCTATGGTAATGCAAATTTAGTTATTACATATCTACATTTTACCTGTTCTATCCCCGATTTTCCTGCATGTTTTTAAATGCACCATATGTCAATTTTTACGTTTCTTTCTATTATATTTGGCGAAATGTCAACTCTCAAATATTTAAAGTATTTAATTTGTAACTTAGAAATCTTATATAACTATTTCTTAGCTTTACTTATCAAAATTCGCATATTATATAACTAAAATCAATTTAATTTAATGTTATAAAACTTTCTTGTTAATCGTTTTCTGAATTTGCAATGAGAACCTAGAGAAAGCAGTGCCGATAATATTTTTCCTACCATATGTCTGTGTACTTTACGAATATGTTAACTTCCGTTTTATGATAATGCTGTGTATGGAGGACGTTAACGAATAATACCGCAATATTTTCACTATGCATAGAGAGATCTAGTAATTTGAGATAAGGAATCTAGGGGTCACGTACGTAAAATGTCCAAGTTACTGGCTATTGAAGTAATTGCAATTCGATACTCAGAAATTCATATTAAAAGCGAATATCATTACAATTTGTATTAGAACGACTTCATGCCTACTTAATAATGGAAATAAACCTAGTTGTTAAATACCAATGACCATAATTTTGCACATTTTAGCTATAAATTAATGTGCTACATTTCAGGCTAAACAAATGATAGCATGCCACTGCATTGGTATGCTAATTAATGGAATTCAGTAAGAAACAAACTCTGCAATTGTTGCGAAATAGCTATCAATTATTTCATGCAAGAGTTTTTTGTTTTGAAACCAGAAGATATAAGACAAAATGACTCATCAAATAAATTACAAGCCGAGGAAATGGAGAATAGTTTCATTTTTTCTGAACTTGCCGACATGTCGTGATTTACAGAGAAGCAAGACATTGTGCTGTACAGCCGTTGAGATCTATACAGAAGACATCTGCATCATACTACATTTCATTATGTTGACAGGCGTTTGCGATTTAACATTCAAGTAAAATTCAGTGAGGTAATACCCTTCTGAAACAGTCCAAACGCGTAAGTTTCAAACCTCTGACGCTGAATTCCCTATCTCAAAATGCTTGTCTAATGCTTGCATAGGATGCAAATATTTCGGTTATCATATTTCATACATCATGTTCATTAACATCCTTTATATATTGCAGCAAATATGAATAATCTGGTTATTGTGCATTAATTTGTAGTTGATGGTAATAACTGCATTTTGTTATATAACAAATATCTTTAAATTTAACGGGCGACTATTAAACAGTAATCTGCTGCTACTAGGTAGGGATATATTAGGTGTAAATATAATATCAATATATTATATGAAATAAATGCAATGAAATGAAATAAATACTTCTGTCAACTATTTACACTTCATGGCTTACAGGACGGACATTAAATCCCGCTGGTGTACTTCCGCCAGACAAGCGTGCATCCACATGTGTTGATGTATAGATGCATTTTAGAACAAAGCAATAAGCTAAAAGTGCACTTCAATCCAAAGAAGATTGTGGTGGATTTCGAAGATGACACACATAAAGCTACAAAATGAGTGTGGCCTAATGCTGAAATCGCGGGATTTACTATAGGTATAGTGAAGGAAGAGTTAGAGGACGACTTCATATTTTGGAAAACTAAAGATGAGCTCTTAAAGCTCAGTAATAACATGCGTGCGAATGTTTGCTTATATATTTCACATCGAACTTTCACCATTCCAACTCAAATATCTTTACCTTATTAGATGCTATGAAGGCAAGACAAAAGCATGTGGAAATACAGTGCTGCGGTATGGATAAAAAAGAAAAGGAAGAATCTGCTCTATAGAAAGTGACTTTTCACAAAAATGTTGCATCATCTTTTTTTTCTGTTTAACGCTGCTGAGGCATCACAGGCGGTGACACTGATGATACATGAGCTGAAATGATAAATTGGAGAAGGATATTTTTTTTAAGGAAGGAAGCGTTCCTGGCCTAAGTTTAGGGTACATCCCCGGCATTTGTCACTTATGAGGACCGGGGAAAACCTGGAAAAAACCTCACAGTCAAGGAGGACAGTCTTGACGGGATTTGAACCCCAGACCTTCTGCTCAAATGTTCACGGCTTAACGACCCGTGATGGTATTTAATCGTAAGCAGTAAAACATCTCAAAATATTATGTAATAAAATGTGCATCATATAATTACAAAAAGCATTCTAAATCACACAAACATAATAAGCGAAACACTTATCGGAGAAAAATACAAAAGAATAGCGACTTAGCTGACCGTTAAATATATGAGGGGTCTTCAAAAAGTATCGCGAATTTTGAATTTCCGCGGGCTATGTATATTCGATTTTCGATTGTTTTGTGGCGTTATGTTAGTACTCATGTCCCTCACGTATGTTGACAAGCTCGGCCATTTTGAATGTTCAGTTAATTGTTGACACCTATTTTGCTTGGACGTGTTTTGGCTCGTCTTCGATTTTTGCCTATTCCAAAAAATGGAACAAAGAATCTGTATCAAATTTTGTATGAAAAACAAAATTAAGTGCGCGGATGCATTCCGAATGTTGACTGTGGCATATGGTGAAGCTACCTTGGACCAAAGCAACGTATCGGTGGTACAAAATGTTCTCAGAGGGTCGAGAAGATGTGAACGACGAAGAGCGTCCCGGACGCCCAGCTCGTCAACAATATACGAAAACATTGAAGAAGTGAAGAAAATATTATTGACCAATCGTCGAATCGCCGTTATAGAAGTTGCTGAGGACCTAAACATATCGACTGGCTCGTGCCATTCGATTTTTACCAATGATTTGGGCATGAGACGGGTCGCCGCAAAATTCGTACCAAAGTTGCTCAATTTCGACCAAAAACACCATCGCATTAACGTTGCTAAGGAGCTGTTGAACTCTCCGCGACGACCCAAATTTGCTCCAGAGGGTCATAACTGGTTTATCATGGGTTTATGGTTATACGTGCAAACTAAAGCTCAATCATCCCAATGGATGCTGCCACACGAGCCAAGACCGAAAAAAGCGCGCCAAGTTCGGCCGAATGTGAAGGTTTTGCTTACAGTTTTCTTCGATTGCAGGGGCGTGGAGCATCATGGGTTCTTGCCACAGGGTAGAACGGTCAATAAGGAATATTACCTGCAAGTTATGCGCAATCCGCCAGAAACGCCCGGATTTGTGGAAGAACAAAAATTGGCTTTTGCACCATGATAACGCCCCTGCTCATATCGCTGCTTGTGTGCCAATTTTGGAGCAAAAACAACACACTTGTGATGCCGCAGCCACCGTACTCCCCAGACCTGACCCCCTGTGACTTTTTTCCCCCTAAAACTGAAGAGGCCCATGAAAGGACGACACTACGCCACAATTGAAGAGATAAAGACGGCATCGAAGGAGGAGCTGAACAAGACCACAAAAACGATTTTTTAAAGTGCTTCGAGGATTGGAAAAAACGTTGGCACAAGTGTATAATATCTGGTGGGGATTACTTTGAAGGGGACAAAATAATATTCATGAATAAATAAATAAATACTTTTTGAAAAAACACAAAATTCGCGATACTTTTTGAACAGACCTCGTATATTATGATAAAGTATAAAACAGCATATAAATTAATAATTAATAAATAATGGGATGCGACGAGAGACCACCTTTTCGTGGTGCATTCTATAAAGGGCATTGCAGGCTAAGAATCTCTCATATATACTGTTAGTGTATTTACAAATATGTTGATTAATTTTAAATCTGCTAATAGGAGATTTACTTGCTGCCGAGCCGCAAAACCCCTTCACTAACACCAACCTCTCTATCTTCGATATGCTAAGACTCTTTTCTTGTCGAACAGGATAATTATAAGCTGTTTCTGTTTCTACTTTGTAAGGCATCCCTTCAGCGATGAAAGAAGATCTACAATGACACATCTGACCTCATTTATGTAAGATATCTATTGCAACTTAACTGGAGAAAACGGAAAGTGCCGCGGGGCAGGAAAAGTTTATAGAAGTGTGGGTTGTATGTGCAATGAAAATGTCGAGCTCAGAAAAGTAAAACGGAACATTTTAACAAGAAGGTGAAACCAGTTCACCGAAGCGATCAAATAAAGGGGGAAGCAAAAATAAACTTGCGACCGGTTTAGGTGTCGGGCGGAGGCTGCAATTATTTCGTCGCTCACCTCGTGCAACAACGCGAAAAAGGAATTAATGATTTTTTTCCTGTCTGTTTGTCTTTCCTAATGGTATTTAAGTCCGAACTCACTACTGAGATAAGGCAAGCAGTGGACATTGGTAGTACATGAGATGAAATGATAAATTAGGAAAGGATTTTTTTTTAAGGAAGGAAATGTTGCAGGCCTAAGTTTAGGGTACCTGCCCTGTATTTTCATTTATGAGCACTGAAGAAAATCTGAAAAATAAAAAAAAAAACGGCCATGGAGGACGGTGATAGCGGGAATCGAACCCCATACACCCCCAAAATAGTCCGTACCTTAACAACTTCGGCCAATGTGAGAAATGAATGTGAAATACCCAGCATCCAGATCTTCTTCTCCAGAAAAGACCAGCCATTTCATGTACAAGTTAGTAGTTATATCTTGAACGTTTTTGTGTATGGCAAACACACGCTAGGCGCCAATATGAAACGGTTTCTTATAAGACCCCACGCATTGTGAGACAAATTTGATACTTTTTTATGCCTCGGCCTGTTGCCTACGCTTCAGTACAACAGATCTTAGAACAATTTTCGCTGTTTTGTTGAACCCCGCTCAACAGGACTGCGAGAGGATAGTTATCTTTACATTATTTACAAGATGTAACATTTTGCATTACAGTTACGTAACGTTGTTTATTTTAGCAGGCATTTCTAAAAAACCGGATTCTGCTTAGTGGCCTTGATCTACATTCGATTCATTACTTTGCGACGGAATGGTAATTAGAATCAGACTATGATCTTAAGACAGCACCTACTCTTGCGTTTGGGTCACCGGCCCTCTAATTACGATACGTAAACTTTCCGCTACTCACGTGTCCCTAGAAGTATTAATTTTTCTAAGCAAACGAGCCATCAACAATTTAACTCTTAACACCGATTCACGTGGCTCTTGCATCGAAACGTCTTGTCGAAGTCCCTTGAAAAAGTGGTCAAGTAAATACCAAACGAAGCGAACTGCCTCCTTTATATCCTCCCGTGAAAAATTACCTCCCCGTGGTTCTCAGAGCCCAAAAGGTTCACAAATGTAAGCTCGCGCCACCGCGACGCTTTAAAAGTTCAAAATCTACAGAAAGGATTGGCTCGATCAAAACTAAATTGTCATGAGGTGCAAAACTCCAGGATACTTACGCGACCAAAGTACAAATCATAGCTATCTTCCGCCTGACGCTTGGTCATTAAACAGATATAAAACTTGTCTTTCCAGTTATCATATAAAAATTTACTCTCCTGGAATGATACATTAGAATGAATGTTAATATAAACATTATTAATTGCACAATATAACATACAACAAAATATTTACACTATATGTATTCCATTAAAATTATAAGTATTGCACGTGATAAATACTGCTTCAATCTTTAGTAGAAACGATTTCATCTTAGAAAGTGTTAAGTTCTGAATATATTACAGCTTAGGATAGATTAGTTCATGAAACAATTTAGTAATAAGTGTTATGAATGATCCAGCCCAGAGTCCGTAAAACTCATAACTTTCACTAACTCGTCACTCTGTAGAGTTTATAGGACTCTACTGTACTATCGACGTGAAGACAATATAACATGATGCTCTTGAGTACAGATACGTCAATGTGTTTCCTTCTACGTAACAAAATTCAATGATAATTTACTCTTAACTTAGCATGCTACTTGGCAAGAAATGTCTGGTACTGCGCCGGAATGAACATGAGATACTGCTGCAGGGATTAAATCCCCGAAAGTCGCAACAAGCAGAAGTCAAACGCATATTTTCATATTCGTGGACCATGTGTTGTTCTGCACATTTAAAGTATGAATCTATACTATGAGTATATAATGTCTTAACTAAAGTTAGATTTCGCGAGCACTAGTATACAGCATATTTATATGAATATGTCATGGGCGGGTAATCTCTTCGTGTGAAAGCTAATTTCGTAGTTTCCTTGAATACATGCACATGACGCTGCAGAAATAGCCCATCCATCACCTCTGCAGGATTTGTTTTGTTCCTGCTTTGTATGAGAGTCATCTTTTTCTGTTGACCAAGGTTGCTGTTGCATAATCCAGACACGCCGACTGCCTGCAGACACAGATGGCTCGCATATGCACCCATGCTTGACTGCACAGTGCTGTTTGCTTGCAAGCAGAAATGGAGGATTGATAAAACTGTCAAGTGAAATTAGTGCATCTCTAAATTATGAAAACGTTGAGTATTCCAATATAATTCTGTAAAAGAAATATTGTTAGGCTAATTTACTTTATTTTAAATTCTAAATATATTTTTTAAGAATTGAAATTCCATTTCCGTGTTATATCATCTAAGGGTTCTAGGGTTCAGTTCTCAAAATCACTTGTAAACAGAACAGAATTATTGGTTTCATTTGTTAAAATTATTATAAGATAGATAAACATGTAATTAGCCAAGCCTTGCACTGTACCTGCATGTGTGGTGTATAAGTTGCCTCTTGAACTACGCGATGATTGTAGCCAAGATCTTTTGTCAAATTGTACTCATAATCAGTATTATCTTTTAATTCACTACCAAAAAATAAAATTGAAATATCGCATCAGAGTCAAAGTTTCTCCTCCTTTATAATCTTCTCATTTACTTTCAGCTAATTTAAATTCTAAACACAAGTATTCAATATGTTCTTCGCTTCGGTTTTGTTTTTTGGAAAAAACGTACGGTTGAAGGGAACTAAGCTTAACTGAAAACTAAAGGTGAAAATACAGGTCAGGTTTAGGCCCTGTGTGGATTAGTTTTCATTTCAAATGAAAGCAAGATTTAAGACAAGCTGATACATTATGTGGGCGCCATAGAAAATGCCAATATCTGGAGCTGGGCAATTAGCAGGTGACTTTAACTGTGGAGTTTTCTGCACATAAGAAGAGAATCTCCCAACAAGACGTCAATAAAGAATGGTAGAAGGATATTAATTACAATTTTGAAAATAGATAATCCATTTCTTATCTCCATCTTGGACTATCAAGAGAGCGTAACAAAGTTTACTAGAAGTGCGTTGTTAAGTTAATGGAATGCGTAATGAAGACATATTTCGTTTAACTGATTCTATAATTAAATAAAAAGAACATCGCCATGAGTATATAAATAAGTATATTCAGATTTACGTTACTGTTATGTATATATGTTTGTATATTATATTATAAAGAATGATTTTTCCTTTGCGGAACCGCTCCACTCGTAACGGCCGGTCCGTAGGTCGGTTGGTTCAAGCTGGTAATATCGTGAACGGAGAGAGTCCGCAGCTATGACTATACCGTAAGTTATTATTAGCATTTAAACTCTTAAGTTTCCTCTGAGAAATGGAAGAAATTTCTTAACGAATGTTGTTTTTTTAATTCTTCTAATATGTGTGGATTTGTCTTGTACAACTTTAATGTCGCCCAGAGATAAAACACGCAGGGTGGTAAATCGGGGGACCGAAGGGGCATATGTTGCTAGTGATGACTCTATTATCGAATCGTGGATTATTTCATAAATTGAATGCAAGTAAACCTGGACTGCATGTGCCGTTGCAGAGTACTGCTGGAAGTCACGAATCTACGTTCCCTCGCAGTTAATTCAGGAAAAATGGTTGCAAAATATTCTGCACATACCTATCACTATTAATGGTTTCTTAAAAGCAATAGGACCTATTATTTTCCCGTCGCTAATTGTGCACCATACTCCTATCTTTTGATCACCAATCCTCGTGAAGCAGGTTAGGTTTTTTTTTTTTTTTTTTTTTTTCCCTGCAGTATCGGTTTTTTGTAAATTAACATACTCACTTAGCTGGAATCAAGATTCACCTGTAAAGAAAATTAGATCACGGTCGATTTCTGCGTCATGCACACTATTCAAAATTACTTCACAAAATCTACTTACGGATGCAATGCCACCCGATTTAAGTTATTGCTATGCAGTAATTTTATAGGGTTTTAACTTCAGTGGGTTTGTAGCCATTCGAACAGAGAAATAGGAAATTCCCGTTTTCTGAGGAAGACGTCAATATTTTTCAGCGAAATGTTCCAGAGCATGTCCAATGTTATCTAAAGTTTCTTCTGTGAATGCTGTATGTGGCTCTGTACGTTTTTTTTTTTTTTTTTTTTTTTTTTTTTAATAAAAATACTTCCCATTTCATGCAATTTAGTTACCAATCTGTGAATCGGATTTAGACTTGGAAGCTGAATATCAACAAATCTCTCTTGATACAATAGCCGCACATCACAAGCCGATTCTGTAAGCACATACGAATCGTAAATAAATACTCTTTGGAGAATATAATACCTGAATTGAACCCTATTAACGTAATTAATACATTGTATAACGCCGCCTAATGAGTATTTAACACACAATCACACAGCACTCAAGAACACGTCCGTATATTCCTAGAGTTATACTCGTACTGACCTCCCCTCCGAATCCCCGGCCGGCCTACAAGTGCGTGAACTGCGGAGCTCGGTCAAATGTATGCACCCCTGTCTTCAGCCTGCGAAATTTATTTTCCCAATGGAATCAGGCTTAAGTAAAGCACATATTCCTCATATCTTGCACGTCTTGAAAATGTGTCATTAGTGGGAAGAATAGGCGTCTACTAATAATTCAAAATTTAAAGTTTACTGTCTGAGGACATTTTTTTTTTTTTTTTTTTTTTTTTTTTTTTTTTGTATTTACAGACGCTCTTTAACATCTCAGGTCATCAACGTCCCTTTCAAATCAGAGCGTGAAGTGGCCGACAAATTTTGCTCAGAGGCCTCTTTTTTCAGGTTTTAGGTTCTTTATCGTGCCGTAAATGTACGACACGGGACCCACGACTTTACTTCCCTTCCGAAGTCATATATAGGATTTTTACGCCCGAAAAAAATCCATTGGTCCAGGCCGCGATCGAACCCGCGATCTTGGGTTTAGGAGGCAAGTATGGTTACCACTACACCACCAGGACCGACGTCTGAGGTATAGAATCGAGCTGGTTTATTTTATATATATCCTGCTTAATTCTGGAAACGTACTGATGGGGAAAATCCCAATGTTTTTTCATGGGAGTGCATCAGAAGTTGAACCTTAGCATTAAACTGTTTTTCTTTTTATATAATCGCGGTACAGCCTACGGATGGGAGGTGGATATTCTCAAGGTTATTTCTGTGTCATCACAAAGAGATTGGATGTTGTTTATGGGCACAATAACTTGCAGTAGCATGCTTCGAAAAAACATAGGTTTGCTAGATTTTAAAGTTCTGGAAATAGGAAAACGACAAATTGCATACTTTTGTCTTTTTCCGGTTGTATTTATATACAGTGTGTATGCAAAATGTAGAAAAATGATAAAATTCTCGTAAATACAGAGTGAATCACTTAAACCTAACACCGCAAATATTACTGAAACACAAGGTGTTATTGATACCCTGTTTTCACCGCCACGGGTGGCCGAGGTCGTTAAGGCATGGAGTCATGAGCGGGAGGTCTGCGGTTCGAATCCCGCCAGGACCGTCCTCCCTGACTGGGGTTTTTTTCCAGGTTTTCCTCAGTCTTCATAACTGCAAATGCCGGGGAGGTACCTAAACTTAGGCCTGGAACGCTTCCTTCCTTTAAAAAAAAATCCTTTCCCAATATATCATTTCATTTCATGTATCATCAGTGTCCACCGCCTGTGGTGCCTCAGTAGTAAAAACGGGCGTTAAACACTATTCAAAAAAAAAAAAAAAAACCTGTTTTCACTGAAATGAAATCCAGAAAGCTCATCAATGTAGCTGATTCCACTATTCCGACAATTATTAAAAAGTGTATTTCTAACATAATTCTGCTTTTTCAAATGGAACAAGAAAATAACATAAAATTAGGCTATAATGAAATGCCAATGTTTATTTTTATTTTTTTTTTTTTTTTGCACGATTATAGGTCAATTTGTGTACTAAATACATCAACTGTAGGACTCAAAATTCAGACCCTTTTTAGAGAATTCCCATTATTATTATTATTATTATTATTATTATTATTATTATTATTATTATTATTATTATTATGCAAAAGGAATGCATTCTCCCAATTTATTGGCCAAAGTAATACATGTAAGATATCCAGACATAAACTACAACTACTGTTGATAATGTCCCTAAATTGTAGGCGTGCAAGTAAACATGTATTGTTTTCGACTAACGATCGGGGGAATGTATTGTTTTACACTTATGATCATGGGAATTCTCTGAATAGTATCTGGAAATCTGAGCCTTATACGTGACAATATAACTCAAACTACTCGGCGTAGAATGTGAAGGGAAAAAAAATAGATTTAATATCTGAACTTTAAAGCGGTATATCCGATTTTGACCCTGGGTGTTATAATAATGGTTATTAGTAACATTTATTGTAATTAACCTGTACAATCATATATATATATATATATATATATATATATATATATCCTTTATGTATAATAATTTCAGAATCCTTGAAAGTAATGAACTATCATATATATGGTTAAATGATGTGTAATATGAAGACGTAACAGTGTATTTCATATGTAAAGTTAAATATTCAAAGGAGATTGTATGTACTTGTCAAAAATGGCATACCGTTCCGCTTGCCTGGAGCCTTTCACAAGGGAAAATAAAACTAGTCAAGGTTGTCTTTTGTATAGGAAGCTGAAGCCGCGTATTGTTTGGTTTTTAAAGGGGCACTTCATTGTGGAGAAAGTGACTCTTGTTAGGGAGTGTAAACAAGACGCGTAAGGTTTAAAGGGACCGTTGAAAATATTGAAGTTCATTTATAAGAACGCATGTTTGATTTTTTTTTTTTTTTTTTTTTTTTTTTATGGAATTAGATGCTTGTATGCCTCTTTACTTTACCGAATTTCGTTCACTCATATATAAACGGCTTTGTTTTGCTATTGTGCAAGTTCTATTTTGAAAACGAATAGTGTTTAACGCCCGTATTTGCTACAGAGACACCACAGGCGATGGACACTGGTGATACATGAGATGAAATGATATATTGGGAAATGATTTATTTTTAAGGAAGGAAACGTTCCACGCCCGGCATTTGCCATTTATGAGGACTAAGGAAAACCTGGAAAGAACCTCAGCCAGGGAGGATGGTCCTGGCGGGATTCGAACCCCAGACCTCCCGCTTTAACGACCTCAGTCACCCGTGGCGTCACCCCCCAACATGAAAGTATTAATCTCTGTAATATATTGTTTCACGATACAATACAACACACTTCTTTAAAAACGTATATCAACATTTTGTTTAAAATGCATAAAAGAGCATGGCTTTTTATTTCGTTTATTTACGGACGCTCTTTAACATCTCAGGTCATCAGCGCAGAATTCAATTCAGGGAGTGAAACGGCCGAAAAAATTTGCTCAGAGGTCTCTTCTTTCAGGCTTGAGCTTCTTTTTCGTACCGTAAATGTGCGACATGGGACCCACGGCTTTACTTTCCTTCCGAAGGAAGCCATACTTAGGGTTTTTACGCCCGGAAAAAATCCATCGTCCCTGACCGGGATTGAACCCGCGATCTTGGGTCTACGAAACAAGTATGGTTGCCCCTAGACCATCAGGACCGACGAAACAGCGTGGAGCAGAGCAATAGACACAACATGTAAAAGTAACATCAGGACAATCTACTGAATCAAATCCCATAGATGAAAAAGCTATCTGAATAACATTTTTGAAGACGGGATTTATGTAACCGGCAGACCTGCTGAATACTGAAGCATAGGGTAAACAGTGGAGCAGACAACAGGTTATAACAACAAAGAATTACTAATTTTAAAAGTTAAACTCTCTTATAGATTTAAAAAATGATCACATTTCTCTCACAAAATTTGTTTAACATATTTTTATATACAGTTTTTGTATGTGGTTCAAAGCTCCAGCTGAAAAATGCCAACCAATTTTCTCAACTCATGAGCCGCGTGGGAGATTTTGATTTTGCGACACATTTACTTAACAAAATTTATGAAATAATTTGCAGTTCGCAAAGTATTTATCTAATTTGAATGAAATTTGGTATACACATTAACTTAGCAGCCCTACAATTAGAGTAAAAATTTCAGAAAAATTTATGCGTAAATGTGGACTTTGAAAATACACTCTCAGTGTGCATTAAGAAGAGTATTGAAACCAAACGAAGTATGAATTATACACATTAATGTTTCTATGGTCTTCGTTGCCACTGTACAAACTTTCTAACCGAAAATTCCAGTTCGAGTCGAAAGCTTTCCCATATGAGAACTTTGCACTTACAGTTTCTGTAAATTATGTCGCAAAACTTGCGCCATAGAAAATTTTGGTTTTTTGTACTGGCAGATCTCTTTGTGATCCTTCCCTGAACTGATCGGCAGAAGCATATAGCACGAAGGTATAGTGCATTGCGTTTTATTCATTCCCGAACCGTGAACCTACAGAACAGACCTTTAAAATGCCACTAAAGCTGCGAGTGGCTATGCGAACCCACCTTGCTCTAAATGGATAAAATTAACTTTTTATAATTACGAAAATAGCGAGCATGTTATAAAGAACAAACCTTTGTTAAAGGAGAAACGTTTTAAGCTATAATATTTTTATTATTATTATTTGTTCCGCTTTCTAATTGTGTATCTTGAGCATACGGTCTACGACCCATGCATAAAATATATTACTGATGTGTATATACAATTTTATAACAATAAGGAAACACTACAGTGAGACGGAAATAATACTGCGTCCTCCGAAAATGGGGTTTCATTTTTTTAATTGTCAATATATGGAGTTGGGCAATATATTTAAAATATTTACTTAAATACGAAAACAAACAATGAGTATTTTAGTTCATGAATTTGCCTATGTATTCATTCAACAAATTTAATTTTCTAATACCTCTTTTTTGTACTGATGACGATGTTAACATGTGAGGGGAATGAAACATTTGAAAGCGCGCTTCCTTCTAATGTTTTTTTTTTTTTTAAAGTAGCCCAGATATTTAAACCTATGTCTAAACCTAATGTATTACCTACAAGTAATAAACATGGCAATAATGTAAGCTGCAATGGTCTCCCTCTCTTATAAAGCAGTTAACATAATGTAAAATAATTTGTTAGGATTTTCCCACACAAGGTATCTATGCAAGCTTGTAATTACATCAGATAACGTTGAGTAATTTTCGTGGTAGTACATCCTGCTATTAAAAAACAATAAGTAATGTTCTTCAGAAGGAACAAAGGGCTGGTAAACAATCTAAATATATTTCAAGGCCCCTACTTTCGAACTGCACCCAAGAATTTTTTTTGTCAGAGAGAATGTTATCAGTAGACGCTATTCAAAGTAAGAACTACATGATCTCACATGTTTTCAGCATTACGTTTTCTTGTTTTTTGCAGGCATGCGTAATTCTTGTGTGTAGTTCTGTTGTGAATGCGGCTCTCAAGGACAAATAATGGAACTCTGCCGTATGTAGGAATAATAATGGGATCAAAATCATCATTGTTTAGTCAGAATGGAAAGAAACATAATATGTATGATAAAAATATTTTAGTGGTAGTAAGGTTATTTCTAAAGTGAGGTTATTTGAATTACGGCCATATGTGTAGGAAATTCATAAGACTTTTCTTTCGCAAGAACCGGGAGTTGCGGAACCCTTTTCTTGTCTTTGAGAGATCCTGTCTCTCGTAACTTTTTAACGGTTTGGCGAACAGTTTCTGTACCTGGGACACGATTGCCAGGATATTTTCTTGTAAATCTCCTTACCATTTCTCTGCAAGAATCCGTTTTCACGTATGTATCGTACACAGATTCCGTTCTTCAAGAATGTGTTTATGTAGTGGCATAAGTAACGGAGAATAATTAGCGTATACTTGACACACAATGAAAGCACCGAGTAACACACTAACGCCCAGATACTCGCTGACAAAACCTCTCTCAAACTAACTACAAGCTGCTATTTGCACATGCATTATACGGCCTAGACGACTGGCTTCTCCCAGTACGCAGCCGCGCTCTGCAGGCCAGTCACTCAAATAATCTCACTGAAAATCTGCTTAAGTGGTCCCAGCTCTGATATTTATTTCTTTTATGAAAACTGCGGTATCTGTTGCAATTTCAAAATTCGTAGAGCAGCAACGAAGTTCTACATTTACCGATAATTTCACCCTGTAATACAGAAAAATTGATGACATTAAATGTATTACTTTTAGCTGTTTTTAAATTTTAGTAATATTCCTAATTATTATGAAGCATGGTTCAATTAATTATACAAATCTGAAACTAATTGGACTAACCAAACAAGAAACAAGATAAACGATACGAAAAGACTGGAAACATTACCACAAGTAGGCAAGAAGTGAATACTGGGTCAAATAAATAGAAAGATATTCATTATACATTTCAATATGCTTAAACGTTAATGAAAAAGATTATGTGAAAGGATATCGGAATATTTAACTACTGTCTTTAGTACAACAAATAAATTGTCAACTAACTCTTGAAGGAAGTTCTGAAATATTGCATGCCCAGCCAGCTGTAACAGATTTATCGTCATCTTCACGACTACTAAAATTGATTTGCAAAACTGTTTCTAACCCAAAGGGTGGCCGAGGTCGTTAAGGCGCGAATTCGTGAGCGGGAGGTCTGGGGTTCAAACCACCAGGATCATTCTCCCTGACTGAGTTTTTTTCCAGGTTTTCCTCAATCCTCATAAATGGCAAATGCCGGGAAGTACCCTAAAATATTTACGCCTGGGACGCTTCCTTCCTTTAAAAAAGTATTTCCCTAGTTTATAATTTTATTTCATGTATCATCAATGTACACCGCCTGTGATGTTTCAGCAGTTAAAACGGGCGTTAAACACTGTAAAAAAAAAAAATAAAAAAAAGGTCTTTGAGATTCAATGTTTTTTTTTGTAAGCACAATGGAAAATATATCATCAAACTGTTGTAATGAAGAGTCGGCTTTGTAACGAAAGCTGGTATTATATCGTAAGAATACTAACGTTGATAATATAATATGAACATCATATTTTATATGAGCACACTGTATATCCTAGTTAGTGAAGCATACTTTGTAAACCCATCACATAGTAAGACGTAGAATTAATAAATATTAAGGGTGACGCCTTGCCACCCAGATGTTGATGTGAAAGGGTCCTCAGAGAAACACTTGTGTAAACAAAAGCAACAAACAACCCTCTTTTCCACTCACTTAAAACATTATGTCTACGCGTGCATGTTATAGATAGACAGAATTATTGTGCTGATGAAGTATTGTTTAGTTTTAAGCTTAACAAACCCAAACCAAGCATTTCGATGACAGGACCTGGTAACTGTTAACCTCATAGTGTTTTAACAATAACTCTTATGTCAAGACTAGGTGATTATTACCCCTCCTTGGGCATTACTCTTGCATAAAAGGTACCTGAATTTATTCAGAGACAGGAGAAAAGTCTTGCTGCTTGGAGGATCCACGTCCATCAGTATTAGAAAACCTTTTAATAAATACTTATGCTTTTAACAGAGTTGGTTGAGTTATTCAGCATTTGTCTGGAAACACTTCGTCTTTCCTGGAGGAGCCGACCTAGCTTGATTCCCAAAGAAGTAAAGCCTATTACTCCAATATAACATCCCTTCTCGTTTAGCCATCAAGATTGAGTAGGGACATTGTAGCACCGAATTAAACAGAAGATCAAATTGTAAGTCAGTCCACGGACTTCACAGCTTGGACTTCGTTTAATAACATCCTGGTGGTAGCTCGGCCGGCGGTATTACACTGTCACGTGCACTGATGTTACATTATTTTTTCAAATTACATTTCTTCGAATTAGATAGTTATGAAACTATCTTTTTGTTAAATCACAAAATACTAGAAGTTAAGAGTTTTCCTCATGTTCTCAAGTAACAAGTTGAAAATTTACCTTTGGACAGGAAACTACCTTGTACTCTCACGTTACGACACAATAGTAGGGAACAAGCAAAATGCATTATTTGTAGAGTTGCAGTGCGACAAGGATAAGTTTATATACAGTGCATACTTTTTATCTTTCCACGCTGGGGGAAGTAGAGTTGAAGCGGCAGTACACACAGCTGCTGCATTGCGAACGGTAAACTACAGAAAACGAGCTTACTTCTTTCAAATACAATGTTGAAAATGTTCCTCGTTTGATGCATAGCAGACTTTATAACACCGAAACCATCTGATTCACATGTTGCATCTCATTTTCATGTTGGCTATTTCTTCTCGTATGATGTTTGCAGTTCATCGATTGTTTAAGAGCTGCATTTATAGACGCTGCTCTTTAAACTGCCCCATAAAATAACACACTTGCTGCTCTGAAATTCAACGCAGTACTGCATACAATAACAGACAGCTGTTGTATCAGTGACTGTAAGCGACCCTGTATGCCACGCGCGCAGCTAGCTACTGCCGACGCAAGTCCCGTACGTAGAGCGTGAAAAAATAAATTGTATGCATTGTAAAAATAAATAAACATATAAAATAAATAAATACTTAAAAAACCCATCAATAGAAATTGAATTTTAAAACCTATTCGACATGCTAACTATTAACCTAATAAACTCCGCCAAAATGTTTAGTGTTTGTAATACTAGAGATAAACAATCCTTAAATAAATACGGCCAATTCCAAACAACAAACTTACAAGGAACGGTAGAATATTTTTCAGGGGTGGTAAATATTTAAATTGAAAAAGATCAAATCCACATAATAGTATGCTATTACTTCACATTTTTCTGTAAGGAACTAAAATGTTGCAGCGCTGATGCATAAGTGCAATAGTTACAATGAAGCAAGTTTTCAAAGAAGATATTCTGCTGGATTGTTTTATGACATTTTTACTCCGTTTTATGTATACAAGAAAAGCAGTTATATTTTGCTAGAGATTCTTTTTAACTATCAGAAATCAGAAAGTGTTATCAACAATAATTAAATGTCATTCTAATGGGTAAAGAAGACCAAACTATCGAATTATAATTCATTTTTTGTAATGAAAATAACTGTAGAGTTAAAACGTTTCTGAGCTCATATGGAGCTTGTCTATTGTGTTAGTTGTGAAATAAACAAACATACCCTTGCACATTGAAGACGAATCGTTAAAGCATTATTCCTTTTCTTTGCTCACTAGCCTATAAATACTTAGAAATAAATGTGTTGGGAGAGATTTAGATGACTAAGACAAATAAAAGAAACCCGGAGGCGGTAATAAAGTGGGAGAGAGAATTATTGTAGTAAGTGGTTAATGGACACGACTTCCGGGAAAGAGCGAGAGAAACATCTTGAACGATCAGTTGAATTGAATAGAATTGAATTCCGAGAAATGATTTATACTTCTTTTGGATGACTTGAACACTAGCGTAGTTCAGGGACTAGATGGTGGGGCGTCAAATGATTTATCTACAGTTTCGTCCGATCTCTTGAGAGGCATCTCAGTAGTTAAAGAACCAGGACTCCTTTTTCTGGAAACAAATGCCTTGTTCACAGCATCGTCTTCCTCCTTACATTATGATAAGTACCATAGCTCTGTTTTTCCGTGTGCTTGAACCGCTAACAAGGATTGGTTGGCACAACAATAGGTGAGTTTTGGAAGAAAAACACGTGCAATTTTTATTTTTTTAATTAGCTATTGCTAATTCTCAGTCTTTAGAGAAGCATACAGGTCTGTTGTTCGTCCGAAAATACAATGTGGAGCATCTTGCTGGGATCTATAGGAAAAAACAAATAGGCTCTGTTCAGAGGGTGCAGTAAGCGGCAGCACAATTCATGAAAGGAGGCAGAGGACATGGATTCGAAAAGTGCAGGATCTGGGTTGGGAATCCTTGGCAGCCAGACGCAAAGATCGATACTTTATGAACTTTATAAGCCGTGTAAGGATGTAAGACTTAAACTTGATATATCCGCAAAGAGAAGATCATTAAAATTCAAGGAAAGCAACCTAAGACAGACATAGGAAAAAAAAGATTGGAATACGTTACCTGCAGCAGTCATTGATGTCTGTCGTTCAACAATAAAAACATCAAACAGAAACTTAAAATACTCTAGTTCATACATTAGCTATGGTAGCTGACGTGTTATCAGTTATGTTGAATATATTAAAATACGTTGACAAGTATTAAAACTATGATAGTATGTATTTATAAAGTTGACATTGCATTAAAGTATATAGACATATGCATTCAAATAAGATTAATTAAAATATTTTAATTGAGAAAATGTGGAAATATTACATTAATTTGACATGTATATAATTAAGTAATCAGTACATATTCTTTGATTCTCATATATTTAATTTAAATTTATTTTACTTATAGTAAAACTTAAACTAAAGTGAAAAATTACAAGTACATGTAAATTTTGAACCTTTCATTATTTCTCATATGTCACCAGATATAAGCCCAGCTGCAGAGTACATACATACATACATACATACATACATACATACATACATACACACATACACACATACACACACACATACACACATACACACATACCTACATACCTACATACCTACATACCTACATACATACATACATACATACATACATACATACATACATACATACATACATACATACATACATACATACATACATACATACATACATACATACATACATACATACCTACATACATACATACATACATCCATGCAAGATTGACAAATGAATATATATATATATACACACCTGAAAATGTTGAACTTTCATTATTTCTCATGTATCAGCAGGTACAAACCCAGCTGCAGATTAAATACATACATACGTCGGTTCTGGTGGCGTTGTGGTAACCATACTCGACTCCTAAGCCCAAGAGCGCGGGTTCGATCCCAGCCAGGATCGATGGACTTTTTCGGTCGTAAAAATCCTAAGTATGGCTTCCTTCGGAAGGGAAGTAAAGCCGTGGGTTCCGTGTCGTACATTTAAGGCACGAAAAAGAAACTCAAGCCTGAAAGAAGAGGCCTCTGAGAAAAATTTGTCGGCCGTTTCACGCCCTGAATAGAATAGAACGCTGATGACCTGAGATGTTAAAGAGCGTCCGTAAGTAAATCAATTCAACAACAAAAAACACAATTTCTAAGAATTTTCAATATTACGTATTAGAAAATGGAATATTTTGTCAAAATTTGCCTTCTAGCGGACATCAATGTTAATTATTTTCATGTTTGTACTTTTGGTCTCAGTAACAGAAATATCGAAACAACAAATTTATATTAGTCTCGCCAAGCTGAGTGGCTCAGGCGCCTTGAGACTTTTATTTTTATTTTGCAATACTTACATTCTCATAGCTTGTTATACTTCAGGACATAATACTCCAGGTTTATTTTATTTATTCCTCTTACATTTTTCAATGCAATTTAAATTACAATTTAAAGTCTACAGATTTTAAAATCTACAATACTAATACTATAACTAAACAAAACTAAAACTTCTATAAACTAAACCGGCACTGGAATCCTGCACTACGGCTATTGTACTATGATTTGTAATTACATCTACCATTATATTTAAAATTAATTAATTTAAAAATTTTATGCAATTTAATACCTGTAATCTTCATTTCTTCTAACGCTCGGTATCCGGGCTGCTCCCCACTAGAATTCCTGGGACATCAATGAGGTTGCTGCCGGTCTCGAGCAGCCGCCATACTGGACCATGGTGTGTTGACAGTGCAGTTTGCTTCTTCTCCCCACCTTTTGATCTCTGTGTACTTCTTCTCTCAACAGCTTTCTTTACGCCCGAAAACTGCCATTATTCCTTTCTTCTGTCAATTCTGTTCCCTTCTTCTGTTTCAAATTGGGTGTTATCCTCTTTATCATCTTTTCCTTCAACTAATTCTACTTGTAAATATATTTCTTGTCTTTCCCTGATTCTCAGGAATCTTCTAGGTGAACATACGATTTTTGACCTTTGAATTTTTTCTCTTGTTTGATATTTGCCGTTTTTATACTCTTCTGCCATTTTGCATGACATTTTATGAGTTCATTCAATATCCTAAAATCATGTTCGTCTCTCATGATGTTCCAGATGTGTTTCCCTGCAAGTAGTCGTCTTTCCTCTGCTACAATTGACTGGTATTTAGGGCATTCAAATGAGACATGTTCCGGTGTATCGATCATGTTACAATTCGTACATGTACCTATTGTTTGCTTGTAATTTAAATCTTTGCAAATATGAGCAATATAGGCCTGTCCTGCTACATAATGTACTAAACCCTTATTGGGATGAATATGCTGAAATTGTAACCTTTCCTTAATGGATGGGAAGATTTCATGCACTCTTCTACCTTCTTTTATTTCATTCCATTCTTGTTACCACATTTGTAATAAAGAATATTTGATTTCTTTTTTATTTCTACACTTTTCGCCAATAATGTCCGTTATTTTTTATTTATTTTGGTTTTTTTAGGTCAATAAGAGGCTAACGTTAATCTAAATAAATAATTAATTTGAAACTGGCGTTCGGGGTCTCTGGTTTAATTCCTTTGGAACCGACCGACCTGATTTCAGTTACAGCGCCGGATTAGTGAGTGTGGCGTGGCCATGGCTTGCGCTCAGAAGTAGGTTCGTGTCACAGCGTTTGACGGTTTTTGTCTTAAGGGCCTCTTCCAGTGATACCATCTCTGGAAATGTTAAGTACCCTACCTACATCTGTGCATTGCCCCCTCGGATTCCTGATATACCTTTCATCTCATGTTTCTCCCGGATTTGCTCCCTTGGGGGCGTGGTTGCAATAGGCTCCATTAGATTGGTCGAAGGATTTTTCTCCATCACAACTATATTTGAACCTATCCAAGAGTAAACTGATGTTCGCATGTAAGTGTTCAAAATCAGTGCTAGAGTGAACAGTATGTGTCTTACCACAAACATGTGCATTGTTCACGTTGGTATATTTAGAAACATATTTTAATTGTTTAGGTATACAAATTGAGATCTTCCATTAATTCTTTGTGATGCAGTTAAATAAATGATGATAATTTTACAACAGGTGTGAAAAATGATCTAACTTCTGCCCAAGATAGCATGTTCAAAGCATCAATTGTCTTTAAGGGCTGCTGAGGTAATACAAACGTTTAATAATTCATCAAATAAAATATACCTCGGAAGGTTTATATCATCTAGCGTCACTTTAATTGGAGATAATGAAACATCTTCTGTCTGAGTTTGCCGAATTTTCTCCTTCATTCACAGCATTCATTTCTCTTGCTCGTCGTCTGCAATATAATAAAATATTTTATTTTTTGATAAGTTTAATGTAGGTGTAGAACACTGTTAAATTTGCAATTATTTACATTTCGTTTTAATGTAATTAAGTAGCAATACAATTTTAAAACATTTCATAAGATACTCTACTTTTAGGAACTACTTTTTACAAATGTGAATGGTGACGGTGTTTAAACAAATCGCAAAAACCATTAAATAATTCTATTTTTGTGAAATAAAGAATATCATAAAATCAACATTAAAATGCCATGTTCCTATCTAATAAACAAAAAGTTTATCTACCTGTATATAAATGTTTGGTGTCTGAAGTTCAGCATCTTTTCCTTGCTTGGAAGGAAGGCCGCGTTCATTTGCATTGGTTCGTTCCATCGTCTCTGATATCGTCTTTCCACCTCCTTAATTTCTTGATGAAATCTTTCACCTTGCTCAATACTCATAAGTTCCAAATTAGGTAGAAAGCAGTCAAGGTGAGAGTTCTTACACATTTCTTATAATTTTGTTGTATTGCGTGTCTTTTACGTCTTGTCCTTGAAAGCACACCATGCCTCAACTTGTATATATTTCATACTATTCAAAAAGTCAGCATCCTTCATTAGCTGTTTGATCTTAGGTCCATCAAATGCGCCCTATCTTATTTTGGCCCCAGACAAAAGTGGAAATTTACGATATAAATACTTGAAGCAAGGCTATTCTTGTCTAGTGCTTTGACGAATTGCTTCGTGATACCAAGTTTAATGTGAAACTCGTTACATTTTTTTGCTCCCGGCGTTAAACTTTTTCTCTTAGGCCATTCTTTCGTTGACCAGTGTTTGTTTCTACATCTTCTGTCCCATTTGCACAAAAAGCAAGGACATTTTCTATACCCACCCTATTGACAAAGTAAGATATTACAATCTTTTAGATCTCCACACACTAGCCATTGATGTTTCGACTATTTCATTTTTTCAAAATGGACTTCCAAGCTTAACTTTTAAATATGCAAAATATACTTTCGTAATAAATGGAGTAATATGATTTTTTATAACAAGTACGAACCACATATGGAACAGAGATTATTTGGATAGTTCACACACTGCCATCTTGGTATTCCACAGCTTGAAGTCATTTATTATTAGTTCCATGGCACTACATACATAACATAAAGAAAAAATGAAATGTAGCGCTAAACAACAAATGCACTACCGATTACCACGGCTAATGATTTTTAAGTGATGACTTTGTCATTTTAGGCTACGACGCATTCACTTCCCCTTTCTTCCTGCCCACACGTTGATAATCTTCATTCACGTTGGAAATTTTAAACACATGGCAGATGAACTGATAAGAAAGTAAATAAGTGTGGCTTTGCATTCTGCATTATAATTCATATAAGGATTTATATAGACTTGTGCGTGTTAAAGTTGTTTATGTTTTGCTATTTTATCATCATCGCAATGTAGCAGTATAATCAATTGAAATGTCAAATTACAAAAAAAAAAAAATATACGTGTTATGAAAAAACTGATATCAAATTCGAAATCAGCGCGTCGTTTTTCACATAAATTGTTTGTTTTCACCAAGGCAACAGTCATCGCAGGCCAGTGTTACGTTTTCTGACACCACTAATAATGAAACAGTACCAGTGAACAGATAACCGACAAATTATGGAACATTACAATAAATAATGCAGTATATATAGCCACTTCCGTGCTCTTATAGTTAGCGTGTCTGCCTGCAAATCGGAAGATCCCGGGTTCGAATCCCCTATGCCTTAATAAGGGTTTTCCCAGAGTATTTCCTTACCATGGAAAGGTAAATGCAACGTAACTTAGACGCTGTGGAGTGTGGACTCATTTCATCAAACATTCATTCGTCATTTTAAACCTTTGTAGTCATGATGAACTTGGTTAAACTATAAAAAATAACCTAGGACAAGAGGGGGTATTGCACTCCGGTAATACGTACTATTTCTTTAAAGCAACTTTAGCTCTTAACATGTCGATCTTTTTATTGCAAACGTAACTGAATTCACTTTTCAGATGCGGGGAAACATACACTGGAATTGATGTTGTGAATGGAACAATCTGCCTGTATTACATTTTACAGCTGGCGTCGTGCCGCTAACCAACAAATAGTTGCTGACAAGAAAAAGGAAGCGAGGCGAACGACGTAGTCTAAATCGCAGAGTTATAAGCAGTCTATAGCTTAAATAGTATTGCAGAGATAAAATACACCATATGTGTGAGCAATTTGCAACAGACAATGTACTCATAACACAACATAAAGTACAATAAAGTAGAACCTCATTTAAACTAATTCAATTTTATTACAGGACGAATTAGGAACGATATTTCCTCATTCATAATTTTTTTATGTACAATGATGCAGAACAAGAGTGCTGCAGAAAAGAATTAAAATTGGTAGTTTTAGAGTAATAAAAACTGATTACGTTTGATAAAATCCTTATTCTAGCTAAAAATTTGATAATGCGTTTCAATATTAAGTTAATATACTGAACTGTACTACCAAATGTAAACAGTTTAAATTAATTAATTTGTATTTTTCTACTGTTAAAATTATTTTGCCAACGTAAACATAACAGATTATTGCTACGACGGGAGTTTTAACTTTCCATATGGTTGGTGCTATCACTGAATTGATTTTCAAATTTTCAGCATATAAAAAGCTACAGCACTTTAGTTATAAACCTGAACTCATGGTTGGAACCAAAGCACGCACTGCCAAGACCGCGGCAAAACGTGGTTTGGGGAAAAACACCAACTTATCCAAACTTACCCTGGACAAAAACAAGCGAAATCGAAGCAACACTCTTTCTCATCTCTCTTTATATTGGACAGAAGAGAAATAAGAAAAGTAGTAGCATTAATTATTAAACTTTGTCACTGCAAAACATATGCGTAAAGTGGGCCTCTATAAAGATTAACTCATTTGTACAATGTGCAAACAGAATGTACATCCTGTTCGATTGCCTACCTCTGGTAACAAAAGAGATTTATTGTATCTAAAACCAGGGAAGACCTAGGAACGGACTCTGACTTTGTAAACTTGGTACCAGCGACTTGTTGAAGGAACAGATTTTGGGAAACAGTGAAAGCGTCTCTTCCAATGTGGTTACACAATAAGCCTTTAGCGAGAGGTCGATAAAACCTCCCGTTTATCTGAATCTGGCTATAAAAACCTTACCTACTCATGCGATGTTTTATGAACTGCTAGAAGTACCTTTGCCATGACCTTGAATGTCTCTTTCTGCCGGTTTCATGGCAGTGTACATAAGATGTACGAGGATGTTTAAGTGAGTTGACTCTAGAGCAACACATTTTTATGTGTAAACATTATTTCAAATACAATCATCTCGTCGTGTATATTCAAAACATATTAAAAACTTTACTGATCAATTGTCTCTTTTCAAAACTGCAATTTACTATATATGAATAAAATATTTCAGCGAATAACTAAAACATGAGCGAAAACGTTCAGTTTTAACAGAGGAAAAACTTCGAAACTGGCTCAAATCTTGAATATTCACCAACAAAATCACTCCCAAAATGAAGACAAGTTGAAGCCGAAACTCGAAAATTCATTTCCATAAATTGATAATACGCTTATAATTAATATTAATATTTCATAAATATGATCTTATGTACGTGTATCACTTGCATTGAACCTGACATCTATTTAGGTCAAAGTATTTATTCTCATATTTTAACTGGGAACATTTTATGCCAGGATCTTTTAGGGAATTGTTATTATAAATATTTTTATTAAGATAAGGGACCAGACCTACATTTATTGATATGCCTCTATTACACAGGGGTTTCCGCTGACCTTAAAGACTGGCTGGGTCGAGAAAACAGGCCGCCATAAAGACAGGAAACTCGAGTGATCGCTTTGCGCAAAAGAGTCCAAAGATTTCTTTTGTTAAAAGTAAGCACGTAACGGGTCCATTGGCCTTTGACGCACTTTTGTGGGGGTTGAAAAACATTTCTTAGAGTGCTGGCAAAGGTAAAGGGCCTGTAAACAAAATAATTAGAATAGTAACCAGTGTCCAATGAGAAGATGAGGGGAGAATTAAACTTGAGCATTAACAAACAGAAAATCTTGCAGAAGACTAGAAGCGCGAGATCTATTCAAGAAAGTTTTGTAACGTTGAGACCGAACGGCTTTATAGTTAATTAAAAGCATTCAGTCATCAATAAAAGGGGCATTTGTAGTTGCAGTTGTCATTCGGTCACGGGACCAGTTAGTTTATGAGAGCACTTTAGTGCGGTTCAGTTCATTCGTCAATTACACAGTGTTAGTGAATAATTAACAACTAGTGAGCATTAGCATAGTAAGAGAATAGAACTTCACTAGTGCTTAATAGGCAGTGAACTGTGGTAAACTTAAAGACCTCAAGAGGGAACCGTGCAATTCAAAGAGAACTGGATATTACGTTACAAGAGATAGAATGTTTTAAATTGCTGTTAGGCTATCGCGAAGATATCGTCAGAGAACAATCAGAGGTAAATAGTGACTAGAAATATTGAGTATTATGAAAAATGTGTCTGGAATGCAGTTCTGTCGCTTCTAGCTTACCTTAGATCGTGCAAGAATGGACTAAACAACTCTTAAAGCTGTGCTGAAGACGCTACGGATACCCAAACGTATGGAAAAACTTTAAATATCTGGTTAATAAATTATGTCAATTGCAATTCTACAAGTTTCTGTGCAATGGGTTAGATACCTACCCTTCCCGTTGACATGAATGTGCTACGAATTTCTAGAAATTGTCCGATATTAAACTGAGCAAAATAGCTGCAGCACAGACGGCAAATCAAGGAAGACATCGAGAAGAACAGGCTTACTCCAAACACAATTAATACAATCTAATTGCTACCCACAATCAATCAATTCCCCTCCTTTTACCATCGTTAACTATTAGCTTTATTTAATAACCTTATAATTCCTAACTGCCTTCAAGAACTATTAAATAATCCTCTCCAACATAAATTTATAAAAATTGCCGCAAAGTGTAATGTATATAACATAAAAGAAAACATTAACAATGAAAGCAGAAACATTCTGCTGGCCAAACTTAATCAGAATGTGTTTTCTCAATACAATGTTTGTTTAGCCGAGGGAAAACAACTCCATCTTTCTTCTACAGTGAAGTTATTTGAATTAGGGGCTAGCAGAGGGCGGCTGCATGCTAAGAGAAGCCAGTCGTCAAAGCGTAATGCATGTGCAGGTGAAAGCTTGTACTTACATTTAGGGACGCTATGTCAGCGAGTGGTTTTATGTTTACGTGTTAGTCGATTATTTCATTCTGTGTAAATTGGAGGCTAATTGTTCTTCTTTAGTTATACCTTTACATAAATAGTGGCATACATATGTGAAAACGGAGCAACATATTCTGACACTCGTGTCCAAGTATACAAACTGTTCGCCAACTTGTTAAACAATTACGAGCAACGACAAGAAATGTATTTTTGACGGAATAAAAGTTACATGAAATACAGGAGTTTCATAAGCAAGACCGGCAATTTATTGCTGCCGATGAACATCATTTTCAACATCTCTTATAACGCACGTTAGGGCTTATTATTATTATTATTATTATTATTATTATTATTATTATTATTATTATTATCATCATCATCATCATCATCATCATCATCATCATCATCATCATTTATTATCATCACCATCATCAGTTTTAAATACAATATTCACTTATGTTTTCAGTCTGAAATATAAATACTAAAATAAAAATACAAACATTATCCTCAGTAATTTTTATCTCCTCTTTAAAGTAACTTGCTCAAATAAACTCCCTGTATAAAGTTAAGATTGTCCACACGTTTTAGGAAGCGGAGATGACGTATGTGCCCCACTGGCTGCAACACGCTTGGTAGTCCAGACGTAAAGCAGTACTTGAGCGAGCAAAGTATATAATTAAAGTCAGTTATGTGTGGTGCGGGTTTTACCAGAATTATTCAAATATTTGTTAAATATATACTATGTGTTTGTCAATAGATGCAAACTTTGACTTTTCTTATGATTAGAATACTTAAAGAAAGGATTTTTAAAAAACTAAAATAATATCACGGTGATTAATATGTTAAAAGGCGGAAAAAATTAAAACAAATGTAATAAAGTTAATTTAGAATAAAGAGGATAATCTATAATTTATATTTGCATAAGATATTCTGAACAATACTTTAATTGTAAAATAATTAACATTTCTTCGTGTAGAATAGCTAAATAATTCCCAATAATATTTATTTATTTACCTGGCAAGAGTTGAGGTCATAGGGGCCCTTTCTTCCACTGTACCAGGCGGAAAAACAGCAAAAATACAGAGTGCAATAAACATAAATGTATTAACTACAGAATAAAGCCAAACTCGTATATACTGCATGTGAACATTACATATTTTAATGTAGTTAAAAGGTTGATAAAGATAGAGTACCACTTATTCTTCAATAACTTTTCTCGAGTACAAGGGGGAAGGAAGGATGAGAAGAAGAAACAGAAGAAGCGAGAGACTAATTGTTGTCTAACTTCAGGAGGACGGGAGTTGCAGATTCTGGGAAGTGGCACGCTGAATGTGGTTGAGTAGGAATGTGCTTGGTACAAGGGGTGGACAGTAAAGTCTATTCCGGGTTCGAGGTAGGAACAGAGAGGCGATATACCGAGGTGTGGAGGTTCGATTATACATTTATTAAAAAGTATATACCTCCAAAAGTTTTATATTCATATAAAATATTCATATTTTAATGATCAAGTTTTACAGGCAAAACTAACAGAAACCTTTTAAAAGTTTGAACAAACACGTTCCGAAAATGCGTTTTCAACATTTCCTTTTTCTTAATATTTTTTCTTTTCTTATTAAGCCGATAATACCCATTGTCCCCTATCATAGTCCTAACGTTAAAGGATTTATTGCCCTCCATCTGCTTTAACTCATTACAGCGTTACCATAGTTACCGCCCTGTTGTCCATCGGAGTTTTTAGCTGTCGTACTATTCATACTTCTTATCGCAAGCCCCGTCATTGAAAATCGATTGTCTTTTGTTTACACACCTCAACTAGGCAAATATCATGGCGCCAGCGCAGTTTGCCTACAGGGTCTACTTGATGTGCTTTCAAAAGAAATCAGGAGCGGCACATTTGCCTTTTCATTCCAACTACTGGATCGCAGAAAGCGCTAACATTATATAACTGCTTGGAAAAATACGAAAACTTAAAATCTTGGAGAAAAAAACATTTCTTTGTAAGCTAAAAATGCAGTATACATACTGTGGTATTAGGCTTCAAAAAATACAAATATCTCAAAGACCATGTATTACATTTAGGACATACATATATAGATACTTGCCTTGCTACGCGAGAAACATGTAGATTATGGATGTTTGCTACGAAGTCAAATGCGACGCTGTATGTTTGCAAAAAAAACACCTGCAACATGTCCTAACTAACTGCAGCAACTTTGCATCAAACGTTTGTTTCCAGTTCCTGTTTAATGCGTGACTTGTTGGCCTTTTAATGAACGTCAGACGGAATAAGGTCAGCAGATTTGGCAGTCGGCCTCTAAAAAGGGGGAGAGGGGATTTCAGCCATGCTTTCTTGTCAGGTGTTGCACTTTGCTCTTGAAAGTAGCCATTTTAGAGCTACTCATAAAGTTATGTTTCTTTACGTTACATCTTTAAAATTGCACCGCAAGAAGCATTTTATTGAAGGGCGCGTAAGAATTACAAAATACCTTTTCCGTTCATTAACTGTGATTAATTTGTCTGAATTGCATCGCTTATTTTTGTAATGTGCCTTTAATGTATGGTAAAATTGAGGTGAATTGGTTAAGAATTGTAGAATATTTGGTTTTCTCAGTTCTGTCCACCTAAAGACTGCAAATGAATTTCATAAGTGACATTTCTAGAAAAATATTCCAATAATGTTGTTCAAACGGGAAGTGAAATCCATGTTGGGTTTAAAATATCAACCTTTGTCCATATTTCAAGAAATGGAACATACTTGAACCTATGAGAAAATTGTAAAAAGCAGCTTTAGAGGCGGAAGAAAGAATTTCAGTCCTGTATTTGCTATTGAGCTCGGAAAATATTTCAATCACACAGTTTATCCTGGTTGGATTTGAAGCCCATACTTCCCGTTCGCAAACCCCTGCCTTAGCTGTATCGTTCACCGTGAACGTATGTTGAGAGTGCTGGTATGTTTGAGCCAACATAGTAGGGTGCAGCTTGGGATCTTACTTGGGTAAAACTATATATTCCTTTCGAAGTTTGTCGAATAAATCTCAGGATGAAGATCCAGCAAACTTGAAGGAGTTTTGGTTTCAACCATGGACATAGCTCGTCAATGATAAATTAATATACTCCGTATCACTCCACTGTATGCCTTTACTTGTTTAGAGAGAATGTAATGTGCTTCACATTAAGAACACGATAACAAAAGAAATCACATTAAAATTACACACGATTATTTCACTGCTATTTTTGTGAGTGATTTTCTTATTTTCTTTCTTTCTTTCTTTCTTTCCTCTTTTTTCTTTTATTTTCTTTTCTCTCTTTTTTTTTTTTTTGGTTATTTTCCGAAACCAAATTAAATAAAAATGGGATAAACATAATTTTTGTTACACAATTTCATGATTTACAATCACAATTTTCACAGCAAATAGTAAGGTTCTTAATTTCACAATCAAAGAAAGAGTGCAAATAACAAAGGTTCTGACTTCGGGCACATTCCAGGTGCGGTGTCTACCCTACTGTGGTGCATATCCTGCGGTGCGTATCCATTAGGTATACATTCAGTGTTGAAGGCGATCCCACGGAAAAGATCCGCTAAGTCAGGATCATTTTATTGAATATACAAAATATTAATTACAAATTGGTGGGAATTTTATGCATATAATTATATAAAATATTAATTACAAAATGGCGGGAATTTCCTTTCTTACCGGCCTAGGTAAGTAACCCGCGACAAAGATCAGGTAAAAAGGGTCATTATTTTGTTGATTATACAAAATATTAATTAAAAATAGTGGGAATTTGCTTCCCTACGGACCTTGGTAGGTAACCGCGACAAAGATCAGATAAGAAGAGTCATTTTGTTAATTACACAACTTATTCATTGCAAAATGTCGAGAATTTTATACGTATAATGTCATAAAATATTAATTACAAAATAATGAGGCTTTTATACATATAATTATGAAAATATTAATTACAAAGTGGCGATAATTAATCGTTTTGTTAGATACAATGTTAAAATGGCATAGTTCGGGTTTAATATTTATTAATTATGCAAAATATTCATATTAATCGCCATATGTGTGCTAGGCATACTTTCAGGGCAAGTATACCTTCATGGGTGGGTATACATTCAATGGCAAACATACTTTCAGGATTGAGTATACATTTATGGACGACCATACTATCAGGAGCAAGTATAGGACTGGCACACTTTTACGGTCAATTATCACTACTATGAACGGTTAAGTAGCAACCATTATTTTATTGATTATACATTAATTACAAAAATGGCGGACTTCTTAGTGAGAACTAAAAATGTGAGGAGGCAGACATGTGCAGTGTGGTTATAAAATATATTAACACTGGTATAAACAAACATACGTCGTGCAAGGCGTCCGGACCACCACATCATTTGAGGTATATGTTAATGTTATTAAATGTTGCTTTTTATTTTCAATGTCTTTTTCATTATAACAGCTTCTTTGCAGAGTTAAAACATATTTTACGCCGACATCCACCCGAAAACATTGTTTATAATGTAAATTAACAAACATTTACACAATTTCGCATTTTGTTTCCAGCGTTTATCAACATTATTATTTCAACGTTAATTATTGAAAGTGAGAATTGTTTTTATATTTGTTTATACCATTATTAATATTTTTTACAACCACACCGCGTCGGTCCTGGTGGGGTAGTGGTTACCATACTTGCCTGCTAAACCCAAAATAGCGGGTTCGAACCCGGCCAGGACCAATGGATTTTTTCGGGCGTAAAAATCCTAAGTATGGCTTCCTTCGGAAGGGAAGTAAATCCGTGGGTCCCGTGTCGTACATTTACGGCACGAAAAAGAACCTCAAGCCTGAAAGAGAGGCCTCTGAGCAAAATTTGTCGGCCTTTTCACGCCCTGAGCTGAATGGGACGCTGATTACCTGAGATGTTAAAGAGCGCCAATAAATAAATCAGTCAAAAAAAAAAAAAAAAAAAAAAACCACACCGCTCATGTCTACCTCCTCAGATTTTTAATTCCGCATTTTTGTAATTTATCTAATTAGTGTATAATCAATAAAATAATGGTCGCCATTAACCGTTCATAGTAGTGATAATTGACCGTAAAAGTGTGCCAGTCCTATACTTGCTCCTGTTAGTATGGTCGTCCATGAATGTGTATTCTATCCTGAAAATATCTTTGCCATTGAATGTATACTCACCCCTGAAAGTATGCTTGCCACGGAATGTATGGTTGCCCCTGAAAATATGTTTGCCCATGAAAGTACGCTTGCCCTTGAAAGCATTTTTACATTAAATGTATACGCATTACCCATAAAAGTATTGTCGTCCCCTGAACGCAAGCTGACGCCGAATAAATACTCACTCCTGAAAGTATGTTTGCCATGAAGGTATACTTGCCCTGAAAGTATGCCTGGCACACATATGGTGATTAATATGAATATTTTGTATAATTAATAAATATTAAACGCGACCTATGCCATTGTAAAGCATTGTATGTAACAAACGATTAGTTTCCGCCATTTTGTATTTAAATATTTTTATAATTATATGTATAAATTCCGCAATATTTTGTAATTAATATTTTGTAAAGTTATATGTATCAAATTCTGGCTATTTTGCAATTAATAATTTGTGTAATCAACAAAATAATGACCTTTATTTGCCTGAAATTTATCGCGGGTTACCTACCAAGGTCATTAAGGAAGCTAATTCCTGTCATTTTATAATAATATTTTGTATAATTTAGTGTATAAAATTCCCACCTTTTGTAGTTAATATTTTGTACATTCAATAAAATAATCCTGACTTACCGGATCTTTTCCGCGTGGTCGCCTGCAACACTAAATATATACTTATTGTATATGACCGCAGAATATGCACAGCAGAGGGTAGGCACCGCACCCGGAGAGTGTGCTAAGTCGAGACTTTACTACTAGTGCAGTTGCATCTCCAGCCAATTGCACAGGCATGCTTCCAAATCTTTCTCAGTGTCAATCGCCTATTTCTGAATGCTTCCTTTAACAGTCCAAACATATTATAGTAATCGCAAGTGATAAGTCCGAATTGCAGCGATGGTCCAGGGAATTCGAGTTTTCCCTTTTCAAAGCGGTTGTATGCGGACGAGCATTGTCTTGCAGGAGAAGAATTCCTCGAAGTGGTTTTTGACATTTTTTTCCGATAAGTACATTTTGCTTCAAACAGAAGCTGGCAGTAATAAGCTGCATTGACTCTTCGAAGTTCATGAAGAAAATGAACTTACAAAATGCCTTGGAAATCCAAGAAAGCTGAAAAAAGAACCTTCCTAGCTGACAGGAGCGGATTTCCTCTTTACCTCCACTCCATGCTCGCTGCGACTGAGAAATACGTTGGTGTACCTTGCTTCATCGCAAGTTACGGTTCAATGCAGGAAAAAGGCCTCCTTGATCTCGGTATTGAGCCTCTTAACACACAACCACACAGCAGCCTCTGGATCTTCGGTAAGAATTCGAGGACACACCTAGTCGAGCCTTTGGTAAATCAAAAGATCTAACATTTGAACACCTACGAAACTTATCTCAACTTCAGAAGCTATTTCAGAAATCGTCATACACCGGACAAACTCAATAAGGTACCGAAACGACCAAGTGATTGCTTCCGTTGCGCTCGTCTAAAAGTCTACGTAGGTAACTTTCGTTTTTCACCGTTGTTCATCCTTCTGTGAAATATTTGTGTCACTTGGGGCGGTTTTAATATACGGGGATATTCGTGTTTAAATATGTATGGTGTGTATGCAGGATGAGGGATTTAATGCTTGCTGATGAATGTTGTCTGGTTATTATTCTGGATTATAATGACGGATTCTAGCTCAGTCGGTTGCCCCCAATTAATTTTTGATGTAGATCACAGGGTTTCAGGAGTGTTTTGTGGATCTTCCGGATCCACGGTAACAGGAAAGGTATCATACCAAGGCCATACGAAATGGATAGTTTTCTTCAATCACAATTTATTCAATTAATGTCACCGGACTTTCAATAATGGACTGTTAGCCACGGCCTAACAAATTTCTGTTATCTTATTAAAATAGATATGATTTTGCCCACTTTTACTTTTTGCCTACAGTTCAATTTTTATCGCATCCTATTCACACTACTGAACGCCCATTAATAGTCTACCTTTGCTCCGGTTATCTTAACACTTGCCTTACTCTCTGTTACATTCGCATCTATTGTCTCCGGACCGTCTGAACCCTGAACTTCCACTATCCATTCTCCAATCTAATAACTGTCAACAACTCTCTAATTTCTCAACTCCCCCATTCTTAACTCTCCCAACTGTCTCGCGTTCTGCCTGACATCTCATTTTCTATGCCAAAGCTCCTCCCTCGCGAAATAAAAACTCCTTACTATTGTAATCTTATTCTCGACTGATAAGTTCTCTATTGGCTATTACAGAATATTTGTTATATTTCTGAGTTATTCTCATTCGTTCATGTTTGGGCGATAGCCATTGGTTAAAATAATTATCCCCCAACGACATTCACTTTTCCACGGCCTGCACTTTCCTGTAAGTAAACTTCTGTCATATCTTTCGGCTTCTCCTTTGATAACTTGACACTTCAAATTCCTTTTCCCCTTCACTATTTTAGATCTGGAAACTAAGATTTCGCGATAGCGCACGTTCAATTCCTGTTACCATCAGCCCCTATTCTCATGACTGTGCGGCATAATTATTTTTATTGTAGATTTCCCTGTCTGCCAGCCATTAAACATTCGTCGCCGTTTGACATCTCAATTCCTTTATAATATTTCTTTCAAAGTTTGTTTCACATCTTAGTTCTTACAACCCATTACAACAATTTCCCTAACTTGGCCCATCCAAAAGGGTTTTAAGTTTCTTACCCTATGTCAGCTAGTTCCTACCGAAACATTCCCAGAGAGTGAACGGCTTGTGACCTTTACAAAATGAAACCTTCTTACTTTTTGTTTCCTTTGCAATTTGCTAGCCTTGACCATAGTCGTCTATACACACGAACACACAAACTCTTTCTCTTTCTAAGGGGTTTTCACAAATGTCTCAGGTCAACTCAGTTGTAACCAAACATGGAAATAAACACAATTGCTTTAGCAAAATACTGTTACCTATCAAAAACATACACACATATTAGATCATATACATTTACAAGAAATAGCAATACCAATCCTAGAGTAAACGTTGTTCTGAATTATTAAATCATATACAAAATAAATATCCATAACAACTCGTTAGTTTAACAAAGGTAGCTCTTATCCTCAATTCATATACTTCTGTAACTAATACCAATACCAACTCATTACCTTAATAAAGGTAGCCTTGAATTTCGGCTGCACATTCATTCGGTCTTATTCCCAAACTGTAGCTTTAATATTTACAAACTTTCGGCAGGATTTACGCCCTCCCGCGCCAAAACTTTAATAATTTACGTTGCGTAATCGACATGCACACGTCTTTTTCGGGCGTAATGCTACTGACAAATGAAACGGCTGTATGAAAGAAACCCTGTTTTTTATACCAGTACATGTACTTGTAAAGGCGTGTCTCGCTCCGCATTACTTATAAGCTATAAAACAAAAACTCCAACTTGTATTTGATTTATTGAAAATTTGATTACATTCTGTAGGAAAGAACCAAACCAGAGAAATATGTAGGCATTAGATCGGCAATGAATGAAATTCAGGAGTCATTTTTACTTACAGGAAGAGATCTGCGGTATCAACTAATACTATGGTGACATTTTGCACTGATTCCTAAATATTAATTTTATTTCTAACTTGAACAGTAATTTTCTTATGTAAGGCATATTGTGAGTGAGTTCTAATGTCTGCTTACTTGCCGACTAGGCATTACATTTCTGTACACGGGCGGCAGAGGGAAATGCGCGCTCTAAGAACTGGCGGACTACATTAAGCTGAGTGGTGAAGATGAAGATGGGGTGAGAGATGATGGAGCAATGAACAAACTGGGGTAAACAGAGTGCCAGTCCCGAGGCCGCTTTGTCCGTCATAAATCTCACTTGCAGCCGCTTAGATAGAACCCATTAAGTATATAATGGATTGATTTCTGTCTGCAGAATGTGACCCAATTAGACATACAAATCTAATTTAATTTAATCTAATCTAATCAGACGAATCAGAAGAAATTGAATTCTCACGTGGTGTTTCACCAATTAACTTTAATAAAAAATTAGCAGATTAAAGAATATTTAAACATTCAAACGAGTAGAGGAACATGTGGTGTGCTTCATTTGAAGAAAGTAGTGTGCGCAAATATTAAAACAATACAGTATACAGCACATGCACTTATAGAAAGGTAGGAAAGATAGGTCAAAACATACTTCTAAGATGACGACACAGGTCCCTGCGTCTAACGCATCATGTGGTTGATAAAATATTTTGTGACATTTTTCAAATGTTCATAGTTTTCGGAGATGCTATATTAGCTGAATTTTATCTGCAGGGACCACGTATCAATAAGCATATCTGTATATGCAACTTAGCGCATCACCAAGTAGACGGATTTAGAATAGCACAGGAAGCTTAAATATGCAATATACAGAGCGACCCAATGAACTATGAACCAACTTGCTGTGTTTTGCCAATTAGGCGAGAGCGGCACTCGTTACTGTCTGCGGGTATCGTAGAGTGGCACTGACATAACCTTACAACAGTTTCCTTCAAAGATTTTACTTCAAAGAAAGGGCTGAAAATGACCATTGTCCATATATTTTACGCACATCTTTAAGAAAAACTATGTGGCAACTTTGAATAATGCTTGCTATTTCCTGGCGTATATTTTATTTCAATTTTTCCAAGGTATTTAGGTTTGTCTTGTACATGATATTTTTTAACTTGCCCCAGAGATAAAAGCCGCAGTGGTTAGGTAGGGGGGCCGTGGAATTAAGTGATTCGTTTCTATTCATCTTTAAACATATTTTAATGTTTCAAGAGAGTTGTAACATACTTTCTCTTAGTAAATTTATATATCACCGTCATATTTTAGTCCGTCCTGGTGGTCTTATGGCAACTAAACTTGTTTTATAGACCTAAGATCGCGGGTTCGGTCCTGGCCTATGTTTGATGAATTTTTTCGGGCGCAAACATTCAAAGTAATAGCTTCCTACGGAAGGAAAGTAAAGCTGTAGGTCCCGGTCATAGATTTACAATATGTAAATAAACCTCAAGCGTGAATGAAGAGCCTCTGAATAAAATATATCGGATATTTCACGCCCTGAATTGAATGGAACGCTGATGACCTGAGATGTTAAAGAACTCTCGTAAATTTACCAAATTATATTTTAGTTTCTAACGTACGGCATGGAACGGAGAATGCAAATATTGCAATAATTTACGTCAGAAGATTGCTATCATTAAGTTTATTATAGATTCCGTAGTATATATTATACAAGGTTATTTGTTTAGTTTTCATGTAAATAACTATTCAGAAACTTTATGGAGGTTGCTAAGATACAGACTCATGAATGGGAGATCTGTGATTCGAAACCTACAGGACCGTTCTTGCTACGATCGCGATTGCAAACATGTTGCAGTTCTTGTGAACGGGTACGTGTGGATTGCAAACGTGCAAAAATATAATTGCCATCGGCAACGACATTGTCAGTTTCAAAAGTTTGATGTTCCACTCACAAGAGACTACGCCTAACATATCACAATAATTTGCAGTCACTTTCGATGTTTAAATATTTCGTCACCAGCTGTTTCATAAAATAATTTTCGCGTATCTTTAGTAGTCGAAATAGACATGACGCAAGATCTCAAGACAATGCTGCCTTATCTACCGGAAGCTGACATGCACTGTCAATAAACTTTAGATCCTTCCGCGCTTATGAGGGGGCTGGGGGGCGGAAATAAGGAACAGTGACTGAATATGGACAGAGGCGGAGAGAGTAAGGCGTGCACATTGAATCAAACGTCTCTATATTGGTCTCACAATAGTCATAGTGTGTTATTACCAGTAAGCCGTTTCAGACACAATTAAAATTGTAATACTTGTTGAAAAACGTTCTTACAACTATTTATTGACCATTTTATTTATTAATAACCTAAGTAATAGTTTGAACTATGCGAATATTTTGTAAACTATTCATATAGGAGGAGAAATATGACGTTTGTACTGTGACATCGCATTTCAGTTGTTCTCTAGGTATTGTACACTGTAGATGTTTTGAATGAGCTTCACAACCAGTGCGTTCTCCAATCGTGACGAGTGGGGTAGCTAGACAATCATTACATTTATGCTCTGATCGATTACGTAAGGAGACAGTTTACTCTTACTAACAGACTCGAGTACTATGAACCCTACATATATCGTGAGCATAATTGTTACTCATTACAAATAAAAAAAAATCTAGAAATTTCGGAATAGGAGGAAAGGGCATTGAATTCATAATCAACGTGATTGAAGATATGGTAGAAACAGATGGGTATAACATGACATGAACTTACAATAGATTACATCGAAGAGCATGAATACGCAGTAAATATACCGGAAGAAACAGAAGACTATTAAAGCGTCGATCAAAAATCTACCAAAGAGGTGGAAGCCAGTTGTCCAGTTATCTGCCAAGTTCACAGAGAGAAAGAAGTGATTGATATTCCACTGGAAGAGACAAAGGAGACATTGCGTTTCAGGATTCTGGAAAAAGGAAACTACTGAGCTACAGGTCATTAAGCTACAAGACATACACCATCTACGTCATCTGGTAGAGAAAGAAGATAAAGACAGCGATCTAAACTTCTGTGATAGAAAAGTTCAGCATCACGACATCTCCTTTAGGCGCAAATGTTCACGACGACCTTCGAACTTGGGATCTGGAAAAAGCTCGAGACGGATTTTTGGCGTTAAACCCGTTGTTGTTTGAGAAGACTGCCTTAAGCAAGCATGCTCCTACTGTGATCGTGCGTTCATCCTCAATCTTTTAGGAAGAGTCGCCAATAACCCATTGTTTGAACTCTGGTATAAGTTCACTGTGCTATACGAAAAACTTACGCACATTTATTATAGATGAGTTCTCGGGAGAGCATTCGGGTCCAAAGTGGTTAATACACCTATGGCCTATAAAAATATACACCGGGAAAGCTTCAAGTCTTATATTATGCACATTTTACATACCTCAACTTTTTGTAATCGCTATCACAACTTGGCGCTGTCTTGTTAAATCTAGAACATTTCTTTCGCAAAATCCATTTTCCAGTTTATAATTTCATTTCTTGTATCAATAGAACTTGGATTTTGTGTAATTACATATTTCAATACTGCGCATTTATGCACAAAGAAAAAACAAATATTTACGAAACACACAAATATTAATTTTCCGAAAATTATATATAATCATTATTTAAAATTTGGGATATTATTGTATATTTAGACTATATTACATAATTTTACATTCCTTAATATTGTTAGTTATTAATTTTCGATGAACAGAAAGTTCATGTTTTAACATTATTGCGATGCTCATTGTCACATTCAAAGCGAAATAAGAGGAGTTCGTTGACACAAACCATGATTACTTTTAAACGTGTTCCTTTCTTGTTCTCAATATGCATCAGAATTTGTAACAGTGGGCTAGCCATTGTGTCACTCGTGTCTCCATCATCATCAAGCTAAAAACATGGTTTTGTATTGACAATGCTTTCACACCAAAGTGAAATCGAGGTGCATAAGAACTTAGGGCATTTTACTAACGTGGCTTAATTTATTCCAGGAGGTAAATAAACTGATTTATGCAAGGAAAAAAAAATTAATCTCCGTATTCGGCATGTGCTTGCTACAAGTAGAAGTCGGTCCTGGTGGCCTAGTGGTAGCCATACTTGCCTCCTAGACCCAAGATCGCGGGTTTAATTCCGGTCAGGGTCGATGGATATTTTCGGGCGTAAAATTCCTGAGTATGACTTCCTTCGGAAGGTAAGAAAAGCCGTCGGTCCCATGCCGCAAATTTAGGCCACTTAAAAAATCTGAAGCGTGAAAGAAGAGGCCTCTGAACAGAAATTATCGGCCTTTCACGCCCTGAATTGAATGACGCTGAGAGTCTGAGATGAAAAATGGCGTCTGTAAATAAACCAAATGAAGTACAAGCAGAAACTAATTGCGTATCATATCTTGTGCTTACAAGGCAGGTAATGTGGGGTAAAATTGTGATTTTCTACAGTAAGGGCTAAGAAGCTGTGCAGTTAGATGAACTGTTCTTGTGAGCAATGAGTCTTTCAAATTGGTCAATTCCGTCTTTTACATCACATTAGCTTTCTGGTATGATCTAGAAGATGAATACTTCAGACATGCCTCTTCAACAAAACATTGGAACAATGAAAGATCAGAACGATAGTGTGGTACCAGGTGAATGTATTTTCCACTAAAATGTGATATATGCTGAAAAATAATTCCGAATATTCAAATGTGCTTATTTTCTGTACTTATTTACTGAAGACATATAGATCCTACTAAGAATATTATGACTAGGACAGTTCCACTGCATAAATACGCACAGGTAACATCTTGCAATGTCTGTGATGTTTCTCCATGTATAAAAATGTAAATCACTTTCACGCTCATTACATTAGCAGAAGTATGCATCAGTAATTACTGAATTATTGATACGTGTACGAATTTCTCAGTCACGAATGGAAACTTGAATAAAGTTAAAAAGGAAAACTTTTGTAATATGTGTATATCTTTGGTAATTGAGAAACATTATTTTATGTTATATATAATTGTTTCATTACATATTTATGTACCCCTGATGACAAAAAAAAATCATTTCTTCAGCGAAAAATTCTTCTAAATTCTATTCGATACAGTGCGTGGTACACAATATAACCAGCAAGGCTGTGTAGCCACTGCATAAGTTGTGTTATATGGCATGCAATAAAGATTCTGTCTAGTAAGTGTGTTCCGTTAACTCTGTGGCTGAGTGTGCAGTGATGCCGAGGTTAAGAGCGCAAATTCGCTTCCCGGTATGAAGCACATTTTAATAAACCTGTGTAACATATTATGACAAATTAGTTTCATAATATTGTTTGCCACACACAGCAAGCTTTAACGTTAACATATTATACATAATATAATGAATATTATAATATTGCCTTCAATATTTAAATGCAATATGCTACACACGCATTCCTTGCACTTGCACGGAGGACAAAAGATGTCTTATGGGCACAAATTCAAGTAGCCTGGGATGTTGTAGCCTCTCGTTCACACTAATGTAGAAACCTGATATCATCCATGCATTAAAGATTGAGGACAGTTATACATGCGGAGAGTTCATACATCCGACATTAATGTGTGTTTATTTTTGTGTGCTTTCACTTTAGAAGATAAAGATTTCTGTTCGGGTATGTATTTAGTTATTTGTAAAAAATGCGTTAGTTTGTGATTACGATTTTGTATCTGCATAGGTAATGTCATAAAACTCAAATGATATGTTAAAATATAAAACGATATATAGGCAAAATCTACATATACACTTATAAAAGCAATAATAAAAAATAAAACAAAAATGTTGTGTGGAATTTGAATCCAGAAACTTACGCAGAAGAGCAATGCCTTCTAAACCGCTGGGCTTCCGTTACTCTAACGTTCGCTTTCCACATAATTATGGTTGTGGCCATTGTTTACAAGCAAAGCGCTCACTACAGTGTGCCAGTCGCTGCATGCGCGTTGTAAATATAGCGTTTACAAGTTTCCCCGAGGTTCTATGATCTACACGTGAATCTGGGGATGACTCAATTTTTATTTTTTTGGTTAAAATGTGTACTTATTTAACAACTTTTGGCTAAATATTTATGTATATATTTCTGAATTTGATAATACATAAAATTGGGGTGACTGCCTCCTTGGTCTATTGATTGCTGGGCCCGGAGGTCCCGGGTTCCATCTTCGGTAACCCCTTAGAATTTTTTTAATTTAGGAAGGTCTGCAATGGGGTCTACTTAGCCTGATAAACCTCCTGATTAAACCACCTCGTGCTCATCACATGTGCTACTGCAATACCCGCGCATCTTACAAGTACCGCCACGGGTGGCCAAGGTCGTTATGGCGCGGGCTCGTGAGCGGGAGGTCTGGGGTTCAAATCCTGACAGGAGCGTCCTCCCTGATTGAGTTTTTTCCAGGTTTTCCTCAGCCTTCATAGCTGGCAAGTGCTGGGGAGGTACCCTAAACTTAGGCCTGGAACGTTTCCTTGCTTAAAAAAGTATCCTTTCACAATATATCATTTCATCTCATGTATCATCAGTGTCCATCGCCTGTGGTGCCTCAGCATAAAAACGGGCGTCACACACTACTAAAAAAAAAAATCTCTACCAGTGATTTCGCAAGACTGAGGTAATTTATTTATTTATTTATTTATTTATTTATTTGGTTTATATACAGACGCTTTAACATCTCAGGTCATCAGCATCCCATTCAATTCAGGGCGTGAAACGGCCGATAAATTTTGCTCAGAGGCCTCTTCTTTTAGGCTTGAGGTTCTTTTACGTGCCGTATATCTGCGACATAATAACAACGACTTTATTTTCCTCTCAAAGGTAGCCATACTTAGGATTTTTACGCTCCCCCAAAAAATTGGGTATAATTGAGGTGGAGGACGCAGCGTTTGCGTCCTGCAGTGCCTAAAAAGGGCTTTAGGGAGCATAAAATTCAGGCTCTAATAACACTGGGTAACAAAAAAATAATTTTTGAATGTTTCGAGCACTTAATGAGGCAATTCCTACTAATTTTGGGTTGAGAAAAACAAATATGACAATGAAAAAATTTTATTACCTCTAGTTTCTATGATATACACAAGGTGGAAGTATTACATATTAACGGATTGAGAGAAAAGGATACATTTTAATTACATACATGCTAACAACAATGAAAGTGCATTTGATTTTTTTAACTGGTAATTACATGCTAAGAGTTCTAAATTGCTGGAAAAATACTTCGCAGATAGTCGTGTCTGAAGAGAATCATGTGGTGGCCTATTGACTTCGTCGTCTTTTAGCTTGCCTCTTGTGATGGAGTTCCCCAGAATCCCTATACAAAGACCAACAGTAATCCGCAAGCATTACTTCATTCCAACGGCCCTGATATCTTTGTTCCATAACAGAAATGTCCTGATGGAATCTCTCCCCATGTTCATCACTAACAGCTCCACAACTAGGAGGGAAAAAGTCTAGGTGGGAGTGGAGAAAATGGATCTTAAGGGACATGTTGCATCCAAGGTTACGGTATTTTTGCAGGAGTACTGTCACCAAATGCTTATAGTTGTCATCTCTTTTGTTGCCTAAAAATCCATGAACAACACCCTTGAAGGCTTCCCAAGCTTCCTTTTCTTTCCCCTCTAAAACTTGGTCAAATGCAGGATCCTTTACAAGTTCTCTTATTTGTGGTCCGACAAAAATGCCTTCCTTAACTTTTGCATCACTTAATTTCGAAAATTTCTCTCTGATGTACTTAAAGGCCCGTCCTTCTCGGTTCATAGCTTTGACAAAGTTTTTCATCAAACCCAGCTTGATATGCAGGAGTGGAAGAAGAACGTCTTTTGGGTCCACAAGAGGCGTCAGATTGCGTTTCTGTGAGGAAAATGTTATTTCACCACAAATATAACAAAAGTTATTCACCATATTTACACATTTTCGTGGCATTTTTACAAATTTTACACTAAAAAAGCACTCGCGAACCAGAAATTTTGGATTAATTTGAGTAGAAACTACATGTAATTCACAGTCACAGCAACAGTATCTATGTTTATGACTTACAAACAGCTGAAGAGCATTTGTGTTTTGTTATTTGACAGGTGTGCCAACTCCCAAAAAAAATTCCCCCAAATTTAAAATCTTCACTCTAAAAAATGAAATGTCACTTTATCTTCAAAACAAGAGCTAATCTATCATTTTGATGGTGATTTTTTAATTCAGCAGATGGAAATACATGTAAATTCACTATTTTTAAGCCCGAAACATTTTCATTGTTGCCCAGTGTAATCAATGCCCGCCGCCTGTGATGCCACAATAGTAAAAAGGGGCGTTAAACTCATTTAAGAAAGGAAAGAAAAGAAAAAAAATGTATATCTATTGAAAACACTTTGACAAAGGTTACTGGGCAGTTATTGAACTCAGACAAGCGCGAACCTTTTTAGGCGAAGCCATTTGTTTGTTGTATGTAAACACTTCAAGCTTTCTGGCGTGCTAATGTTCAACCCCACAAGGATCTACGACAGCACTCAGGAAAATTAATCACTAGCACCATACAAACAATCGCCCCCTATCGGAATATCGATTAGGCGGTAAAGCAATAAATATCTGCGTATTGATGTGGGTATACACGAACATTCTGCAAATGAAGGTGAACTTCTAATCATAGTTAAAACTATAAGACCACGCGATAATATAATAGGGCCAATTATGAATAATGAATATAATAAACAAGAGGTGGAAAAAATCGCAGCAGGAAAAGATTTTAAATATCGACAGATTGGAGCACTGCAACTTACGGCGCTAGAAATGGCAAAATTACTAACCACGTAAACTGCTAAAACGAATAAAAATATTGTGAAACAATTACTGTGTACCGGTGAAAAAGAAAAAGTACACCAGTTAATAGAACATGCTGCGTGAGAGCGTTCTCAACAAAACACACAAATACCCGAGGGGGTGCTGCATAAAGATAGGAATCACGAACACTTGTTTTGAAGTTCAATGAAATAAAAAGAATTTGCCTAAAGCCCAAGAAAGTGAAAATAATATCAAAAGTTTATATTGGATAGTAAAAAAATGTGCTATTGTTTGTGGGGCTGTGAACAGACATTTCCTACATGAACGAACAAAAGAAGATGGCGTACAAAATTATATAATGCAGGAATGGTGAAAAAAGCTTGCTGCAGCAAATTGAAATAAACTAAATAAATTTAAAAAATGACCGAGAACACTCTCCATGCATTACAGGGTGTAAAATAGGCTTTGCATAAATGTATTTGCAGGCCACGAGAGTGGAACTAAAAACTTTTCATTTGCAAATCGGCCGCTAACCGACGTGATCTTCCTCTCTCGTCACTGCCGGCATTCCCCAAAATTCATTTACGACGTAGTTACGAGGTGTCTCCAACAGTAGGCAAATCAGCCGTGAGTTAATCTTCATTCGGAATAGTAATATTGATTTTTTTGTTTTATTTATGGACGCTCTTTAACAGCTCAGGTAATCAGAGTTCAATTTAATTCAGGGCGTGAAATGGTCAATAAATTTTGCTCCGAGGCCTCATTTTTCAGGCTTGATGTTCTTTTTCATGCCGTAAATGTACGACACAGGGACCAACGGCCTTACTTCCCTTCCGAAAAAAGCCATACTTAGGATTTTTACGCCCAAAAAAATCCATCCACCCTGGCCGAGATTGACCCAGAGATCTTGAGGCAAGTATGGATACCACTAGCCCACTAGAACCAACGGAATAGTGATGTGCTGTGCTGTGCAATGGTAAGGCTTCACTGCATGAACATATATACATTTTGAAGAGGTTTATAAAGTGTGGCAGAACAAGGCAAAAATATACACTTATATTTTGTAACCCCTCAATTCCATAAAAACAACAATAAGGTAATTTATGAGTAAGTTTAACCAAAGAGATTCTATGACGGATTGCGTAACGAAGCAGATAAAATAGATTCCTTGAAAATTATATATCAAAAATTCCTGAGAAGGTATAGCACAACAGACAGAAATTTCTACAGAATCTGGAAGCCGAGATGGTGTAGACTCCGTGCAAAATGAGCCACACACCTCCAGCGTCTTCTGCAAGAATTATGAGCACACAATTAAATTATTTTATTTGTAGCACCCAAGTTTTAAAAAGATGAACAGCAGTGAGTCTGTGTTTGTGCGCCAGATGCCAGCGATGACAGGGGTTCGCGTTGGTAAGCGACCAATGTGTCTCAAGCTGTAACACTCATAATTACAGCTATCATAAAAAAGATTCCGACTGAAACAAATTATTACTTATATTGAAGCCTACCAAAGTCATAGCATTTATACTAATTTTAACATAATTTCAATTTGTATTTGAGGAATTCCGAAAATATTAGCGATTATAAACTTAAAGCTCACGAAAAGAGAAAAACACAAGTAAAATTATCCCATGTACAAATTATTACCGGTTGGCTTAAAGTGCTATAAATATAAAGGTCTGTATTGGTTTACTTGAATTAATGAATCTTTGTATATGAAGCGGATGCAATTGCTGGTAATTCTAGATAAGGCTCTAATATACAGGATGCGGAAAAACAAAGTGCAGAAAATTGTAGAGTAGAAAGGCAGTACCAAACTAAACATTTTGAGGATAGAGACAAGGGTTGCAGAAGCTTTTTTACTGCGCTACATGCGTCAACATTATATGCGTCTTGTTAGAGTCTCAGGTTGTGAAACTTGTTTCTGGCGTGTCAGATGTAAACAAAAGCACTCTTATACCGTACCGGTCACTGTCGCTACGTATGTCTGATGTTCAATGCAGCATTTGTGTTTTGAAGCCTACTGTATGGTGCGGTAGTACGAACGCTCGTCTGAAATTAGGTGAAACTTATGGTTCCAACATGACGGAGCCCCTGCACCTTTCAACTTGTAGCTCGAAATCATCTAAACAGAACATTTTGTGACGAATGGATCAACGCAGTGGCCTCCACGACCACCGAAAACACTGTTTTTTTCCCTCTGGTGTACTATGAAACGCCAATTTATGAAACACCAGTTGAGGATCCACAAGACTTTGTAGGACGCATTATGGCAGCGGCAGAAGTGCTTAAGACCAATCCTGGTGTATTTCGGAGAACACACCGAACCTCGTTACATAGCTATGTTATCTGCCAGCGTGAATATTGCGGTCATATTGAACATTTGTGACGGATTTTTTTTGATTGATTTATTTATGGACGCTCTTTAACAGCTCAGGTCATCAGCGTCCCATTCAACTCAGGGCGTGAAACGGCCGACAAATTTTGCTCAGAGGCCTCTCTTTCAGGCTTGAGGTTCTTTTTCGTGCCGTAAATGTACGACAAGGGACCCACGGCTTTACTTCCCTTCCGAAGGAAGCCATACTTAGGATTTTTACGCCCCGAAAAAATCCATCGGTCCTGGCCGGGTTCGAACCCGCGATCTTGGGTTTAGGAGGCAAGTATGGTAACCACTACACCACCTTGTTACGGTATGTTGCCATTAGGTTAGCAATAAGATTTTTTTTTTTCCTCCACATTTCTCTGTATCTGTACATAGTGGAATAAGAGCATTTGATTTATCAGTCAGAACTTTTAGGGCATATTTTAACATGAATTACAGTATGCACAAACATTTGATTTTTAAAATGTGTTGTACAGTACATCAATTAAGTACGCGCATGTAATGTTTAATTTATCATTGTGTACTCTGTACTCATTAGTGGAGACTGTACTACACAGTGAATTACATTTCATTTTGACTGGGAAATGAGCATGTTTCATAAAGTCAGATTTTATTATGATCATGCAGCAGTGCTCCTGTTATTATGCTGAATATGCGACACCATGTTCATAACCTTAAAATTTTTAGTTTGGCATTCACTTTCTATACTGCACAGTATTCGGCACGTTGTTTTTCCGCATCTATACTGCGAGCTCAACGCATGAGTATTCATCTATAATAATAATAATAATAATAATAATAATAATAATAATAATAATAATAATAATAAACATTTCCTCAAATTTCCAAATTGTAAAGGTACAGATACTAAAATGATTTTTCAGAAACAAAACACAACCATATTTTAAATAAAGAATTTCTTTTTTGACTTCCCAGGCACCAAGGCCACATACTGAATGATGTACAACCTTCTAAAACGCACAATAAAAGTCCTCCACCACCAACGCCGCCTTTCCTCATATTGAAAAGAAAGAGGGAGGGAACGAAGAAAACTGTAACGCAGAAGTTCGGAAGTCCAATGTGTACTACTACCGGAGAAAATGCTGAATAATTCAAAAGGTATTGACAAACGTAAGAAATGTATAGAGAGATCAGAATAAAGCACTTTTCAAACAGAAGCCCATATTGTTCGAATAGTACGTGCTGGAATACGTGCTAATTATATGCCAAAGAAATCCCCCTAATCTACATAACAAGATACAACAAAATAATGGCGTAAAATGTGTTCGACCTATTCCTTTTTTCACTAATCAAATATTTGATATAGAGTAAAGTCAAATGAATTTAGTTTCAATATTATATACTACATGTTGACATTATTACATTTGTCTGACATGGAAAGTAATTCACAAGTCAAAAATAAAATAAATGCTATTAATTGTAAAAGAAGCAGTAGTTTAATATGAAAGCTAATTTACATACTAAATAAACTAGTTCTACACAGAAATGCAGTACAGGTTCATCTAATAAATATGTATGCGTCCTTATGTATTAAAAAGGTAGAAAAAGAATCAACTCGTTCACCTTGACTTCTTACTTAATTGTGCTCACATTGCCAACTCTTGTGTTCATTGTACTCGTATGCGTTTCAATATAAAGTATGTGTAAGAAATTAAACAACAGTAACTACAAAGAAACAAAGTAGCTTCAGTAGCGCAATATTAAATTAAAATTGTCATGCAACTATCCATTAGTAAGCCATCAGAGCTGACTTTTAATTCTTTAAGTATTCACTCGTCATATATAGTGCTTATTCCCGAAATGTTAAAATTTAAAGTATTTATTCACAAAATGTCATTATCAGCAAAGAAGTTCAGGTATGACGAGGAATGTTGATTCTTGTTTTTGTTTCTTATCAAACGATATATAAAAACTTATGTAAAACTATGCAATGCGGAAGAAGTATGTATAATGAATTTACGAAAAGAATGGTGGCTTGATGCCGAGTATTTTCACAGTGGGAACCAATGGTCTCGGATGCTTCAATATGGATCAACACCATAGATACATTGCGATACGACGTGTGTTCACAGTCCGTCAAATATAAACCATTGCCATAGGCGAAGGCTCAGTGCACTTCAATCTATCCATAAGTCTCGCAACGTCATTTGGTGTAAAAGTCTTCGTGGAAATGGTAATACGTATTGAAAACTATAGTAGATAATTTTTATGATTAATTACTGTACTTTAATTTCAATTAATTCCTAATACAGCGGTATTTGACGAAATAAACTATCTTTAGCTAAGGAACTGAGTTCTAAGTCTTCTGGTTCATTCATAAACGCATTTGTAGCTTTGGAGTTAGCGCTTGCAGCACCACTACGAAGAATCCCAGATTATTTGATTATATTTTTCGATCCCTTATCTACACATAAATTCTTTGTACATACGGAGGGTTGTTCCAGTTAAATTCGTAAGATTTTGAATCGCCCTACTACTACTTACAGTGGGACATGCCTACGTTTGCTATCGCGTCGGTTCATCAGTATGTGCCTGCAGCCTGCTGGTACAGTCTGATGGAAATATTACTCCGCAATGGCTTCGAAATACGCTGTTTGTGGAAGGGGTACATTGTTGGCTTTCCGGCGCCGGTTACAGCCTTTCATGGGAACAGAAAGGTATAAAGAGAAAGGTCTTACATAAGTAAGTCATGTGTGGGCCGTATAACACAGCTATACAAAAATAGATTCCCAACTCAGGCCTAATCTGCAAAAAAATAACAAGAAAAAGGGCGCAGCCAGCACGGCCTAAAGCGCTAGTAGCCAAAGTGAGGGGAGCAGTGACATAAGAACACACTTCAAAAAAAGAAGCGTTGCCAGCTGCATTGGAAAGTAATCTAAAGGGGCCTTTATAGGATAATCTACCAACATTTGGGGCTAGAATGCGGCATAAAGCACTCTGACACGTCTTGAAAGAACAGCTCGTCAGAGAACGCTTCACCAATGCCAGAAAAGTGTGTGAACAGTACCTGACAGTTGAAAAGTGGCAATGAGTGGTTTCTTTGGTGAATCATGAATTTATCTAAATGACACAAATAAACTCCGTGCTAGTTACTACCATCAAGTGGGCCAAAAGAGGCGCTCCAACTTCATCCGGCAAAACAGGGAATATTTTTTCACGGGTTTCATGATGGTTGTAAGTTACTACGCTCGGGGGAAATTTAACATTCTCAAAGTTACCAAAAATTGTAAAAATTAATGCAACCTATTACCAAACCAATGTCACAGACGCAATATTTGTTAACATATTCCTCACTTGTATGGTGAGGATGCCCCAAATGTTTATATCCGCATAAATAAGGCATCCAGTCACGGTTCTCGATCATCCCAGTACTACTATCAACGGAACGATGTGAAAACGAGTGTCTACGTTATACTGTTTAAAAGGATCCCTGTGAAGTCATCAGGTGCCTCAGGAATGGATTTTGGCGGTTTTGTGTGCTGGAACAGCGCCTTGTTTCTCGTCTTCCAACCGCGATTGAGGGTCTCTGGAAAGTCTGCCAGGAGCAGTGGCCTAACATTCCCCTTCCTGTTCTACGGTGAAGTTTTCTATAATTTAAGTTTCTTTGCAGAGCCATTGTTCACGCCCGTGGATATCAAACTGAAAACAATTGGCAGTATTTGATTCATTGATTTATTTATGGACGCTCTTTAACATCTCAGGTCATCAGCGTCCCATTCAACTCAGGGCGTGAAACGGCCGACAAATTTTGCTCAGAGGCCTCTCTTTCAGGCTTGAGGTTCTTTTTCGCGTGTGTCTGTTTCTGCAATTGTGTACATTGGCAAATTGTTGTTATTTAGTACCATATGGAACACTATAATCACCTTCAATTTTATTTACTTCATCGTTGTTTTTAGAAATGTGGCTAATTTATTATATTGAAATGAAACGTTTTGTAAACAGTACTGAAGACCACCACATTCTATTTCGGTATTTCGTCTTTAAAAGCAATGCTGTGTGTGCATCCTGACAAGTACAGAACTCATCTCCAGGATCACGTCAGGACTAGATGCTGTAAATATTTTGGATTGAAGTGTGTCTAGGTCATTCAATGGAGTGCCTCCTGGAGTCAGAAGAGTAATATAGTTCATTCAATTGATCACCCCCTTCTAGGATATGTGAAATTCAGATCACCCCGCAATTCGACGTCAAACTGTGTTGTTCGCAGGAGAGCAGCCCGATAATACCTGCCAACTCTCTACAGCAAACTTCCCTACAAATACAATATTGAAATTATGAGCCAAACTTGAAGATGCCATCTCTGATGAATGACACCTCATTTGTATATAGTACTTCTAAAAACATACGGATCATGTTCTAAATTGAAAGCAGAGTGTTAAACAACTTGAATAATAGAGAGTAAGACACTGTAATTGTCTCGCCAAACAGTCTTTTGTGAAAGTCGCATAAAAGAAGTATGACACTTAAGCAAATGGATGCCGTCCTAATAACCAAAGTATATGTTCTTTTGAGCCTCTCGTGAACGACTACCTACTCATAGGTAGGCAACTGAGGTCCGTGGATTTTGGCATTTCTACCGAATGTTATTGTATGCAAGTGCTCATCTCCTTGATTTTTATTTGAAAATGAAAAATAGTACAGTTATTTGTGATATTTTTAAAAACACTTTTATGTAAACGATGTGCACTTCAAATCCTAATATATGCGCTTTATAATGCCCGAGTATGAACTAACCACCTGAGTTTCTGCTAAATTATCCATAGTATCAGATCTATTGAGGAAAAGAAAATTCCAGCATAATAAGAGGAACTAATAAAAATTATTGGGTTCAGCAATAATCACAAGTAATATCACAAGAGGGTCTGATATTGCCGAGAAATGCACCAACGAAAAGCTCAGACCCTCGAGTGATATTTAGTAGGCCTATTTCACGAATAAAATATGAATTTAAATATAATTCCTCTAAACTTAGCTTACAAAATTGTCATAATTGTACATTTTTATTATGAATATTTAACCTTTTCAAGCCATCTAGCAACAGACGAATGTCGATTTTCAGTAATGCATATATATATATATATATGCATATATATATATATAGTTTTTTTTTTAAATTTGCGCACAGAATATTAACAATTATATAAAGTATTATACTTATAAATATTCACCTACTGAGACACTGAGAGAATGAAATAAGACGAAAGTCCACTATTACAGTCGCTACCGTTCGATTTACTAATACCAACTGAGAAAAACAAAACAGAAAACAATTGTACCATTCTTTAAAACGTGTTTATTAAAATTCATGGTTACTTAGGCAGATATTGTTATATAATTTACAAAATGATTTCAGACTGTTTGGTTGAATACGCAAAAACAGTTGCTTGAATGAATACCCATTTAGTTAAATTTACAATTACTGAAAAGACAGAACATTTTGTTTCGTTTCATTGGTCTATTTTATGATGACACAGAAAAGTGGTCAGTAATGCTTGTTCAGGAATTATATAGTAAAGACGACGTGTCGGTCCTGATGATGTGGTCGTAACCATACTTGCCTCCTAAACTTAAGATTCGATCCCGGCCAGGATCGATGGATTTTTTCGGGCGTGAAAATTCTAAGTATAGCTTCCTTCGGAAGAGAAGTAAAGCTGTTGGTCCCGTGTCGTACATTTACGGCATGAAAAAGAACCTCAAGCCTAAAAGAAGAGGCCTCTGGGCAAAATTTATCGGCTATTTCACGCCCTGAATTGAATGGGACGCTGATGACCTGAGATGTTAAAGAGCGTTCGTAAATAAACCAAATCAAATTATGATACGTAACATAAATGAAATAGCCCCCAGCAACAGAGTGCATAAAACTTTGTATCATCATTATTATTATTATTATTATTATTATTATTATTTATTTCTTTTATTTTCTCTGTCCGTAAAAGTAAATTAGTGCTTGGAAAATGTCCTTGAATTGAAGGAACAAAACTTTTAATCTGACGTCCACATTACGTGCTGGAGGATACGGTAGCTCAGTTAGTAAGGATGAAGGTTCGTGATTTGAATCCCGGCCGCAGTCCCAATATTATAAGTAGTAATTTTTCTTTCCTATAAAATTTTCTAAAAATAGTTATTTTTCATTTTGTATTAATTTAGGTGACAGTGTTTCGTATTTTACATTCTTCTTTTTGTGATTTAATATTCATTTCACTCTTTGATAATTCAAGAAGATTCCTGTGACATGATTTGAATTTCCAGATTTATAACCCATAAAAAATATAATTACATGTACATATACACACACCCATTTAAGTTTTGAGGAGAAAATGAACAATTGACTATTACTTATATACGCACAAGTTCATCGTATTGTTCTTCAAACTTCTCTGAATTTGTTCATATTGTATGTTTTCTCTCTCTCCCTTCCACGTTAAAAGCGTAACAGACTACTGCTAGTGACCTATGAAGGTTTGTACAAAACATAATTTATTTCCTGGTCCCTATTCTATTTTTTGTTTCTTTACATAGTCCCAGCTATATAGTTATTTATGCTGTGAGAGAGGAATGTAGTAAAAAGTCAAGAATATGTTTGTGCTGATAACAGATTCCTAGACTTAGTCAATTCTAATTAACATACGAATTGCAGATAACGTTTAGTGAGCAAAAAGATGAAATTGTTTATCTGTAGTAAAATGCTGAATTTCTAACAGTTCCATGCTATTTGTTAAAAATGGTTTCATGTTAAGTAAAAGAATCAACAAGTGCTGCATGTGAATTGTTGCTTCCGAAAAGTCGAGGAAGAAGTACATAATACGTACATATTGTTTAAGGAATGGTGTAATAAGAAATAAAATATGTTGTCTTTTGTTTTTCAAATTTTATTTCATTTTTTATTTTATTTATTTATTGCTAAACCATCTCTTTTACTAACTTCTTTAGGGAGGCAAGTTAATAAATAAATCCCGTCGTCCATAGCAATCTACATTTCAAGCAAAAATCACTTGCCTCCCTAAAACGGCATCATGATAGAATACCAACTACAGTGGGAGTTGAAACGGCAGTTTTATTCCTTTAAGGGGCATTTTCCCTCTAATTGAACCAATGGCTCCCCTATTCCTATTATCACCCATATTTAAAGTTAATAGAATATATTTGGAGTTAAGTGAAACGACAAAATAAAGGCAGCTTATCTCTACGCAAATTAAAAAAAAAAAATCATTACAGAAACTTCCAGCTAAACCTTACAGAATGATTGGGCAAATGCTATTAAGTATTTTTAAAACATCGAGGAAAAATGCTGTAATAAGAATGGGCAATTAGAGGAAAAAGATGACAGCTCATTATGTCTATGGGGAGAGATGATGAAAGTGCGTCATGTGTTACAACAGGACTCATCTAAAGGTGACCCACGAGAAACCGGCATCACGTAGCCTAAACTGTATGCACTCTCGACGTTGGCTCGCCGTGTTCGAACGGTGTTTCCTGGTCACTGAGTCAGCACTTGAAAGTAAAGATAGATGAAGAGTGTTACGAATATTGTATATGAAACGGATGATACCAGTTTTGAAAGATCATAACTTTTATAAATGTATTAAAATAATAAGTATTCTGTTTGTATTATGCTAAACTAGTGTATGTTGTATAAAACGCGTTAAGAGATTACAAATAGTGATTTTCATGATTGTTCGTCAAATCAATAAATAAAAATGATGGATGGATGGGTGGGCGGATAGGTAGTAGGCTGGCAGATAGATAGATTTTTTTTTTTTTGAGTAGTGTTTAACGCCCGTTTTTACTACTGAGGCACCACAGGCGGTGGACACTGACGATACATGAGATGAAATGATAAATTGGGAAAGGATTTTTTTTTAAGGAAGGAAGCGTTCCAGGCCTAAGTTTAGGTACCTCAGTCTTAACGACCTCGGCCACCCGTGGCGGTGAGATAGATAGATGAATGGATAGATAGATGAATGGATGGATGGATAGGGGGAATGATAGGTAGATGAATGGATGGATGGATGGATGGATGGATGGATAGGTGGATGAATGGGTAGGTAGCTGGATGGATGGGTGGATGGATGGATGGATGGGTGGATGGATGGGTAGGTAGGTAGGCCAGGACTAAGAAGAGAACATACAGGACTATGAATCTGGAGAGTTTTGAAGTTCTATTTCGTCTACAAATATGAAAATATTTACACTTAATTGCAAATTCAAAAGAAATGCACATTTCTATAAAAATGATCCATTATATCACAAACCTGTAATAATAAAAATTTGAATTTTTTTTCAAACTTATTTAACAGCTTGGCAGTTTAATAAATACATTTGAAAATGCTACGCGGTTGTGATTAAATATAATAATAATAAAAGCCCTAATTCTTAAGGTAACAATTGCGTCATTATATTTAAAAAAAAAAGTGTAATTTTCTTACTGCTTAATACAACATCTTCCTTTTTATCAAACACAAGAAAAGCGTGTTCATAAATACACCATATAAGAATGGGAATAATTGTAATAGTTTCTGAGATAATGGGGTAATGAATTTGCTAAATATATCATTGGCGGGTATAAGGCAGTTTGAATTCCCTTAATGGGTTTTGGTGATTATGGCGATGGTATGTGTATTGTGGCTGCAGTGTCGTGTTCTGATCTTCAGTTAGAACAACATTAAACGGACTGTACTGTTTTGCGCACTAAGGATGTAAATATGCGACTCTAGCCCTATGTATCCTGTCCTTTTGAAGGCTTGTCGACTAGTATTGTACTGGAGTCAACTGAAGGTCACGGTCGACCCATATTGTCTCTTCGCAAAGTACGCCAGTTTACTTGCATTCCAAGTCTTGTGCACAGCCAGGATTACTTCGGGGAGTATCGATTCCTATTCGATTATTTTTGTATACCGTACGCACCTAAAGTAAATCAAATATATTTTGAATCAATCTGTGGATGTTTAACTGTTTATATTTTGTGAGCTGTTATACCAGGTGTTGGTAAACTATGCTGTAATATTTTCAGAGATTGTAGAGGCGTCTTAAACAAGCAATTTGGTGCCGAATCTATGGTCTACGTAGAAAAACAATGTAGTTATATGACAAAGAAACTCATATTAGATACTGATGAGCGAAATAAGGTAAACATTTACCTTAGTAAGTCTTAAAATCTTCCCGAACGAGGAAATCCCGGTGTTCATTGACAGGGTTTTCAAGTTTCGGTGCTATAAACTTCTCGAAAATCTTGGCCTTCATATAATAGTTCCGCACTGAACTACGCTTTTCTGGTCTATAGTGCTGCGTACCTTAGTCTAAAGAAACTGTCCATCTGACTGAATGACTTGATGAATAAGGCGACAGATTGTAGTGTCGAAGATTGTAAATTGAGGTATTGAGGAATAGGTTATTAATATTTGTTTTATTTTATGAACTACACTAATTATCGTTACTATATTTACCATTATCGTTATTTTTTTTATCTGGAAATGAATGTTTTATAATTAAATGCTATTATTGAGCAATAAGATTAATAAGGGTATTGACCCTTTTATTATGACCTAAATTTAAATAAAAAGAAAGTAATCGAAGCTTTAACATGACAACAATGATCCGCTTGTATAATACCAATTGCGCCAAAAGGATGTGTTGCACATCTTTCGTCCGTTATTGTGCGGTATCATTTTGAATGGAAGTTTCATTGGTCAGTGGCGTACTGGTCCTTTAGAAATTCAATGCCATAAATTTGAAATTTGAAAAGGTTGACAATACATTTTCTGTCTGACACCCCTGTACAATCTCTGAAATTGTTTCGATATAGTTGATTAAACCTTTTATAGTGTTTATATTCTGTGTGGAAATCAAGTTTGTATTATGCAGAAATGTATAACCGTCTTGTGTTATTGTTGCATATTCTCAATATTCAGAGCGGTTTTGTTTAAAGCTGTACTTGAAGGCGTTTTAAGGAGATGTTTGATGAATTATCGAAATATTTAGTTAAGAGTAAGAACTGTTTTATAGGTATGTAGATAAATGTAGTCAGCGCACTTTCAGGTTGTTATTCACAAATGAGATGAGACTTCTAACAATTCAGCTCGTAATGATGCGAGAGTGAACAACAGATGAGGTTGAATCTTCAACATGTGATTACCTGAGGAATACAGGATTTACCGAAAAACATAAATAAACAATTATTTTAAAATATTCGAGTCATTGCTATATGCCGCCTAATCGAAGATGTCTTCACTTTCCAACATTGCATAAAATCTACAGTGATGACGTGATGTATTTTTCTCGCATTTTCTATTATATTTAATCATAGGGTTTTCAAATCAAATTTGGCAGGATTGAAAGTGGAACCACGAATTTCTTTGGCTTTCCGTGAGGATGCTCTTACCCGTCTGAGTCACAACTGCGAACTTCTTCCATGTCTATAATGTAAAACAACTGCAGAGTATCTGGTTACAGAGATACAGAACATTCGAGTAATTTTGAATGATTCCAGCTGCAACTGCGCTTTTTCTGTCTTCAAAGGAGCTTTTTATACTGCTGATCTGTTTATTTGTACAGCGCTATTAAATTTATATATCGCCAAAAGCAAGTTGGTATCAAAATTTTGTGTCGACATTTGGAGAAAGCCAGAACAAGAGAAAGGATAAATAGAAATGGACGTAATAAGCGGACAATTCTATGCTGCAGGCATTAAAAGCAAGTAAATGACAATTTCGTGACAGATACAGTGCAAAATATTTTCAAACATTTTCCAACGATATCTAAATACTTTCCAATGGTGCGAGCAAGAAGAAATCTCCACTCTCACAAATACATTTTTTATTCTTTAATTTTATTATTAATTTTAGTATACAAAATTGCATCATGGAGGCGCAGTTTTGTGTATTCTCAGTCCATACATTTTCGTATATTTTCTTTAAAGGTTTGATTAAAATAAAATGCTGTTTCACCATGGTCAAATCTTTGAACTCCTGTGTTTCAACCATAATTGGTTTGACCTGACACTGAGCACCGCTCCAAACTCTAAACAAAATTGAGATCGGACGAAAGTTGACCAATGAATGAATGAATGACTAAATATTCTTCAATGTGACAGAATGAATAGTGTTTAACGCCCGTTTTTGCTACAGAGGCACCACAGGCGATGGACACTGATGATACATGAGATGAAATGATATATTGAGAAAGTATTTAAGGAAGGAATCGTTCCAGGTTTAAGTTTAGGATACCTCCCCGGGATTTGCCATTTATGAGGACTAAGGAAAACCTGGAAAAAACCTCAGTCAGGGAGGACGGTCCTGGCGGTATTCAAACCCAGACCTCCCGCTCACAAGTCCGCGCCTTAACGACCTCGTCCACCCGTGGCGGTAAGTTGACCAACCTTATAATATTCCGTTTAATAAACCTGTTTATTAATCTGCGTTATTGTTTTGCTGACAATATGTGTGTGTGTGTGGGGGGGGGGGTTAAACTAAAAGTCAGCACAATTGACCCTTGTACTCCAGACTTTGCATGTGTCCCCAGAGGAAGAAGTCCGGTCTATGTGATAAGACAACATACAGGCATGGTACTTGATCTTGCAGTATTATATTGCGATACAAGCTCGGTAAATGATGTATATAAAATGAAGGAACATTAAAATATAATCATTTCCGAGGTTCTGGGAAGCACTAAACACGTATGTATTGCTCACTATTTTTGGACAATGGTAATTTAAATTAAACTGTTTTAATTTTGAATATTGCATGAAATGTTTCACCATTGCCGTATTTCACGAAACTCGTGATCTAGTAAAACTAGTCTCTATTCTGCTATTACTTGTTTATTTAACAAGTGTGTGTTTCGAAAACTTACAAGTGTAAACTACTAGTTACTAGTATGACAGACTAATATTATCAGAGTACTATTTTGTTTTATCAGTCTTCTGTCTCACGAAACATTTAGTCTTTTAATATTGCATATTGTTTACTAGTGGAATTCTACCCGTGAATATAGAATGGTGAATTGACATATTAGTATACCTTTTTAGATAAGGTATTGATTCTATCAATTAAACTTGACGCTTTTTAATTATCAAGCGCATTAAGAATTATTTATGCAATATATGGTCTGAAATCCACCACCGTTCCGTACTTCTTAAATAATCTTATTTTCACCTGAAAAAAAACACCATAGAAACTGAGCTATTTACATAATTATTTTTAAATAATAATATGAATTTCATATATAAATGTAAAATAAAAGCACTTGCCATTGTAACTCTCTTCATGTTTGGCCACAATGTGTTCCCACGCATGCCTAATGTTTCTCCGATATAACTAACCCCAAAGCTTTCACAATGTGCGTTATTATTTTCCACTTTGTTTCGGTTTAGTCTTTTTCGTAATCTTGTTGTAGAATTGTCAAAATAATACTCATATATGATCATTAATTAAATGCAGCGCTGTTATTTTGTTTTGAATACTAGACATTCTTTTCGATGTGGTACACCTAATACTATTTCTTAGCTTGAATGTACGATTTAAAATATATGCCGCGTAAACAAAATCGCATCAACAAACAGTTCATGAAAAAATAAATATCCCCGAAACAGCCTTCTCGACGCTCAAATACATTCGCTACACTAGTAATTATGACAAGCAACTAATGACAATATTTTACGATTCTACAATAGTGGAATAAGTGTTCGTGCAACAGCTTTTATTAGAACTATTGGAATTACGACTAGAACTAGAAAGCTCGCAGACTAGTTGTTTCGAGAAACAGGACCTAGAGATCAATTTGTTTCATAAGTAAAATTTTCTGTTACGGCACTATGTAGCTTCTCTTGTTTTAGTGTCAAAAGTTAATTCATTTTTTATTCTCGCAGTTAAGTTTATATGGTTCAAAATAAAATTAATATCTCATTAAATAGTTTTGTGATAAAGATTTATTGACGTGCAAAGATTGAGTGTATAGATTAAAGAGGCAAGGAAAGGCCTTTTTCGTTAGCTCAGCGCTGGCGATCTTATTCGATGAACACAAAATAACGCGCATAAAGTTAACAACCTGAACGTTTTTCTGTTGCTTTTTTCTATCCATTATTCAAATCAAGATATATCAATTCCGACGTATTAAGAGAAACTGGTTTATATAAGCATAAGTTACGGTTCATTTTTGACCGAGTGATTTAATTAAATTTTTGGCCTCCTTTTTTAATTTTTATGTTCTAGTAGTACTGAACTTTTCAGTATTCAATTTCCGCTTCTCAGTACTTGTATAGTGATCTACAAGGAGCATTTTTAGTCACGACTGTAACAAAATTTTTACAAGTATTAAGTCATATGTTATAGTGACTTTAATTTTTTTTTTTTTTTCCCTAAATGGTCACCTTATGTTATATTTATCGTAACTTCAAAACATCCTATACCATGATCATTAAAGCATGGACTCGTGATCACGAGGTCTGGAGTTCGTTTCATACGAAACACAGGCAAACATTTGGTACGAGTTCACTATTTAGTAAACTCAGCAGGCCATTAAATAGATTCGCAATTAATTGGCCTGGGTAGAAAGGAATGCAATAATTTTTGTGTAAGACAAACGTCTTCGTTTTTGAAGTGCCAAATTCAAGAAAGAACATAAGCATGAGAGAGTAACAGCATATGAAGAGTATAACAAGAAAGCGCGTTAAAATTTATGAGAACAGAACACACAAGTTTACGACTATTAATTACACGGTAAGACAGTGATAAAAACCAGAGAAGATAATGGATACTTTGCCCATTTTTACAGGTCCACACACCTGTCCCCGCTGAAATGCAACACGAAACACTTTCAGCTGGTACCTGGCTGTAAATGGTAAAGCGCAGGCGAACTGGATTTATGAGTAGGGACCTCACTCCCCAGCAAGCAAGAGGTGGTCGAGTCATTCTGCCGAAAGACCTTCGGCGCAGTGGTCGTAGACACCTCATCAGCGCATCGCCATGGATTTCACCGGGTGAGTGACAATCAAGTTTATTACGTCTAATAATAAAAATTCTTTGTCCTGTTTTGAGCACAGAGTTCTGAAGTTTGATTCTAATGTGTTGTAATGCATTGCATTTTCCAAATCCTAACGTTTAAAACGTTTCGAATTCTCTAATTTCTGTTAAGGGTTTTGTGTGTATAGGCTTTTTTTTTTTTTACACCCGTGCTGCACATTTCTGTGCGTGTTTTAGTAAGAGATACCTTACTAGATCTATCTCTTTTAGAAAGAGATAGTTGTGGATTCTAAAAGGTAAAATCTCCGCAAATATGTTCCATTCTTGCATCGTGATTAGAAATTCATTTTTGTTTCATTGTTCGGACTAGAGAATTATGTTTTCGTGCAAAAACTCCCTATTCATTTTATATATATAAAGTCGAAGGCAGTGTTTGCCTATATATATATATATATATATATATATATATATATTCTGGCAAACGCTCTTGCAACTATGCCTTCGACTCAAGGTCTTGGAACATTTTCGGGACACAAGAGTATAAATTCACTAAATATTTTCCTCTCCAATGCATAATTATATACTCTTGTTTTATTTTCCACGGGCGTATATTATGAACATGATTGAAATATTTCGCATAATTTTCTACTGAATCAAAAACGGTACTTCTTTTTTCCCTGTGCTCTTTTTTTATTTATTTATTTATTTATTTATAGACGCTCTTTAACATCTCAGGACATCAGCGTTACATTCAACTCTGGGCGTGAAACGGCCGACAAATTTTGCTCAGAGGCCTCTCTTTCAGGCTTGAGGTTCTTTTTCGTGCCGTAAATATACGACATGGCTTTACTTCCCTTCCGAAGGAAGCCATACTTAGGATTTTTACGCCCGAAAAATTCCATCGGTCCTGGCCGGGTTCGAAGCCGCGATCTTGGGTGTAGGAGGCAAGTATGGTAACCACTACACCACCAGGACCGATCCTGTGCTCTATGAATAACTAATATAAGATGAAAGCTTTTGTCGAAGGGAAAATATTAAAACATTATATATAAAGCTATATTGAACTCTTTTGACAGATGGTATGCATGGATTTTTTTTATATCTTTCGCAAAGAAAAGAATGCTTTAAAAACAAGCGATCATTTGAAAACAACGATATTTCTATCTTGTTTCGTTACACCGTGTAACTTTGTTAAACAATAGTTTCCTTAAAAGGCGTTTATAATTACTCTAACAAGAGGAAACTCTGATTTTGTACAAAACTCGAGGGAAGGGTTTCATTTTAAGGCTACGCGACTGCTTGATAAAATAGCCGGAAAAATAAACGCAACGACTGACGCAAATCAACAAAGTCCATTCACAAACGGGACATTTTCCTTCTCATATTGAGGAAACGCTATGAAACGTGCCCCATATAGAAGACTTGTTGAAAACGTGAATTTAAACACTGAATCACTGCAAAGCAAATAAAGCACCCTCTTATCATGCCAGACTTCAATTTTTTTTTGTTTTTGTTTCGTGATATCGATATTCTGGTCTCAAATACCAGATCAGTAATATAGGAGATGTGACAAGAATTAATTTTCATAAAACGTGAGCTCTAATAGAAAGTTTGAAATAATGTTAGTTAGGTTTTTTATAGAACTTACTCTTATATAAATATTGTATTTCTGCTGTACAAATTTGTATGCTATGGTTTTCCTTCCTCGTGACATTTAGAAAATATTTTAATTTTACGCTGAAAGAAAACATATCATTTCAGCAGTTCGCAATGTTTTTCTTACTGACAGTTTTTTATTTACACAATTTATTAAGATTTGCTTTAATACTACAGCTTAAGGTTAATAGAAAATACCGTATCCCTTAAATTTGGCAAATTCGTTACCCATTAACTTGGTAACCATTAAAGATGTTTATGGTACACTTTTCCATGTGACTGATGAAAAGAGAAATTGCATTGAACACGGTAGGAAAACTATATTTTTTTTAAATATGATGCAATATTTATTCAACCTTTAACTTTTAAAAAATAGCTCCGCATAGTATTTCAAACATTTTAATTAAACAGTTGTTAGGCTATCAAAATATTTGGCAAAAAATTTCAAGTTTTTCATGTTAAGTTTCTGGTTTTATAGGACATTTGTATGAAAAAGTTCATTTTATTCAGAAATTGCAATTAAACAATAGATATAAAAGTAAGTTAACATTTTTACAAGTAATAGAACATCAACCTGTTCAGGTTGTTAGTTTTCTAGCTCTTCCTCTCACGGCCAAGGATGTCCGAGGTCGTTAAGAAACGGACTCGTGAGCGGGAAGTTTGGGTTTCGATGCCTGCCAGGACCGTCCGCTCTGGCTGATTTTTTTTTTTTTTCCTTCCAGGTTTTCCTCAGTCCATATACATGTTAAATGTCTGGAAGGTACTCAAAATTTAAGCATGGAACGTTTATTTCCTGTCCACCTTCTGTGATGTTTCGGCAGTAAAATCCGGCTTTAAACACTATTAAAAAAGAAACTCTTGCTCTCGACCTTGAAAGTTCTTTATTCTTTTAAATTGTTTGTCTATTTAGCGAATAATTAGAAAAATATTCAATCTCTAATGTAAATGTTTAACTTAGTGAATGATTAAAAACAACACAAAAAGCTTAACTTGTAATTTTCAAAAATTGCTTAAAAATATTAAAAAATTTCTTTTTACTTGCAATATATAGAAATAGGTGGAGAAAATTAAAATATTAAAATTATTTCAAAATCTGAGAATGTAAAAATATAATAAAAATCACCATTTTGACTATTCTAACTATTTCTTGGGGTTCTTTTATTTCCGTTTAGTCAGATTAGTTTAAGTGACGTGTTTCTGGATTCTCCTTCTCTTGCGAATAAAAAGGACAGCTAAATTTAATCAGCGGTGCAGCACCGATGTATCGCTATCTCTGAAGTTGTCACCTTGAAATGTTAACGCTGCTTGTTTAACAGTTACATAACCTTTATTTACAATTAGTATCTCGTACGTGTTACATATGCTGACAAGTGTTTTGTTTACATGATTGCATTGATTGTATGTATGTATGCTAATTACTAGGAATCTTTAGTTTCCAAGCACTAAAAGCGAATGAAGTTACGATGGTATTGCACTGTAGACAACAAGTAGGGGTACAATATGTCACGAGCTAAAAACCAATCTCTCCCCCGTTATGCCTCGTCACTCATCAGCTCATGCAGGGTGGTGACTCAAAGCTTGTATTTGAGTGTACCCAACTAGATGTAAGTTAAAGAATTTCGATGCCTGCTAATTACACAAGTCTGCAAGTCTCAAATGATTATTGCCTGGACCAATTAAAGTGAATTATTATGAAACTAGTGTGGTAAATCCGAAAATGAATTTGGATTATTGCTATCATGTAAGAAGTTTTAGCAAATTTAAATTAACAACAATCAATACATAATTGCAGTCACAGTTTTTTTCGCAGTGAAAGTTCTTTTGTTACCTTTCCTTTTATGTGCGATTTCTGGAATTTTCTCACTGAGCATACGACAATCATTCGGTCCTGGTGGTCTAGACCTCGTAGACCCCAGGTCCCCGGTTCAAACCCGACCAGGATTCCGTACAGATAGCTGCGTTTTGGTGTTTCAATCCCGAGCGGAGAAAGCAGGAGGTAGTGGGACTTCAACAAATGTAGGGAATAGTTAGCTAACTCACAATGGCATGTTAGTTCAGCTGGATGGAGTATCGTATACAAATGCCAAGGTCATGTGTTCCATCCCTCAAGGGCCAATTTTTTTTCTCTGTTGTAATCTTGGTAATTATTCCGAATAGTTCATCCAGCACTCTTTGGCACTCACTTATTTTGTTTTACATTGCTTGTTTATTTGTTTATTTGCGGACACTCTTTAACATCTCGGGTCATCAGCGTCCCACTCAATTCAGGGCGTGAAACGGCCGACAAATTTTGCTCAGAGGCCTCTTCTTACAAGCTTGAGGTTCTTTTTCGTGCCGTAAATGTACGACACGGGACCCACGGCTTTACTTCCCTTCCGAAGGAAGCCATACTTAGGATTTTTACGCCCCGAAAAAATCTATCGATCCTGGCCGGGTTTGAACCCGCGATCTTGAGTTTAGGAGGCAAGTATGGTTACCACTAAACCACCAGGACAGACATACATGACTTGTTGCTTGTGATCTGTGTTAGATGACACTATGTAGGTTCTGTTGAAGTTACAGGAGATTTGCCAACATTACAACGATTTACCCGTTAACATAGCACACAAGCCGCTATCAATTAAGATTTACGAAAAGGGGGCAAGCGTAGACCGTCAGGCTATAGCGAGCCGCAGCATACCACTGGATTCATCGGTTTCTAGAATGTACCCGAAATTAGGTTAAGGTTAGTGGTGTATATGAATTTATTGCCATTTCCAATAAGATACCGCGTGACAAAAAGGGATAAAATAGAGTTTAAACATACCTGAAAAACTCGGTTCTGTAATAAGAACAGCATATTGCAGCCAGAGAGTTACGGAAAACAACACATAGTTTGCAACGTTAGGTTACGTTTAACACGTACATAATGTTAAAAGCGGATGCCTTTTTCATTTTGGATGCGACTCCAGTCCTGCTTCTTCCGCTGTCATTCCGGACTGCGGCATTCGGCTTTTTCCGCTGCTTCCCGGGACTAGAGCACCAGGACGCAGCTATTTGTACGAGTAAGTGAATTTTTTCGGGCTTAAAAATACAAGTATGGCTTTCTTAAGAAGGGAATGAAGTCATTGGTCCCGCACTTAAAAGATACTCGAGCCTGAAAAAGAGGCTTCTTAGCAAAATTTATTGGCAGTTTCATGCCCTGAATATAATGGGACACTAATGATCAAACTTGTAAAAGAGCGTCCATAAATTAAATAAACCTGAAAAACCTAAGAATAGTCAGCAAGCTTATTGATGTCCCATGATCGCTGACATTCTGTCTCAAACTCCTTTAAATCTTTATTAAAATTTTCACTTCATTAAGAAACCTAGGTTTTCGGAAAAATAATTGAGGCGTGAGTGTAACATGTAGTTTCAGACCCTGTTTGCAACCAAGTTCCTTGAATGCGTTTAGTATTTTATCCGAAGTTCTTTATAACACGGAGACCTCTAATGTCCAAGAAAATTTTATGATCCCTGTATGAGATTTCCAAGCTGTATTCTCTTTTATGTCCATTGTAGATTCAAATGCAATATCAAGCATGAGTTTTCTGATATCGGAAATATTGAAATGTCTTTAACTCAAGTTTGATATGCAGAGGTTGTGAAGGACTGGTGAGGTTTTCTTGGGAACCAGCAGCCAAGTGCTTTCGAGATTGCTAGTTTGAATCCAGCAATTGTCTCGTGCCGTGCTATTCCACTCAAAAATGACACACGGGCATTTGGTGAAATCATTGTTGGTTGGGCAATAGCCATGATTGCAGACTTCAAGGATCTACTCAGAACTGCACAGCAGGCATTTTGTTTGGGGCTAAGACGAAAACCTCATTTTCCCACTCCGACATTTCTTGTTTCTCCCTTATCAATATAAATGGTCTACAGTCTTCTAGAAGCTTACAGCACAATTCCGAACATGAACTTTCTGTCCATCGAGGAAATAAATGGATTTAATTATTTGTTATAATATTCTCTAAATATATTTCTAGCCTCTGAAGGTTCTGAAACTTCCAATCACATACAGTAGACCAAAAGGTGCCCTTATTTCGGTCTCTCAATATGTCTAGCAGCCTTTGAAACTTAACTTTTCAAATTATTTATACAAATATTTACAATGCTGTATAAACAAAATTGTTTAGATATTTAACTTGAGACACTATTGTTTATACTGTTTCTTTGTAACTGGAAGATGAGTCATTATGTTTTCTGACCTTGTTCTGACACTTCTGTTACGAAATGACATAGATCATTTAGTTGTATTGTAGTAAGAGTTGTTGAATCACAAGTCATATACATGTACATTACATTTATCTGCTGATTATTCTGATTTGGAGTCGTGATCACGTTGTGTTAGTTAGTGGTGTTTATTTTTTATTAGATTCTTCGTACTCTAAACGCTTTCCTGCCTCGCTTTTTAATTCCTCTTCTAGTCGCATGATGAAACTTTTAACTCTTCTCTTTTGGTTCCAACATTACTGTTTCATATATATTTTATATGACTCCTAACTTTAAGTAACTGATCATTCAATGTTATATATATTTAGTATAAAGAACTTTAACTGGAATTAGATTTTCGTAAATTATAAAGTGGTAGAAAAAACTTACAATTTCACATTATGTAATGATACATAATTACGTACTTGGATACATCTGTCACCCAGCGGAATTCTACGTTCTGTCACCATGAATGTTTTACAATATATTACAATAAACAAAGCTGCAACAATGGGCCCCTTTGAAAGGCATTGAGCTGGAGAATGAGTCATGTTTGTAAATAACTACAAATAAACGGATGAGACAGGTGTACAGGCTGACACAAGATAGATGGAAGAGGTTAACAAAATGGAGGCCGCAATGTTGACCGTGGCGGAAGGGGGGTGTAAACACATTTCACGCTCTTCCTAGCTCAAGGCACCGCTGCATGTTATCAGGGATTGAATTGTTGTAATGTGGGAGGCACATACGCCCCAAAACAAATAGCAAGTCATAAATGGAAACTCTGAACGTGGATCGACGCATGGCAGGCAGGTGTGAAGGGGCTGTAAAAGACCATCGCAAGGGAATTAAGGGGTTAAAAAGATAACCCCCAAACAAAATGTCGCAGTTGTGTAACTGTTGAAAAGCCTATCCATACTGTCGACAGCATGTCTGTGAATAATGAAATTCATGCCAGCAGCGATACTTCGACATAAAAGACAATAAAATTAAAGCTACTGTAACTCCATAATTGCTTGAGCATAGCGCTGGGCTTCACCATCCAAGAGAATTAAAGTAAAAAAGTCTTCCCTTCCATCGGAAACTCGGACTGGGAATTGTGCTGCAGGAACTTCTTAGGCCACAAGAAATGTGGGATATCACTGTTTGGTTGGATGAAAAAGTAAGTGAACTTATGTGTTGGCGTACAAATGGCCAACGTTAAGATGGAAAAATAAGCGCAGAAAACTCATCAGTTGGGGCATATTACTAGTGCGGTGCTGGAATGATCACTAGCTCTGCGCCTGGATAGTTACTAGAACCTACACATATGAAATAACATTACGTAATGCATCAGAGTAGTCTAGGAAGACCCAGTTATTATACTGGCATAAGAGAGTAGCGGCTTGGAGCTCGTCGCATTCAAAATTTCTTTGCTCGATATTCCTGACCCCCCAAGTCCTGAATTGTCTTCCTAAATCGCCTGATTTGAATATAAATGGTTAATAAGTGGAGCCTGGCCAAGGGAGAAGAAGGGCATGGGCTGCAGCACTGGCTTTTTTTTTTTTTTTTTTTGAATGATTTATTTATGGACGCTCAGGTCATCAGCGTCCCATTCAACTCAGGGCGTGAAACGGCCGACAAATTTTGCTCAGAGGCCTCTCTTTCAGGCTTGAGGTTCTTTTTCGTGCCGTAAATATACGACACGAGACCCACGGCTTTACTTCCCTTCCGAAGGAAGCCATACTTAGGATTTTTACGCCCCGAAAAAATCCATCGATCTTGGCCGGGTTCGAACCCGCGATGCAGCACTGTAGACTAGTTTGGGAAGGCCTTCGAAAATATCCAAAATATTTTAAGGGCATAATGAATTCAGTTTAAAGGTGTCTAAATGACGTATTGGACAGAAGTGGTGCCTGGACCTCCTATTGAAGATCTTCCAATTTAAATATATTATTATTTTTGTTTAATTGTTTCATTTAAAATATTTTGTAGCAAATTCAGTGCTAAAAGTCAAAACAAAATCTTTATAAATATAATGGTATATTATTTCATTATACAGTATGCTTTTTAATAATTATTTAACATTTGACAAATTTAAGACCTAGTTTTAAGTTCTTAAAAAGAACTTCAAGCTATAATATTTCTTGGCTATACTTCAGATTAATTGTATTCCTTAAGTAATCTCAGATAAACTGGCAATTTATTTGCCTTTGAATTGCTGAATTTACAGAAATGTTATGTATAGAAATGTTTCGTCAAAATATCTTACTTCAATATAAGTAAATTGTTATACGCTACAATATATTAAAGCGAATTTAATTGCAACTCTTTTATTGGATTTTTTATTCAATTTTTGCTTAAAGATTTTTTAATGTTTATATATTTTATATATGTAACATTCGTTACGTTATATATTTCGTGATTTTAGATATGAAACCAAATCTCCAAAACGTATACACGCTGATGACCTGAGATGTTAAAGAGCGTCCGTGAATAAATAGAAACGTATATTTACTTTCTAGATGAATAACCCGTCCTTCACTGCGCTTATTGCACCAGCTGTTTTCCCCTCTTAAATCGTGGAGTGTGGAATTTCAAGGCAACCTACATCTTCCGACTATCGTTGTCCCCGCCTTTACATCATGCAGCTACTCCAGGGTTAATGTTGAACATTGAAATGCAGAAAATAAACGGTAAATTATGCCCTATTGGAAGAGAATTAACCTATGAAGTATGGCCAAGATGGTAGTTACCAGTGAGGGAGTAAGGATGTAAGAATTCTTTATACACAACCGCCCCCCCCCCCCAGTTCCCAATGAATAGATCAGCGTTTTATCGTTGTTAGCTATACGTGCATATCTGGCAAATATTTATTCTGATACTAAGATCTAGCCGCCAGTCGAATGCTTCGCTTTAACCGGTTGAGCTTTGTTGTACGATAGGAAAGTTTAATGAACAGAAACTTTCGAGTTCACACCCCTCAAATGTGTCGAGGTTAGGTAGCCGCTGCTCGACTAGAATGTAAACAAAGGTGGAATGAACTGACTGATTTCAGACGTCCGTCCGGGAGGAAAATGTCTAAATACCACATACCCAATCAATGTAATTGCATACTTTATTATGAGGACACAAGCTAATTTGTTTACATTCGGCAATCCTGAAATAAATTTATGCGCATGGTATTTCACACCTACTCTCTATTCACCCTAGACCTCATTCACAATGAAAATAAGCTGAAACATAATAAAATAATACATAACACGCAAATTTAGTAGTATGTAAACATTCACAAAGAAAGACGTATATGCATTAGTCACCCCCCGCAAATAAATAAATAAATAAAACAGCGAATATCAACTAACAACTGGATGAAAATGGCTGCTTCTGAGCGGAAGGCGGTAGTGTTTATGTACATGCAAAGTGCAGTAATTAAATTGCTTGGAGTAATATAAGCAAGAATAGCTTTTGTAATAATGCAATTAATCTTTTGTCCATTGACCCATTCTGTCTACAGAGCCACTGCTCTACAGTTCTCTCTACCACTGAGCTCTGCAAACAGAGCAGCTGCGTTCTGATTGGCTGATTTCTAAAGATTAAGTTAGACGTAGATTCAAAACCTTGAACTTTGCAAGCTTCTAAGTTTATGTCTATAGGTAATTGTATGCTTATTTTTATGTTTACATGACTCATTGTGAATGATTTCACTACAATACGTAGCGTCTAGCTTTTACGTTTAAGTTTACGTTACGTTTAATTTTCATTGGGAATAGGGCCTTAAAGTGATCCTGATCAAAACAATATTATGTGACATGACGTCACTAGCATGACTATGTACAGTCAAGTACAACACAGTAGCAATGCACGCAAAGAAAGTAGTTCCATGTAGTTGCACGTTAACAATCTAAATTTAAGGATGGGTTCAGTAATACATAGTACTAAATAATAATAATAATAATAATAATAATAATAATAATAATAATATGAAAAGAATTGAATTTAACTACTGCCGATTTAATGAAATTGAATTTCGAAGTTGCAAGTTGAAATGCCACAACTCCCAAGATGCAGCTTGCTTGATTGAGCTGTTGTTTAAACAAGGCAAGACGCAAGGCATTTTACACATATAATCATGTCTGACGTTAATGAAGCACGTGCTGCTGTTTCATTATTTAAAGCATAAACCAGGCAAGCCTTTAACTAGTGGCGAGAAAACCATTATTTTAAACGTGTTTTCAAAGTTCTGCGTAAAGTATTCGACACTAGCAATTTGGGAGGTAGTAAACCTAACCTCAAAATTTACCGGTCTCTTATCATTACATTGCTTATACTTGCCATGTGTTTCTGACAACTGGGCAGTATTCTTGGCGCGAATTGCGGAAGGATACATCATGTTTGTTGACGTTAGAATTACTCTAAGAATGAATAGATAATACAAATTCTACTTTGGAATACAACCATGAATTCACAGACACTTGCCCCATCAGCGGCCGTCTAATAATCTGAAGAAGAATCTTAGAGAATAAAACATTACATCGCCAGAAGCCAAAAACTATCAATGAAATAAATTGGTAAACATAAAGAAAAATATGAAGTGGCCACCAAAGAAATCGCTTTGATTCGACACAGCATCTATCAAGTTCGACTATTTTCACTTCCTTGTACAAAAATATCGCTGATCCACATGAAGATTTTCTGCTGTGTAATGACGCACGAGTATCACAATTTAGTTTTCTTATATTAGCTATTTTTGTGTACATATGAAAAGATTTATGTGGGCGGAACTTCCGAAAATAGTTCATCCTTTTTACATAAAATGTTTTCAATTAATGGGTACAAAAATTATCATATTTCGTACACTATTACTCGGTCATTTATTAGGTAAAACTAGCGCAACTTATGTTTTTTTTAATAAAGTTAAACATTTGTGTAATGCTAAAGAATGGCACTTCCAGTCAATTGTTTTATCTTCTGACCACGAGAAAGCAATCCGTAGAACAATGTGGAATTCATTGTCCAAAACTGAAGAAGGGGACTATTTTTAATCTATGTCAGAACTGATGTAGAAAAGTGGTTAAATTGAGCCTAAAGAAGACATGCCAGGACAATAGTATTGGGAATGTAAAAATTCTGGGTCACGTTTTTTGATTTCCGTTTGCACAGATTAAAGACGCTGATGACTACTTCACATATGATATAGTGACTATCAAAACAAAGGATTCCTTTTGCGATTACATACTTGAAAACTATATTTCTGCAGACTCCGTGTTCCCTCCCCTAATAATGGCAAAAGTAAACTGTAAAGATGTGTAAGAAACCACAAATGCCGTAGAATTGTTCCACCCAAAATTCATTTCTTCCTTTTATCATAGCCATTACAATATATTACTCTTTGTTGATACCTTGTTAGAATGCTGGTTATTACCCAGTTTACGTTTCTTAAGAGGTGGACGTGAGTGTTGTCATAGATGCCTGATGTCATTAATTATGGATATCTAAGTCTGGCAACGCAACGTTTGATGATGTTAGATGTTGAAAATATTCATTAGGTTTAGTTTGGCGTTACTTTCTCATAGTTCTTAACAAAATGGATATACTTTCTTGATAGTTTTTCTTTATACTCAAAAATTTTCCAAAATGTGCTCGCTGGCGTAGCGCAGATATGATTAATGCACTTCTTATTAGCTTTTAGTGGTAGTTTGTAATTTTGTGCGAATTTTGAAACATCTTTGGTTTTATGAAGTACCACTTCAAGACTTAGTTCAGAAATGTCAATCACTACACACACCATACCAACTGACAAGTCTGTCGGTCCTGGTGGTGTAGCGGTGGCCATACTTGTCTCCTAATCCTAAGATCGCGGGCTCAATCCCAGCCAGGATTGATGGATTTTTCGGGCGTAAAAATCTTAAGTATGGCTTCCTTCGGAAGGGAAATACACCTTGGGTCCCGTGTCGTAGATTTACGGAACATAAAAGAACATCAAGCATGAAAAGAAGAGGCCTGCTGAATTGAATAGGGCGCTGATTACCCGAGAATTAAGAACGTCCATAAATAAACAAAATTTAAAACGTGACATGTGTTCAAAAGTAGGAAATATAATTTGCCGTTGCATAAAGCGCCAACACGTTCAATAGATTTCAACATGAAGTACCCATAAAAACAAATGTTTAGATTATCGGTCTTATAAGTGCATGTTCTGATAGCTGAAATGGCAGAGTGATGGACAGGAAAGCAAAGTGAACATTACTTTGAATAAAGAACACATAAGTGAAATTTGTAAATAGGACGTTATCAATGACGAAGTTATTCCCCACCCAAATGCCCCTCTTTCCCATGTTTGCCTCCGAAGCAACGTAATATAGGTAATTACCAGAATTTCAAATATTCATATATGTAAAAATTGGAAGCTATGATCAGTAAACACCAGTAATAAGAATTCGTAAAGTCTGTAACAAATACCAGCGAATTTAAATATTGAGGGAACAGTAGGCTGAAAACAACGCAAGAACACGTTTCATTTAAAAAGAAAGAAAGAAAGAAAAAAAAGGAATAGAAACGGCTGCTGTAAGCTTAAACATTAATAAATGACATCAACATAAGCAAAAGGTATTCGCTGAAGCATTGTAGCTAATATTGAAGGGCATTAACCGATCATTTTAACCACAACTGTGTACTTTCGTAGCCAATTCTAAAGTGGGAAGGAAAATATTTTATTAGGCAATTATGAAATCTTGAAGCAACTAATATTGTTGTAGCGTACGTAGCAGCATGTCGGAGAATTGAGATGACGGTTTCGTATCTCGGTGATTCCGGACAGAAAGGATGGAGTAATCGACTGTTCTTTAAACCAAGCCAAGAAAAATTTTGGAAGTATTCACAGACATGATCATAGAGGCGGATATTAAAAATAAAGCGAGAGCCTGTGTTGTGAACACTGAAGTTTCTGGGAAAACTCCGCCCTAGATTGCTGTATAAAACGTTGTAATAATCAAAGTAAGGCATCACCAGAGTCTGCAATTTAAGTTTCACGGAAAGAAAATGCGTAGGTCTTTTTGAAGAATGCACATTTAAGACATTTCTACACGTTTATCTGTCTTGGAATCCAAGTTCGCATTGGAATCGAAGTAAACACCAAGCTAATTTATTGTTATCATTGCAAGTAATGGTTTCGTTGCTAATAGTCATTGGTTGGAGTTCGGTCAAGATTCCCAGTCTTTGCTGGCCGAACAAAATGACTTGGGTTTTATTTGGATGAGGTTTAATACGAGTTTCATTGTCGAATTATCCATTGATTAGTGATTGTTGTTAATTAGGATAAATGGTCAATGAGCAGTACAGGCCGAAAGTTTATGTAAATTCGAAGGTCGTCTGCATACAAGTGAAAGTGGCAATTTTTTTTTTTTTTTTTTTTTTTTTTTTTGGAGGACGGTAGGGAAGTTAGATAAATAAAAGGTAAATAATAATGGACCTAGCAGAGACCCTTGCAGGACCGCAACACCAAGTACAAAACAGATTATTGTTTGTAGGGCATCTCAATAGACAGCCTTCTTGATCGCTCCCCAAATGAAAATGTCTGTTGGCATAAAGTCAGGGAAACAAGCTGATCCAGCACGTTCAAGTCTAATCATAGGTGGCTAAATCCAGTAACTGAAATGCTTGAGTAATAGTTTGTACACAACTATATTATGTTCTACATGTTTTCCACCAGTGTGCACGAACGTTTCATGTACTTTATCATCCTTGTGACCACAGCATCACTCTGCTACTTTGTTACGTCATGCACGACTGTTTCCATATTTTTATGAAGTTCGTCTGCACTATGAGAAATATATATGAAGCATCGTGAAGCGTTATCCCCAACAAAAACGGCAAAAAAAAAAAAAAATCACAACGACAAATCAGGACTCCGTAAAACAACTGCCCACACTGTAACACTCTGAATTTAAGGGTCTCTGTGCACATTTATCCGATTTTTCTCTACCAAGGAATTGAGCATTTTGCTTATTGACATAGTCACTGAATAGCACATAATCATCAGACCACCACCAGTTTTGGAGATATTCAGCAGTTTTATACACAGAAAACGTAACACGTACACAATATTTGGCTCGTGGAATGAAATCTGGCTTCTTCAGCTCACGGAATTTCATGTATCTTATTTCTTTCTTTCTTTCTTTCTTTCTTTCTTTCTTTCTTTCTTTCTTTCTTTCTTATTTCATGTATCTTATCTTTGATAAGATTTACTTTTCATAAGATCTTCGGTTACTATTATGAGTAAAGGCGACACGCAACAAACCCCGCAAACGTCTTCATTATTATTCGAACTCAGAAGTTGATTACCTAATAACTGATGGAAAATGACATATAGATCCTAAAAATATGATAACATTTTTTAAAAATTACTGAAATTTCTCGTAAAATTTGAAAATGCCCAACAATGTGAGTAATTAACATCCACAACTTAATGTTGATAGGTGTTATTAGATATGTTGATAGAGAATTAGTTTGCCTACCAATTTAACCACAATATACATTTATATTGCGCGAAATTTTAAATGTGCAAACGTACACCCTTGGGGGGGGGGGCGGGAGTCATCGCCAGATTCTACGCGATCGGAGAACTTCGGAGACGCTCGTAAACGCCGCTATATTCACAAGCGCATGCAGCGAGTGCACACTGCAGTGTGCGCTTTGCCTGTAAACGCAATGCTCACAATCATAAGCATCTGGAAAGAGAGCGCATAGGGTAAAGTAGCGTTTAGAAGGCATTGCTCTTCTGCGTAAGCTCCTGGGTTCAAATTCCACACTGCATTTTGTTTTCTTTTTTTGTGTGTTTTATAAATGTGCGTCCGTGTAACATTATGTTGCCTTAATATATTATATTTTTAACGTATCATTTGAGTTTTATGCATTACCTATGCACACACAAAAACGCAATCACAAACCAGCGTATTATTAACAAATAACTAAATAAATACATGAACAGAAGCATTTATCTTATAAAGTGAAAACATATAGAAATAAACACAAATTAATATCGGGTATGAACTCCCGGCATGTTAACTGCCTTCAGTCTTTGGGGTATAAATGACATCAGATTTCTACAGTAGTGTGGATGAGAGGCTACAACATCCCAGGCTTCTTGAATATGTGCCCATTAGCCATCTTTTGTCCTTCGTGCATCTGCAGGAAATGCGTGAGCAACGTAATTCATTTAGATGGAACAAACACTGAAGACTGATTGATTTATTTATGGACGCTCTTTAACACCTCAGGTAATCGGCGCCCCATTCAAATCAGGGCGTGAATCGGCCGACAAATTTTGCTCAGAGGCCTCTTCTTTCAGGCTTTGCGACACGGGACCCACGGCTTTACTTCCCTTCCGAAGGAAGTCATACTTAGGATTATTACGCCCGAAAAAATCTTTCGATCCTGGCCGGATTTGAACCCGCGATCTTTGGTTTAGAAGGCAAGTATGGTTACCACTACACCACCAGGACCGACACAAACACTGAAGGAAATATTATAATTTTTATAATGTGTAAAATGAATATATATTATACGTTAACGTTAACGTTTGCTGTGTATGAGAACAATTTACAAAACTGATTTGTACAGTGTGTTCTAAAGGTTTATTTTTTAAAAAAAAGTGCTTCATGCCGGGAGCCGAACCTGTGCTTATAACTATATCATTTCATACTCTGCCACAGAGCTAACAGAACACACATACTAGACAGTGTGCATGTCAAATAACACAACTGCTGCAGAGAGTCGGTCCTGGTGGTGTAGTGGTAACCATACTTGCCTTCTAAATCCAAGGTCGCGGGTTCAAACTCGGCCAGGATCGATGAATTTTCACGGGCGTAAAAATCGTAAGTATGGCTTCCTTGGGAAGGGAAGTAAAGCCGCGGGCCCCGTGTCGTACATTTACGGCACGATAAAGAACCTCAAGCCTGAAAGAAGAGGCATCTGAGCAAAATTTGTCGGCAGTTTCACGCCCGTAATTGAATGGGACGCTGATGACAGATGTTAAACAGTGTCCTTGAATAAAAAAAAACTGCTGCAGTGGCTACACAGTCCTGATGGCTACTTGTGAACCGCGCGCTGTAACGAGTAGGGCTTGAGAAGAATTTTGCGTCGAAGAGATGACTCTCTCTCTCTCTCTCTCTATTTAATCAAAGGGTGTACATACCTTACATATTGCAGTACACACAAAGCCGTTCGTAAAATGTGAAATATTTTCGATTGTGTTTTTAAACATTTCTATACAATATAAAGCTCTCCACTACAACTTATGATATGGGAGAAAATTTAAATGAACAAAATAGTACCCTTCAAATCATTCATGTCAAATTTACCATGCAGAATTTCCTCTATCTTACAGTGTTATGTTATAACTGTTTTCAATCTATGTATGCTAAGTCTGCCTTTACCTCTGAATCGACCAGCAATTCTTAAAGTATGGCGATGGAAATCATACATTGCTTGTCCAAACTATAAATCACTGTTTTTACTGTAACAAAATATCACAATGGTCACTTGCACATATTCAAGTTTGTATGTGTTGGAGGCAATGGTACATTAGATACACTTTCATGGAAAATTCTAATTCTTGAACGTGAATTCAGGAACTCTTTCTTAACGTTGACACAAGCCTGTCAACCTTTGGAAATTTTCCAACTCATCCTAGAACTGCGTGAGCCATACAGATAATATAAATAAATTTTGTGTAAAGTTATTTAATCGCGTTGTCTGCCTTCACCATATGCGTAAGGAAACGCAAAACACTCTTGTAGACATAAAATGACATGTGTTTGTCGAACAGTTGCATGTATGCAGTTTTATGGTTTATCTTCCCAAGTACTTTGCGAATGAGAAATATTTTCCCATTGTTGCCCTCCTCCAAAGTGCCTAATATAACATTTACAACAGAACGCCCCAACTGATCATTATCATCTGTGGATACAAAAATCTTCTTTTCCCCATAACTTTGAATTCTTTCTATTTTGTCTTCATAACGGTGTAGCATGCAACTATCTAGAACAGTTGATTAACCCGGAATGTACTGTCCAGTATAGCGTTTTAAGAAATTTCCAAATGTACGAATATTGATTTTTTTTTATTTATTTGCCGAAACTAATGCCGGCCAAAGTTCTTCGTAAAATACTTTTTGTAACGCTTGACTAGCACTTTGATCAAATGGAAGTTGAGTAGTCTTTCTTCCTTTCGCTTGTTTTGCAGTGTTTAACACGTGCTGCGCTGTGAAACGTTTTTCCATTTACTTTACCATGGCATTTTTAGATTTAAAGATGCAGCCTGCAAGCTTACCAGTACCAAGTGACCACTGACGCGAAAGGCCAAGAATTGCCTGGTACTGCGTATAGCCTGCGGTATGATCATATGACGCAAGTCAATACTAACAAGAAGTTTTTGGGAGATTATTTCATATTCACTTCTAGCTTCAAAACGTAGTTAATAGCGCGGGGGGAAAGGTTATAATAGACCATTAAATGAAAACAGCACAATTTCATGTAAAATTACAAAAGAAAACATGTACTTGGAAAAATGACAAAAAAAAAAAAAAAAACATAAAAGGGGGAGAGAACATATTTTTAAAAAGTAATAAAATGCGCATATTTTAATTCATATTTATGTAAATCGAGTTCTTATTATTTGTGAACCTTAAAAATAGGACATTCCATTAAATTTCTGGCATTAATATTACGTATATAAAGTTAGAAATATATTTATATAGCGGTTTATTGTCTCCACCTATGCACCCTTTCTTTACGTCAGTGTTTCTCAGACTATGGTTCGTGAACCAGAAGTGGTTCTGCAGCTCTGTACCTTGTAATCTTTCAGGATATAAGTTAAACATTATTTAGTAAAGTAGAGTATAAGTCCCAGAAAGATGGGAGAAAAATACATTTTAAATGAATTGCGGAATACACCAAATCGTTGAGAATCACAAAGAAGTGGAGTTTTGTTGCAAAAGTTTTTTGTCATGAAAACATTTGCGGAACAAGTTTATTGGAGTTTGGAAACAAATATTGCACTACTGTAGGCAGACTCTTTTTAGCACCTCAGGTCATCAGTGTCCCATTGAATTCAGGGCGTGAAACGGCCGATCAATTTTGCTCAGAGACCTTTTCTTTCATGCTTAAGGTTATTTTACATGCCATAAATCTACGACACGGAACCCGTGGTTTTACTTCCTTCCGAAGGAAGCCATAGCCTGGCCGGGATTGAACCCGCGATCTTGGGCTTACGAGGCAAGTATTGCTATCACTAGACCACTAGGACTGATCTAGGCAGACTGATCTATTTCATTATGTTAAGTAGCAACTGTTTTTATTTAGCTTTCTCAGTTAAAACTACGTACAGAAATTATGCAAATTCCATCCTGAAACATAAATGCCTTAGATATTTACATTATATTTTTATAAAATAGTATTCATATGCTTCAGTTCAAAAAATTATTACGACTGCTTAATTTAACATTAAGATTGATGTAAAATTACGCGAATTTTAATTGATACTTGTTAATCCTAATATTAAACTAAACGAATGGTAAATTAGTGTTTCAAATATATAGAAATAATATAGCATACGCAATTTAAAAGTCCCGCACATTAGATGGACTGATCAGTAGACATCCCATCCCCCACAATCGCTGATATTCCCCTCGCTGCACGCACGGCGCCATGCTCTCTTCCAGTCAGTTGCGAGCAGAATTTTGACAAAATCGGGCAGCTGCTTTGCTAAGATTTCATGAAATAGTGCAAATTGTGAGACATGGGTGATCGTAAATTCATCTTAAGGCATTCCCGGGTATAGAAAAATCACGAACGGGACGTGCAGTTGGCATAATTTTTTTGGCAGCGCAATTCCAACACACACACACAAAAAAAAAAAATAAATAAAAAAAATAAAGAAATAAAGAAAAATAAAGAATGAAAAAGTTAAAATTAGTATAAAAGTTTAATGAAATAGGTTCTGTGATTGAATGGGAAATAATCGAAGAGGCTCATCAATTCATGAAGAATATATATCTGGTCATAGAATTATTGCCTCTGATTTTTGGTCTCGCTCCCCAAATCTTACGCCTTGTGAATTTTATCTTTGGGGACATGGAAACATTCACATTTAGCTAATCCGTGCACTCTGGAGGAACTTAAAACATTCGAAACAAAGTTATGTCCATTAGTGACGGGAAACTGACGTGCGTCCGCTATAATTTCCTAAGAGGAGTGGATTGCATGTCAGGGAAAATGGGTAACATTTCCAGCGCGATATGGAATGTGAGTATGAAATTCTGTTATTTAACACGTTGTACCTAAGTTTTAAATTTGTGAAGTCCTTGAGCGCCGCAAGTCTATGCAAGAAAGTATCACACGTCCCTTAAAACATAAAAAGTCACATGCTAGAATTGCAGGAATAGAACCTTTTAACTTAAAAGGATGACTGCACTTGAACATAGTTTTCAGAAACGCTACTTTACGCCATTTCTAAATATATAATTTTTTGTTCAAAAATATTCTGCAATTTGACAGCGTTAAAGGTAAGTTAACAAAGTCTGAGAATAATTTGAAGAGATGAATAATGAAGTACAGTATGTAATTGTTTGCTCATCCATTAAGATCCATTTATCCCTAGCTGAAGAACCAGAGCGACAGTTTCAGCTTGGATTGGTCTAGTCCGAAAAAGGACCTGGAGAATATAAATGCTTTATAAGACACGCTACGTTCATTTAACACTATTATTATTATTATTATTATTATTATTATTATTATTATTATTATTATTATTATTATTATTATTATTATTATTATTATTATTATTATTATTATAGTGCAACAATGTATAAATGCTAAGAATTTAGCGTTTGCTTAGACATTGCAGTATTTTAATTAATTTGCTATCAGGACTGTCTCTAGAAAATTATCCATCTCTGTATTAAACACCATGACTCTCCATAAATTAAAATTGTTTCCACATATCCAGAGGGCACGCCCTTTTGGCTTTCCTCTTGTACAGCAACGGAAAAATGAATAGAATAGAAGAGTTCAGTATCAGAATCTCAACAAGGTTATAACACCTGCGGCAAACGCCAGAGAATCTCGGCCAAACACCTCGGTAGATCACCTGTAAATGCAAATGTAAGTGCTCATATTGCTGGTATACCAAGGGATTCATACGTATCTGAAAATAATGTGCATTAGATCCGGGAGTAGCGCATGCATGCTAAACACGACTTCCATATCCATGGCCTAGTCAGTTGATCAACGAAACAACACCACCGGAGTTCCATGAAGAATGTAGATATGATCCTAAATTATTTATTCAGGATATGGAGGATTATTTCCGTTTGAAAGGAATACTGGAAGAAACGAAAATTATTTTCATTAGGAGAAACTTAAAACTGGTACAAGCCGCAAACTGGTACAAGCTCACACAGTCTGATTGTACTTCCTTCCACGACTTCAAATTTCTTTTCCTATCACGATATTGGAATTCGACGCACCAGAATGTCACTCGCCTAGATATATCCAACGGGAAATATGACCCCAGGACCGGCGTCAGTATGGTCGAATACTTCTTGGCCATAGGCAAAAGGAGCAGACTCTTGGACCCGCCATTAACTGACAGAACATTGGTATCAGGACATCTCCATGAGCATATGAAGAATCACCTGATAATGGCCAAACCCAAGAATTTTTCTTAAATGATAAAAGCGTTTGACCCCCTTCGACCACCAGAGAAACAACTATCATTAAAATAGAAGGGACGAAAATCGCTATAACCACTACAGGAATCACTTGCATCCGCCCAGACATTCTTCTCACGGGACCGGGGCTACATCTAATAGGTTTCGACATAATGGAGATAATCAAAATGGAGATAATCACAGCTCAATGCGATGCAGACAATCTATGGAAGACGGTTGCCGATGGAACGCACGAATAGAACACTTCTATATTAGACTTACAAAAGTCGGAAACACTGCCGAGAAGCTGGAAGATAAATACTTGAACCTGGCGTCAGCAAGTTCCGAGGCATATAAAGAATGACCAAAATCAACGGAGAAACCAAGAGGATCAAAGATCAAGAACTGGTGAAAGTGATGAATATATTGAGGTCAAGATTGCCAAATGATCAGATTGAAAATGGAAGAATAACGAGAAACCAAACAGTGGAGCTAGATCAGGGAAACCCAGCCGTCCGTTTGCCGAGACCCATGTAGAACTGGAACGGATCTCAAGCATGCCGGAAGACATGCTGATGGGGCAGAAGGTGAGTCACACTAATTTGTTAACGAAGAATAACGAAACTTTAACAAATCCAAACTCAAAAAAGGAAAATTTTGGAAACCCCAAAAATAAGCCTACAGATCAAGAATATTCAAACTCTTGCTTTGCTTGATTCAGGATTAATACAGTATGCAGTTCTAATTTCTGCGAAAAACTTAACAATAAAATAAAGATGATGTGCCTGTCAAATTATGGTGTTTACTACTCTTTTGCAGTAGACAAGCGCAAAGAGTGTGTAAAATATCAAGCTATGCTTAATATCGAGTTACTAGGTCATGTTTTCGAAGTAATGTTCTTTGTCGTTCCAAGACTAACAATCGAAGTTATCGTAAGGCTTGATAACATTTTTCAATCGAAAGACAATTCTTGGTTTTAAACTAAAGATCTTAGCGATATAACATTCAGAAGAGTTGATCTCCGCACCATTTTATGAACAAAGGAATCAAAATGAAATTATAATGTTGCGTGATGAACAAGCAGTAATAGATGAAATATTTTTTTGGAGAAAATAGATATTGGTGTCACAAATGCTGTTATTGAAATTAATGAGGAGAACCAACCAATTTTAATTATGAATATCTATGCAGACACCCAACTACTTTCTGTAATAACTGCAAGAACAGTGTGAACGAGGCCATCGTAACACCTCAGATCGATGAAGAAAGAAAACTCAATTAAGAAATAAATATCTGGATTAGGCACGCATAGAGAAAACGAGAGGCTTAAGACTTGAAGGCGATAAGAAGATATACTAGTAAAGAATTAAGAAGTTTGTTTTAACACTCTGGTAAATTAAGTCCTGCTTAGACCAATTGAAATTAATTTTTTTAACCTTGCCATAATGTAATGTGCACTTGGACAAGAGTATTAATTGGTTAACCCGAAACTGAATACTTGTATGTTAGTCTGTAAGAATAGGAAATATATTATTGTAGATGTTTCATTAACAAATTAGTCGGTATGGTGGTAACCATACTTGCTTTCTAAACCCAAGATCGCGAAGATCGATGGGTTTTAGGGCGTAAAAATCCTAAGTATGACTTCCCTCGGAAGGGAAGTGAAGCCATGGGTCTTGTGTCGTACATTTACGGCACGATAAAGAACCTCAAGCCTGAAAGAAAAGGCCTCTGAGCAAAACATGTTCACCTTCTGAATTGAATGGGACGCTGAAGACCCGAAATGTTAAAGAGCGTCCATAAATAAACCAAATGAACAAGCTAATAAATTAAATGCTACATAATGAAGTGTGGTGATAGATGGGAAGTGTCGCGCATTACGCAAGTGCAACACAATAAAACCAGGACAATAGATGCGTAGCCCCCCCCCCACACACACACACATATATATATATATGTATATATATGTATATATATGCACAAATGTAATAACTAAATAAACCACCAATATTTTATAAATGATATATCTAAATTATTTAGGCTAAAGGACAATGATGTGAATGTTACGTAAAATTTAAAGTAAAATTCATAAAGTATAAAAGACTATACCGCACTAATTTACAAAGCCAAAATATAAAAACATTATTTAAAGGGCTCGGAATGCAAGAATAATATTTTTAATAAAATACCAGAGTGACATTTACATATTGTCAGAGTAAAGTTGTGACTTAGGGGATAGCTACTTAGGAGGGTGATGATAGAGACAAACCCCAACGTGCCATGCCAACTCAATTTATTGTAAAGAAGACAGTCACCAATCTGAAGTGATTACAAGCGATAGCCCTTAACTTTTAAGGACCTGTTGACGTAATGCTGAGGGTGTAGGCAGTAGGTCGCTCTCCAAAGACGACAGGCAGAAGAAGAAGACCAAAGACAAAAAGACCCCGAGCCGTAGCTCTGGTTCCCCTTATGTCGTTTTATGATTGCCAAGGAGAGTCTCTGCATTGTGACATAAACTTACCAAATATGGTGTTCCACCGCTTTAGATTTGAGTTATATCAACCAATGAGAAAGTACTTGTAGGTGTATGACTCTTTCCAACACTGAGTCACAGATCCAAGCTCAGCATGTTTTGCTTATTACCAGGCAGAGGTTAATGTCACTATAAAATACCGCGTAAGCAGCCTCTGAAGTGATTATCGCTACACTGAAATTCCTAGAGTGATCAGGTTAAAGAAAGATATGAAATATAAAACCAAACGAACATAGCTTCCAAAAATGTTAATTTGCTACACGCCTCCCCGCTGGGCAAAGATCGCCGCTCTCGGCGACAAATAGAAATACTAAGGACAAAAAGTGAAATGGTCATCAGGGGAATAAAATATACAACTATAAATTAGAATACACGTTCAAGTGTAGGTATACAGGTATATAAAATGAAAATATACATATTTATATATTAGCACCGCAGGAAAGTGATAAAAAACAGAGAAGAACGGGAAGAAAGGAGCAGGGACAAAAGGAAATGGGAGGACGTCGACTTCTTCACGTCACCTTCCGAAGAACAGTCTGGAGCATACAGAGGCTGTGACATGAGTAAAATTGATGCAGCTAAGTTCCACACCGAACACGCACCTAATATGCACTGCACCTCAAACACAGGAACACTCTGTAGAAGATAAGTAGCCACACTGCCGCCACTTGCAAGGCGCCAGGTAGAGAACACACATGGAATGTTCGTTGATAGGGCGTCCTAACGACATACAGGCAGAACAAGTTCACATCCTTGCCCAGGACGCACAGACATTATCGCCACCAGCAACACATATCATTGTCTTATAACTAGAAGTTTCTTCCGGGCTTGGAAGCCGTAGTCTGTTGGAGCCAAGGAGTCCAAACGTTCATCCCCACCTGCGGAGAACATCTTCAGTCGTGCCAGAACCTTCGCCCAGAAGAATCAGACCGCGCCACTGAAGATGTCCTCCGCAGGTGGGGATGAAACGTTTGGACTCCTTGGCTCCAAGATACCACGGCTTCCAAGCCCGGAAGAAACTTCTAGTTATAAGTCTGACTCCGGCCGTGAAAGCTTCCGACTACACATATCATTGACTGTCCCCAGTGATGAACTAGAGGTTGTGTCTTCCAATGAGGAGGGGCAGGGACCAAATATAACGATGGTATACGGCGTCACGAAGAGAGGTGCGGTGCCAGGGCAGACTTGGCCAGCAATAGGTGCCGTTGCGGTGCGTGTATGAAACATGAAATGTAGTCGGGTATATAACAAAGTGTAGGGGTGAAAGATGAGGAGGGAAGGGGTCGTGAATTGGTATCAATGGGTTCTGAGGAAAAGCGTGAAACAGGAGCAATAGCGTCAGCGAAAAGGAGGAAACATAAAGGGTAGGAATGAGTTGCTACAATGGAAGGACAGCGAGGATAGGGGAGGGGTAATGCTGCTATCCGTAAACCTAAGATTATAATATTATACCTGGTAGAATAGAATGTGTGTATAAGGATAAATGTTAAATAAAAATAAAACTATACGTACAAAGAGGAAATGAAAGAAGCGTGATACAAACTCTCAATAGATAAGATACCCAAAAAATTTAAATGGGTCTTTATCACAGAATGGCATATGCACATAATTACGATTTGGTTCGAGATAAAACTGTATGTTATACGTTTGGTGAGTTTTATCATGTATTTGGTGGGAATTCTAATTTACTTTCATATGAGTATGCGTTGTATTGGTGCCTGGACGGTTGTCCATGGGACGAGGCAGAACATACATATAGTCAACAGGCCGAGGTAAGACATAGAGGTAACATATTGTGCACAGGTGGCCTATCAAAGGGTTGTCATTAGAATCGAAAGCTGTTACGTTTGTTGCGTATTGCCATCAAGCATACTCGATACCATAAAAAATATAAGGAGTTAAGTATACTAAAAAATATCCCCGCGGTGGCCAACCATGGAGGTGTTTCCCAGCGCAAACTCGCTGCGCGTGTATATATTCCAGTTTACAAGTACTTTGCATGCATAAAATAACACAAGTGCCATACTCCCACTTTGGGGTGTACACCACTTAGCCTTTAGCTAACATCACTGTATCTTGAAGCGACCAGCGCATTCATAAACGTTAAGTCCATTATACCCAGGCAAAGAAAACTATCCATATCTCCGGAATGTTACTTAAGGAGAACTCGCGATATGCTCCGGAAATAAAATATCCCAACGGTCAATATAAAATACTTCCACAGTAAATGAACGTCACCACATAGGGGTCTCACGACAATCCCAAATAGTGAGGCCGCTATTTTATATTGCTCAAAAAATATCATGGTATTTCTTAGGTCTGAATGTATTTATGAACAGTATTATATGCGTGCTTCGAGAAGACGAGGTGTCATGTAAACTGTATCCATCAAGGTGAAAAACAGGATGTGAAAGACCGTTGCCTTCTGATGGGAAGGTAATAAATGTGCAGCATTACAGAAATAAGGCCGTAAACATGACATCAACATAGATGACACCACGAAAAATTATATTGTAGATGCTTCCTGTATGGCCTCCAGGGGGGTGGACGGCGTCCTACATGCCGCCACTGGTGACGCTGTCAGTAGGAGCACGCCACTGGTTCTTCGGTTGTCCGTCGACGTGGTCTCCACTCCCATGAAATTGTGATTAGTGCGATACATCTGCAAGCACAACTTAAAAGATATATAAGTTACAGCAGAGATGAGAATAAGAATTATAATAGCGAACAGAATCACCAATACATTGTAAAAGGTATAGAGGCTTGATAGGTTACAGTTTTGGGAAGCTTTCTTATTGCCTCCTATGACCACTCGCAAGGGTCTATTGATTTTGTCATTTGGAGGACACAAGGCAGCAGTGCCAAGAACACGAGCGGGCGTAAGTGAGGAAAAAACATTTGCAAACATTTGTACAATAAAAAAAAAAAAGTTGACATGGCGGCATAATACTAACATATAACTAAAGCTACAGATAAATAAAGAAAAAAAAAAAGAAAAGGAGAAAAGAAACCATATATCTGTTTATATAATAATAATAATAATAATAATAATAAGGAATAAGAGAAGAGAAAAAATGTATTACCATAGTAGTTAAAGTGATGCCAATATATAATCCACACCATAGCACTCGGGGGGGGGGAGAGTCACTGTGAACAAAATATTCAGTTGGTAACCCATGATATTGCAGAGGCAAATGGCATTGTGGCATCATCAACAATAAACGTAAATAAATAAAGAAATAAATGGAAGGAGAGACAAAAAACTCATTGCAGTTTCTTGTTATACTGTGGCAAGAATGCATCGGAAATGAAGCCTCACGCATCCTACAGGCGGACAAAATCTGTGTCAGCTTGTAAACTCCTACGTTTGCAAAAGAAATAAGCAGTGCACTGGGTCTGTGTGTCAGGAAGTTGCTGCATAAGGCCGCTGGTTGTGAATAACGCGTTAGGACGAAGAGTGAGCAAGGGAGAGCTGGAAAACGAAACGCAGGTAGAATGGGAGAAAACTACAAAACCATTAAGAGTAAGGTAATGTAAAAATATATTTTCTAATGTGTTTAATATTCTAAAATAATGGACCCGGCCATATTTTAAAGTTCACTACATGTTTTGTTTAATAATCGTGTTTTCTTTTTCCTGTACATCTGGGTTTTCCAGATTTCCAAAGTTCTACTTTGCATTTCTCCTTTTTTTTTTTTTTTTTCGCAACTACAAGATATATATATATATATATATATATATATATATATATATATAGACAGATAAATTAAATCTTCAGGATAATTTGCGAATAGCTCTACTAAGTAATGACCATATTAACAAATTTGATTACAATTCATCTCTTCCGTACACTGAGAGTAGGGAAGGAACGAATTCATGTACAACAAGATAGTTTTCAGCACAACCATTAGAATATTAAGAGACTTAATAAAGAATAACTATACACTGCCGTAGCGCACAGCACTGTTGGCACGCGCCAGCTGAACACAGCATATCTTAAACATTCCAAAGGTGAGCAGTATCGCTGAACATTTCGGAAAGGAAGTAAACGATACAATTCCGAATATATTCTTTCCCTATTAATTGACTTAACGTAAGAGTTTTTAAACAATGACGTCATATTCTGAAATATCTGAAACATCATGCCAGCAAGACAACGAGGGAAAAATTAGATAATTCGTCTCACACCGAACAATTCACTACTGCAGAATCACATCTGGGAAAGTAATCGCTAAGAGCATCAAAAGTTATTCTGGGGTGCGTGAGAGTAAATGAGTGTTTTTATTGCGATGGAATAAAATGCATAGAAACTGAAACGAAAACAAAATATTGAAATAATTGGCGGAATTAAATTTAGCATGTAGTAATGCAGTAATATTAAGAATTGTTAAAAAAATGAATGTAAAATGGGAGCGAGGAAGTGAAAGCACGACTGTCAACTTCAACTTCTTATGAAAACAAATGTTGATGTACAAAAAAAAAAAAAAAAAAAAAAAAAAAAAAAAATTGCATATTATTAACATATGTATTGCAACAAATCTCTTTCTTTTCAAGCTACTTAAAACTAAACCGAAGCGGAAAAGAGAGCTTCAAAAATTATTTCTGACATGGTAAGGGGGTGGTATTTTGCTTGCCATTCCTGATGGGGCAGCTTGCGATATACTTGATGCATCTGTACGAGTAACACTCTTATGCATATTATCTATATCAAGGTATGGATTTCCTCCAAAGAAGGCTGGTAAAGGATTTTTCCATTAATTCTGCGCTCTCTACATAGACATGGTATAGAATCAGTGCTATTAAAGGATTAATGAGCAAATTCATAATGACCATTCCAACGCTGAAGCGTTCACTTCCATTGCCAGTACAACTTGAAAAATGAATTGGCAGCATAATTACATCCAGATGGATGGAAATGCAGCAATAGCAATACACAACGAACTTGCTTCTTTAGAATATGCTCTTTGGTGAATTACCCAATAAAGCAACGTGAATATAAAATTGTAGATGAGACCCATGTCTGCTCCTAAGTGTGCTATTAGTAACACACGAATAGAAGATAAATTAACCTTTATTTGGGATTTGGCGTTTCAACCACACGTTACTTTAACAAGAGAGGTTTGGGGTCATACCAAACTCTCAAAAATTTAACTTAAGAGCTTGCGCCTCCATCATTTGCTTTGTTAACGGGAGACGTCCGGGGTCATACCGAACACTTGAGAGTCTAACTCAAGAGCCGGCGGCTCCACCACTCGTTACGACTTGAGTTGTGACTTAGGGGGTAGCTACTTAGGAGGGTGATGGTAGAGACAAACCCCAACGTGCCATGCCAACTCAATTTATTGTAAAGGAGACAAAAGTCCCCAATCTGAAGTGATTACATGTGATAGCCCTGACGGGCCCTTACCTTTTAAGGACCTATTGGGGTAATGCTGAGGGTGTAGCCAGTAGGTCGCTCTCCAAAGACAACAGGCAGAAGACGAAGACCAAAGACAAAAAGACCCCGAGCCGTAGCTCTGGTTCCCCTTATATCGTTTTACGATTGCCTAGGAGGGTCTCTGCATTGTGACATAAACTTACCAAATATGGTGTTCCACCACCGCTTTAGATTTGAATTATATCAACCAATGAGAAAGTACTTGTAGGTGTATGACTCTTTCCAACACTGAGTGACAGATCCAAGCTCAGCATGTTTTGTTTGTTACCAGGCAGAGGTTAATGTTACTATAAAATACCGCGTAAGCAGCCTCTGAAGTGATTATCGCTACACTGAAATTCCTAGAGTGATCACGTTAAAGAAAGATATGAAATATAAAACCAAACGAATATAGCTCCCAAAAATGTTAATTTGCTACACCATACATACACGCATGCATTATATAGAAAATATTTATGATAAGTAATAATGTATTAAATTTTCTTGTCTTCCGACATATTAATTTTAATATGGGGCATGTTGTAGCCGAAAATCAAAGTCACATTTCATTAAATTAATGAGATTATAATTGATGTTGACATTTAATATAAATATGTTCTAATGTATATGCATGACTTTTATTAAGGATACGGCATTCATTCCCATGTTTTATTACCATGTTGATAGGAAACACCTATGTTATACCTTTAGACAGAGAAGCAATTATATATTTTTATAAGGGTATATGTTATAATGTAACTAGGACTGTCCGCTAGACTTTAGGAATGACCGTATACAAAAGCAGGTTGTAATCAAAGACAGAGAAGGTCGCTTGGGAAGAAGGCATCTTTGTTCTAGTCATGCACCTTTTTCCTTTGTAAAGATTTCGGAAAGCATTTTGCAGACCTGAGACAAAGAATGCATCCTTTAACGGGCGCAACTAGAACTATTATTTCAATAGGTAAAGGAGTTTATAACAATAAGAAGAAAAGCCGCTTTTATAAGCACTGGCGTCTTAAGAAGGGAACATTGGGAGGAAATTTTAACTTACGCAGACAGCAAATGTTTTATGACTTTTAAACAGGAACATCGAGACATCAACAGGCTTCCGACGCTACACGATTTTTTTTGATTGATTTATTTATGGACGCTCTTTAACACCTCAGGTCATCAGCGTCCCATTCAACTCAGGGCGTGAAACAGCCGACAAATTTTGCTCGGAGGCCTCTCTTTCAGGCCGCGCTACACGATACTAATAGATGTCGCTTGTATATGGCCGGGACGTAATCTATCATAAACTTATAGTATGTTGATGTAAATATTGAAAAGTTAGAGAGGTGAAAGGCCCTGTCAGATCATAAAAGGTTCTGCCTATTTATGGCAGAGTGTCCGTCCTCGGAAATGCCATAACGAGAGAGCATTCATTTTAGAAAGTATACTAACTCAACAAATAGCCAGCTTACAAAATTGAACCAATAGGAGCGAGCCTGTATTATAATAGATGTCGTGCAATGGCTAATAGAAACCTGTAGTCGAACGGAGTTCTATAATATGTGAGGATTTATATTTCGCGTGGGAGTACATTAATGACACAAACTTTGTATCAAGTGTAAAGTGAGCAAAAAGAGGCAGGAATAATCAGTAGTGTGTGTGTGAATGGAATGTGAAAATAGATGCAGAGTGTGGGAATAATCAGAGTGACTGAATAGTCAGTTGATAGCATGAATCGTTGGTTGTTAGTAAAACGGTTACCAGGAGATATCAATAGTCGGCAGAATAGGAAATCGTAAGATATGAATTGTTAATATCAGCTAATAATTAATAGTTAGTTGAAGTGGTCGGCTATCATGAGCTAAAAATTATTTAGCAATCGTTGGTTGGGATCTACCAATGGAGAGTTGCGATCAGTTGTGATCAGAGAAAGAGAGAAGCAGTTATTATGATTAATATTCAGTTGTGATCATTCGTAGTTTGAAGAATTTAGAGCAGATCGCGCTAGAATGAAATAAGGAAATCATAGAACAATCCTCGAGCCACTACTGACAGTCCAACGTGTAGAAATGCAGTGAATAATCAATGGGTAAATAGTGCCGACTGAGAATTTTCCAGTTTGTGTGTAGTCAACCAAATATTCTGCCCTTCCCGCTGATTCAAAGGAGTCACAAAATTCCAGAGTTTTCCTGAGAGTCAATATTTCTAAAACAGCAGCAAAGGAGCTTCCAACTAATTAATCACATAATTCTCCCACTTCTCGTAACCATCCATACATTAAGTGCGGACCTACTCCCGTGTGTAAGGTTTAGTTGCAAGCATTTTCTTTTTTTATATTTTATTTTTCAATGTTCCCCAAAGATATATTATGCATCGCCAAATGTTAGATCTGGGGGATATGCGGCCAAGAACTACTTCTAGTAATTTTACGGCTAAAAATATGGCGCAGAATTATTATCAGTGAATTATGATTTCTTTCCCTGGCGTTGCAGATGTGATTAATATATCCGGGGGACGCTGAAAAAGAAAATTTATGCAACTAAGGGGTTGTCCGAAATGAAACGCATTAATAGTTGCTTTTTTTTAATGGTGTTTAACGCCCGTTTTTACTACTGAGGCACCACAGGCGGTTTTATAGTTGTTGAAAAAAATGTGAAAGCTTCATTGATTGACTCTGCTAAGGTAATCTTGCCATATTTGCACATAAAATTACAGCTTTAGACAAAAATTGGGCTGCATTTCTGCATCTAGGAGAAATAATTCCAGTTACAAATGATGCACTGCCACGGGTGGCCGAGGTCGTTAAGGCGCGGATTCGTGAGCGGCAGGTCTGGGTTCGAATCCTGCCAGGACCGTTCTCCCTGACTGAGATTTTTCCAGGCTTTCCTCAGTCCTTATAAAATGCAAATGTCGGGCAGGTGTCCTAAACTTAGGCTTGGAATGATTCCTTCCTTAAAAATAAAATCCTTTCCCAATATATCATTTCATCTCGTGTATCATGAGTGTCCATCGCCTGTGGCGCCTCTGCAGGGGGGGTGGACGTTAAACACTGTTCATTCGTTCACAAATGTTGTCAAGTTGAAGAACGTTTCCTCTGGTCCTCAAATCAAGAAGCTGTAAAAGAATAAGACGGCTGACACGAAAATGAATGAAATATAACATAACATAACATAACATAACATAACATAAACTCGAGCTGCCACGTGTCTTTGAAATTTCATGTTTTACATTCTCACTTTGATTTTTCCCTGAAGACTTGAGTTTTATTAAAACGAGCAAGGCCTAGTTTTCCACCAGGACATTGGAAAAACTACCAAGAACGTTTGTATCCCACTATGATAGGTGATCAACACATATATGGAAACTTCGGGTTCAACCTACAAATGAAACTCAACAAAAACCCACTTTGGACTCTAGGTAACACTTTTGCGGTATATTGGAACATTTTTTGCATTCCTTATGAATAGGAACAGGAATTTTATGCTCTAATAATCCCTTTAATATGTGTGCATTTATGCATCGAAAACTTCCGAAATATGCATATAAATATGTTCATATAAATCTATTAAATCATATTGACATAAAATGAAAATTTAAGGCAATTTTATGTAACCTCTCCGTGAACAAAAATATAGTGGAGACCATAATAATGATTTTGACTTATCAAAATTTATCTCTAATATTGAAGAGATAAAGATACATTTTCCTTAAAAATGAAAGAAAAAACCACAACAAAACGACAAAAAACTCAAGTTTTTAATTCTTCACACTCCCAACTTCTTTTCTGTTGCAGTGTACGACCACCAAATGTTTTAAGTTTTCCATAGTTAGTTGCCTCCTATTATTTCTAAGATGTCCTTATAGCAGGAAAAAATTGGTAGGACTTAACCAAGTTTCAAGACTGACTCGATTACACATATTCGGAAATATTGCATTTGTAAATCAAACGTGAAGACACAATAAATAAAATAAAAATACATTTATAAAATATGTATGCAAAGTAAGAAAATATGCAGCATAATATGCAAACTGCTAAAGTACTATGCTTATTAACAAAACAGGCAAAATATGCATTATATGCAACATAAAGTATTGTTTAAACTGTTGGAAATTTTGTAATTAACTCACTAAGTGAGCATAATTTCTGAGGGCAGAAAAGAACTATGCATTTTCATCAAAATCCTGTCCCTATTAATGAGGTAATATCGCATATAGTTTGTTGTTTTTATTCATAATGTACGATAGTAGCCAATTTTGGGGGAAATTAACTGCAAATCGACGCGGTTTTTTAAATATGCAAATTAATGCACATTAGAGAGACGTACCAATAAATCAGAAATGTGACCCAATATACCTGTTTGGATGCTTTTTCCGAATTCAGGGACTCAAGTTATCCCTTAGTCATGTACTTTAATCGAAGTTACCGAAAAAAGCTAAATTTTTACTTGCGGAATCATTTGATTAATTTCTTGCTTAGTTGCTTTTGCAGATCTAAAATTTGCCACTAGTGTGGATTTAACAATGTCTCGTAAATAATTCGCGTAGGCCTATGAATCAGAAACAATTGCGAAGCAACTGCTGCAGTATGCAGACAGACAATTGCTAATCAGGTCTGATACTTTCAGCTCGACAGTATTGCCATGACTGTTGACCGTGATTGGTTGAAACTGAACGATCTGTAAACCGGATTGGTCAACATTTAATACTTGGTCTAATAGTCAAGTAAATAAGATGCCCCTATCCTTGGGGAAAAGGATGCAACATTACAATGATATATAGATACCTATAAAGATTGATTCAGCATAGCAGTTTTAATTTTTGTGGAAAAAACTACTTCCTTTAAGTGCGTGAGATTAATGCTTTTATTATTATTATTATTATTATTATTATTATTATTATTATTATTATTATTATTATTATTATGTGACAATTATTACGAAGCACCAACAATAGTTTAATTCTAAATAATTTTGAAACTATCAATTAAAAAGGTTTTATTTGACTTGGTGTAACCCAGTAAATGAAATGCACTTTTAATAATGTTTCCTCTCATTGTTGGTTAAGAAGATATATATACAATTGTCAATTTTTACACGTGCTATTGGGCAGCTTACTCATGAATCTGAATTACTTACATTGGTCCCAAGAGCTTTACCGCGTTTCTCTATCAATGCTGATCTTACAAGATGTCCGCCAAGAAACCAGTATTATAAACACCACAGAAGACTCGCGGGCCATTACAAGCTACCTCTATAGTTGGAAAGTAACAGTTTCGTAGTTTTTCTTCTTGACTAGAAGTGGATAATTAGGCGAGGCAGAGGCCGATTGAATTAGGTAACACAGGTAGCTATCAATTTTGCGGCTGTGACCATACCAAGATAACTATTTTGCATCATACCAAACATACTTCCGAAAATGAAAATCCAAATCGGCAAAGGCATCGCAGGGTCAATCACTGCAAGAAATGAACATATTGTAATTTATCCCTAAGGATGTAAGACAAACTTTTGTGAGGTATTTACACGAGTATAAATTTCAGTCTTATAAATTATCGGACTTTTTAAGCACTAAAAAGAATAAAACGGAATGAAATTATGTTGGTATTGGACTGTAAACAAAAAGTAGTGGTGCAATAGGTCATGAACTACAAACCAACATTTCCCCTTACACCTCTCACCTATCAGTTATTGTATACCTGTCGGACGGTGGCTCGCAGCCTGTTTGACTATATCTAACTTGATGTTAAGTGCTTAAGAATTCCAACCGTAGTTATCACGTATACCTTGTGCAGGAGCCTAACAGAGGGCAACTTCCCAAAAGGTTTATATTTTGCGAATGGATTATAAATGCAGCTGAGCTTAATTTAACCCCCTTGTCCATCGATTAAGTCACATTAATGAAAGATAGTATGTTAAGTTAAGAATTCCACTTTGCATGCAATGTCCGACATCACTTAATGTGTGGTTATCACATTGTAAGTAGGTCCTGGGGGTATAGTGGTAACCATACTTGCCTCCTAAACCAAAGATCGCCAGGATCTATTTATTTTTTCGAGCGTAAAAACTCTAAGCATGGCTTCCTTCGGAAGGGAGATGAAGCCGTGGGCTCCATGTCGTACATTTACGGCGCGATAAAGAACCTCAAGCCTGAAAAAAGAGGCCTCTGAGCAAAATTTGTCGGCCGTTTCACGACCTGAATTGCATGAGATGCTGATGACCTCAGAAGTTAGAGCATCGGTAAATAAACTAAATAAAAAAAAAAACAAACAAAATTTGTAAACTTCTTTTTTCAAGGCGTTCGGTGTAAGAAATTGTATCAAAATGGTATCCCTATTCCTTTAAAAGCAATTGATAAGTTTGAATTACTGCGTACTGGAAGAAGCCATTTGTCAAGGTCGGCATGTGCTCATAGTAACTTGTAGTTAGTTTGAGAGAGACTTTGTCAGCGAATGGTTGTACATTCGTGTGTAACTCTGTTCTTTCATAGAGAGCTAATACTTTTTTTATTTTTTAGTTATGCTACTATATATAGTCTTGAACGGGGTTAAAATATTGTATGTGAAAACCGATTCTGGCAGAGAAATGGTAAGGTGTTTATTAAGATAATCTCCTGGCAATCATGTTCCAGGTAGAGAAACTGTTTGTCAACTTGTTAAAAAGTTAAGAAAGATAGGATCTCGCGGTCACAAGGAACGTTTTTGGAACCTCCTTCTTAAAATGCAAGTTGGTGCTTAATATCGCTTAAATACAGCTTAATTTTATGCTTTCAGTGAAAATAAAACTAATTTTACGTGCGGTTACTCTTTATCTCACATTTTCCCGCGCTCAAGCTGGTTCGAATAACCTCACTGTGTGAGACAAAGTGTTTTAATTGTGCCAGACACATTCCGCTTTTTTCGTCACATCTTACTCGCGAGGCGAAATGCAGAATAGTAGATTAATGTAGTTTTGATTGTCTCTTCCTGGCAAGAATGGCCAGCACCTGTTATGAGAAATATTTTCTCTAGAAACTTTATTTCTTTCAGATATTCAACTGGTTTTGAACATTTTTTCTTCCTTATTTAAAACCAACGACATATGAAATGCTCTTGGTATTGAAGCGGTTTTTAATGTGAGGTTATACTGTTGTTGTTCAATGTCTATCTATCCGTAGGTCCCTCTTCGTAACCTGGGTGCTTCAGGGGCCCGAAGTCGCCTTATGGGCCTTAGTGGTTACGGGAATAGGGAGATGAAAGGGAAGGGTTCAAATCACATGACAATTTGTTTCAGTAAATATCTCGAAGTGTTTAATCACATGACACTTTGTTGTCGGCCACCTGGTTCTCTATCTCTATGACTTTAATGCCACGAGTTACTTGTGCTGCTTGAAATTGCATCTGTGTGCCTCTTGCCTACACTTTCCTACTGCATCTCGGACTGCGCCCTGGTACCTACTGTACTATACTGACTGGAGATGCCTTCTGGAATTGCCTTTACTGTTCTGTTCTCTACTGTTCGGTACTGACGAAGAAGGTGAAACCTGGGACTGCGTCGTCTTCCACTTATATACTAAATTCAAAGTGTGCTCACGTAGTCGCAAAAGCTCATGGGGTCCACAAATTAGCGCACATGGAATCTGAGCCTTCAAAATATTCAAATGTTATTTGTGAGCTTTTGAGCTCTCAAACGCACTCACTTTAAATCCATCAACTCTTTGACTCCTCATTGGGGAGCTCATGATGATTCTATGTAATGCGACCTCGCCAACACCTGTTCCCTTTCTAACTATAATTTCGGAGCATCTCGAGCAGCTAAAGGTACAAAAGACCTATTATTCAATTCAAGCTGGACACCTGCAGGCACTTAGCTTTGTCACAATAGAGAGACTTATTGCTCCAGCCATTATCAGTAAGTGAGAGCACAAGAAACTACAAAGGCAGCCTTTTCCTTTTCGTCAAGGAGTTAACACGTCCAGGTAGCCATGAATACATTTTCGTGATACATGAAATGTTTCTATTTGTTACTACAGGCTATATTATATGTAATAATTATTGCTATTTAAATTATATAAATACTTTCGTGGGTGTGAGGACCTGTGACACTATTTAAAAAATTACGATACCTTATTATCGATCCTAATGTAGTAGATTTACTAGTGTCATATAAGTCTAAGAATGGAACCTTTCCTTTCTGAACGTTGCACAGTGGTCCAAAATAAACAAGAGTTGGTTTCAGACATAAAAAGTGCACCCAGGTGAAACATAGCCTCCTCGGAACATTTGGAATGAAATGTAACCAATATAATGTTGTTACTCTTGGTAGTCCTATATGGAGTGTACAATTCTATTAAAACCAACGTATATTAGAATGACGTAATTTGTAAAGTAATGAAATGACAATGAGTATTTCTATGTTAAGTTTTAGTCCGTAAAATTCGATCTCACACAAAGCGCAGAAACCTTTTTCTTCTTTTGCTGAATACTGTGAAGTTCCAACTAACAGTACATAAATTTCGAAAAGTGTGATTTTGAGTGTTTCATCGCACTACAGGTTACGAATCTATTCGTTCACTTTCGGCATTGTTGTGACGTGACTGTACGGAATTCGGCTCTAACCCCCACCCATCCCTCTGCAATAATCGCAACCACACCCTGATATCTCGTTTACGAAGAGATTGTTTCATCTCTATAACATATAAACATATTGTTAAATTCTGCGTGATTCTGAAGAAAAACAGCTTTGTTAAAACACACTGCTGACATTTGTACCAGGATTTCGGGGGGGGGGGGGGGGTGAGGGTGTAATTTGTTATGATAGCCTCACGTTGGGAGCCAATATGGAGCAGGAACTATGGGTGCGTGGGCGTATGTTTTGATATAAAAATGATTATTGCCCCTCACTGGGAATGTATATGGAACGGGGTTATTTTTTTTTGGCATGGGTTTCGGTTGGGTGTGTAAGGTGGATGTCTTTTGTTGTAGACTGCTGGCCATGGTCTCGTTGTTTTCACTGATGACGTCTGCTCCAATTCTTTTGAGTTCGGTCTCGGGGTCCACTGGAGTGTTTTGTGGATCAGTTTAGACCTACGAGAACGAGAAATATATTGCCCAGAAAATACACCAAGTTGATTTGTTCCAAATATTTTATTCACATATAAAAATACTGGGGTTACTTCCTGACTTGCTCGCCGCTGACTCACTATTCACTGCTAGCTAACTATTCTTCTCAGGACTTCCTACGAACTATCTCTCACCACACAGCTGAAAATCTTTCGCTGTTAACTCCTAACTGTTAAAAAAAATTTCAATAATAATAACCTAGAATGACTTAGAATGACCTAGCATGACCTAAAATGACTTAGAATGCCTTAGACTGACTTTAGAATGAACTTAGAATGACCAACTTCTGATCCTGTACTCCAGTTTTCTATAACATTGCCACGCCTCTAGCTAAATTAAATTCCCTCGTTTATTATCCTATTCCCGAGTTATATGTTCACCATTGGCTATCTTAAAATATTTATTATATCGCTACGTTCTTCTCATTCGTTGATATTAATGCGATGCCCATCGGCTAAAATTATTTTCTCCCTTCTTATCTGCAATATCTTCCCACAAGCCTGAATTATCCAAGAACAGCCTGTCATAAATTTCGGCACTTTCCTTACATGTTTGATTTCTAAAAGTAACATCTTTTGCCTCCCTTAGTTATAGATTGCCAAATGTTCTCAGAGATAACGCACGCATTTACTTTAGCTCACTTACTCTTGAAATAGGCGGCATAATACTTTGTACCCCCGGCTTGTCTGTAATAAAACATTTTCGTCTCCGTTCTGACATTTTCATTTCCTTTTAAATTATTGTTATATCTTATTTTGTTCAAATACTGTCCCGTTACGGCTATGTGTTTTTCCTACTTCGAATTTTCTAAGTATTCCCTGGGCAGAAGTTTCGTGACCCGACAAAAGAAATCTTTTACCCTTTTTCTCTGCATTGTCTAAGGAGCGGTCAGTGAACGAGGCGTCAGTCAGGTGCAGGGGATATCTCTCTCTCTTTCTCACACCAGCCAATGTATATAATGCCTTTTATACATTACAATTACTTGCCACTTAAGCCATAGACAAAAGCCCGGAGCCGCCGTTCTAATGTAGCGTTATATCAGAAAAAAATTCTATTCTATTCTATTCTATTTCTAAAATTTCTTGGTTGGTTTTGCATAATCTCTTGGCTTGCATTTGTAACGTGCCTTTACCTTTGTAACGTGCAAATATATATATTAATTATTTTAGAGGTAAAAATCTCATCACGTAATCGCGTAGATACCCAAATTACAGACGTTAGTTGTATTATTAAATACTACGCTTAATACATCTTGTATACTATATTTACTGTGTGGACGATTACATTGTCTTGAAAAAATGTAGCATTAATTTGTTTTTCCATAATTATTAATTGCAAAAAATACATTTAATTCACGCGGTGAAAATGTTTGATCATGGGAATATATTTGAAGTCAAATGGCGGCTGTTCTGTAAATTGATACGGCTACAGATTTCAAATCAAGTCCTATTGTAAAATTGGCCATTGTGTTTATGTTCCGGAAATCCGGTGAAGTAATTAACCTATTATCTGTTCCAGGCGTGTTGATAGTGTATATATAAAAAAAACAATAGCTCTGTCCTGTTAGCTGACAACTTTGCAACTGTGTCCACAAGCCTGATACACAACCATGTATTTTCAAGCAGCTCAACAAATTTCAATTGATCATCCCTGAGATTTAATTCTTGCTCAGGCTCTGCAATAGTTTGGGATAAGCTCTGGAACACAGTTAGTGTTAGAGCGTGGCTTTGTAATTTTACTAACGTGGACTAATATAGTTTTCGGTAGGTCCCTCCTTTAGTTGTGTATCTGAACTAGATAGTAGCAACACTGCGCTGATATAAAGCATGGGCCGTTATCATTTCATAGTATATGTGTGTTTTATTCACTCCACAAATGGGCTTTCACCCGGTGACAAGTAGAAATAATATAATTTTTTCACCTAATTTTGACCAATTTAAAATAGATATGGAATACTAAAAATAAAATATACGGAAAATTTGACTGTTTATTCCAGTTTATTAGTTACGTACATTTCATATTTTAATACATGTTAATTATATTAATTAATAAAATGCATTATACATTACTGTCAATTAAGTTGGCTTAATAAGTATTTACCTAATTTAATGCAAGCCAACGTAATTAAATACATGTTGGCATAATTGAATACTTGTCAAAGTAATTTATTCAATGTCAAACTAATTAAATTCATGCTATACAGAATAACACAATTTAGTGCATATCGGTCTATCTAAATACATGTCTCGGAATTAAATACATGTCAACCAAATTAAATATATTTCAACTTTGAATGCTTATAAGACACTTTTAATATATTTGAGAAACATACAAGTTCTTGTAGCAAACGATTAGTTTACTCTTGTGTTCGTAATGTTGTCTGTCTATTCTATAAACACGTGTAAAACATTTTATTTCTATAACCCGTTCGCATATTCATGGACGATCTCTCTATTTGTCATGGGTTTTGCCCTTCAGCTCAACTTTCTAGTAGGATAGTTTTTATACGACTATAAATATACCCTTTCGGTCAGTTTAGTCCCATCTGTGTTAATTAGTAACTGTTTAGTCCCATCAAAATGTGTCAATTTAGTCCTGTGCATATATCAATTTAGTCTAATCCACTTACAGCAATTTTATTATTGCATTCATGTTTGATTGAGTAAAAACTTATATGATTGAGATTTTATAAACTCTAGCAGCAATATTTTATATACATAGCATTGAGACATTTAACTTTACAAAAAAAGTCTGTCTAAACGAGAACGAGGCCTGCTTCTCAGCTGTATAAGTTTCAATCTGAATGTCTTTTCGACTTAAGAGTATTGTGTGAGTAAGTTTTTGCCAAAAGTTTAATTTAGAGTTAAACGGCGCAAAGAGAGTTGTTGCATGAATTGATTTTACCAAAATATTGATTTATATATCTGGCAAAGTCTCAGATTAGACTGTTTACTGAAAGTTCGATAGTGATATTCACATCACAAAGTCGACAAATATTCTTTGACAGTGAAGTCTGAAAATCTCACTGGAAGTATTTATTGTTGAGGTGTTGGAATCGTTTTCGAAAAAGTGCGCACCTTAGCGTATATAAATGCCCGCTTCTCTCATGTTTATCGTACGAAATCGAGGTTAAGGTCATTTAGAAAGATAAAAATCCATATACCTATTAACCGTATATTACAACCTAATTGTTGTATAATATTACTTTTCTTAATGCTGGTACTGATGGAATATCAATTTTAAAAATATCACCGTATTCTCTATGTAATTTTCTTTAAATGCGCAAAAATTCATAGTAGGACTATAGTAAATATTAAAGTAAGATAGTGTTAAAATAATGCTCGCATAACTTACCTTGCCACTCCAAGCTCGAAATGAGGCGCGCATTGAAACAGGATTATGTTTCGTGTTTATTTATAACCGATACCAGCACCAAAGATATTGTTATTACCTAGTACATTGACCTACTTACGTATTTATTGCCCAGCAGTAAGGTGGATTTCTAGCGAAGAGGATAGGGGGTAATGAATGCTTTATAATTTGTGATTTTCAGAAAAGTGCACCTGTTCATTTCAGATATCCATTGCTATAAAAATTAGACCACGCTCCATTACTTTGCCATTTATTTCAAAGACAACAAAAATGTACCAATTTCAGTGAGTCTTAAGCGCATTACAAATTATTTTCACATTTTTCAACGATAAGTATGAAGATGTCCGTAGCTCCCCATCAATTACAGAGTAATTGAGATTATAAATATTTGTAATTTTAAATCAATGATTCTGTGATTTCTTGCAGGTATGTTGTGCTTTCTGTATATAGGAAACTTCGATGACAAAATTCATATATGTAGAATGAAGAATGTATAGTGTTTAAGACTGACCATAACTTCTATAATGCGTAGTTTTAGAAATATTTAAGAAATAACATGTAATATAGTAAAGGGTGAAGATGGACTTTCTCATTCTGAACATGCAAGGTAAGGGTTGGAAAAGTTAAACGATGCAAGTTAATCCCTTCTGGTATGCATCCGCAAAGAATGTTCGGCCCTCTGGCATAGAAGCCAGTCACTTTTCGCTAGGTACGCGACAGGTGTGCATTCGCAGGTCATTGATTTAACATTTTAAGTGAGCTGATTGACGAATAGCGTTACGCGTGCTCTGCCAAAATTTGTCCAGCAAATAGGAATGGATGTCAGCATCAACCTATGAACATGGTGAAAACAAAACTGGAGGAATATTTCGCGTAGCTTTTAGGGGAGCGCATCAGTTCTTACAGAAAGTATAAGAAATAGATTTTGCCCTAAAAAGGGGCCAGTCTCAAAATTCTCCCTGCCAAGATAGTGCTGCTTCGTCGCCCGGGCAGTTAGAGGAAGAACGTCCTAAGTCCGGCATCAACAAGGCTCGACAATCATTCAACGCGCGAACTACATATAGCACCATTGTGCTCCATTAAATACCATTGAGGCGCGGACTTGTGAGCGGGAGGTCTGGGGTTCGAATCCCACAGGACCGACCTCTCTGAAGTTTGTTCCAAGTTTTCCTCAATCCTCAGGTACCCTAAACATAGGCCTGGAATGTTTCCTTCCTTAAAAATCCTTTCCCAATTTGTCATTTCATTTCATGTATCACCAATGTTCACCGCCTGTGATGCCACGGTAGTAAAACCAGGAGTTAAACACCATTAAAAAATACCATTGAGGTAACGCTTTTTTTATATTAGGCGCCATTTGTGTGAATGCAACCAAATTTGCGCATTTGCCAACTTGACCTTAACCAGCGATCCGGCGTGAGACGTGAATTCATCTGGCTATTCATGTTTAGGAGAATAAACAACCCCAGCAACTAAACCACGAGGGGCTATTTATCGTCACATTCAATATGAAGTTCCCATTTCCTCAGCCCTGGCTAGCTTACAGCTGCCAGAAATTAGCAGAAAGCCCTAGAGAGTGTGTCCCATGGAGGAGAAGTAGGTTGATCTGCGATCGGCGGGCTTAAATTATTTCACACAGCTATCTTACAGTACATTTCCATCCCTCGCCAACAATCCTGCTTTTAATTGGCGCTCGTGACACGGTGCCAACCATAGTCATTTCCCACCCACATATCTGATTTCAAGTAATACATTTTTCGAAAATGAAAAATGAAAAAATCATGAATTTCTATATTCATGAAGATTTAGGTGTAAGTGTTGAATGACACATTTTTGAGAATTCCCAGAAAATGGCACCTGTGATGCAATTGCTAAAACATTGGCAACAAAAACAAGCCTCTGTCCTTAATCCCATTAAGACACCAAGAAAATTGTTTGAGTGAGCTGAAAAGAATAATAGTGAAATTATGATGTAACTTGCTACAGTCTGATATGAAAAGTCAAAACCAGAACACTGCATGGTTCGATACAGTGTTATAATGTGAAGCACTAGTTAGACCATTCTTTGTTTAAAAAAAAAAAAAAAAAAAACTTTTATTTAAGTTGCTTAAATATTCTACACTTCAGATCTTTGGTTGACCATTTGAGTTTTAAATTTATTTTCTAAAAGTTTGTGTTAATAATTTTGCGTAAAATAAGTGTGTACACATTTTGTCTGTTCATTGTATAGTTGTATGTATATAAACACTTTGTGTACTCACAACCGGTGCACCGCTAACCCGAAGCGACTCTGCTACACAACAGCCCGCCTTTGTGAGTCATTAATTGCAAATTGTCCAATTATATGTATCACATTCTAAAATGCTGCACACTTGGAGGTAGAAAACTTAGTAGTGTATCAATTTTCCGGCTATCTTTAAAGCAGGTAGATGTGTTACCGACCTGTTAGGGGCACGGGGTAGGCAACAATATCTAGCTGCATTACGGACCTTGGTATTTGCGTTACAGACATGTTGAAAGTTGCTTACTTCAGTGGAATGCAATTCCCGCGACAAATACCAACTAGAAAAGCGACATTTTTAATTATACAAAATGGCGGAAATTTGTTTCCTCCCCGACCTTCAGTGGTGTGCAAAGATCTGGTAGAAGAAGATGGTACGAATTTGCTTCTTTACCGACGTTCAGGAATGTGCAAAGAACTGACAGGAAGTGGATTATTTTATTTATTTGACAAAATATTCATTTAAATTTGAGGGCAAGCATACTTTCAGGGGCGAGCATTGTTTTATCAATTACCCAAAATAATAGAATTCCAAATATATTAAACATGTGTGATTGTAAAATACACTAACGATGGAATAAAGAAATATAAAAACATTTCTCAATTACATTGAAATAATAAAAAGGAAGAAAATCTCTTTGCCCCTCCGCCCCAAGTAAACGTTGAAATGCCATTAGCAGGTAAAGGGAGAGAGGCTTTAAACCCACACAACTCCTTGTTCAGGCAGGCCGACCCTTGGCGCCAGCGCAAGTTCGAGGTATAAAACATACTCTACTTTCTCTTGTTGAATACACACTTTCAGTAAATAACTGGAATGCATTACCAAAACAGTTCAATTCGTTTAGGGTATGTCGTAAATGCTATGTTATATTTTCACAGCTTATTTCCTACCACCATTCTAAAATATTGGAAATTAACAAACATTTACACAATTTAACATTTTGCTTGCAACATAACAGAAGTATGTACCCCAGGACGGCCTACAAAATAATTTTTTCGCGCAACATAGCTTACATATTACAAAATTAAATAGTTTTTCGCTTCTAATATTTACTTTTGTATATTAAGTCATTCAGGGGTGAAAATACTCTTTCAATCCAGCACAACAACATATTATTATTATTATTATTATTATTATTATTATTATTATTATTATTATTATTATTATTATTATTATTATTTCAATGTACTAAGGTAGGTCCATAAGTTCCCGTCAGCTGATAAGGATTGTCGCCTTCACATAATCATTTTTGATGTCATACCTGATCTGTTAGGTAAATAATTGTAGCTGTAACTTCCATTCAGCTATAGTTGCATAAGGAAGACTATATGAAGAAAACTGTAACATGTTCAGAATGGAGAATTCAGCTGTAATTAAATTCTTCTCTAAAGTAGGACTTACTCCAAATGAAATTTAACACGATTGGACGTAATATATGGAGAAGCATTCCCATCATATTCTACCTAAAAGAATGGGCCAAACATTTTCGAATGGGTCGAGAAAGAATGGAAGACTAAGAGCGCGCAGGTCGGCCCTTGGAGGTGCTCACTCCTGAAAGCATCGCTCTCGTGGAAGGAGAAATTATGGAAGACAGGCGGCCCAACGTTAACAGAAATAGCAGCACGGTTGGGCCTTTCTAAAACAACAGTCCTTGGAATTATTAATGAACATTTAAACATGAATAAGGTTAGTGTAAAATGGGTGCCTAGACTTCTTTCCTCAGTCCAAAAGCAGCAACGAGACATTTGTTATCAGCCATGTTTGGAGCTCTGCCGTGCAACGAGAGAGAAGTTCTGCAAACCATTGTTACATGAGATGAAACTATGGTCCTCTACTATGATCCCTTCTCTATAAAAGAATCAATAGAGTTATCTAAACCTAGCGGAGCACCGCCTCTAAAGGCAAGTTCACTCTGTCAACCAAGATGATCATGGCCACAATCTTTTGGGAATGTGAACGAATACTCTTCATTGACTTCCAGGAGAGGAACACCACAGTAATTGGGGAGTATTATGCTGGTCTACTGCACAGACCACGTGCTTCCATCAAAGAGAAAAGGCGAGGAACGCAGAGTGGTGGAGCGCGCCTTTCTCACTACAACCGCCGGTGCATACAGTTCTTGTTGCCAAGGAAGCTGTGAAGAAATGTGAGATTGACCATTCACCCTAAAGCCCAGATCTAGCTCCCAGTGGCTATTTCCTCTATTCAAAACTCAAGAAGGAACTTCGAGGAAGGAAAATATGTGTGGCGAAGAAGTGATGGATGATGTTTATACCCATTTTGCAGACAAGACTTCTATTTTTGGGGAAGAGATTGAAATGTTAATTCAAAGATTGGAGAAGTGCACTCCAATAAAGAGTAATTATAGTGAAAAGTGAAATATAGTTTTTGTCTTTAGAAAATGGTTAGGCCGGAAACTTATGGACCTACCCCCTTAAGCTAGAAATGTTTTATATTTACATATTCCATCATTTGTATATTTTTAAAAACATAAAATGTTTCAAAATTTAATAATTTCGCCATTTTGGGTAATCAATAAAATAATACTCGCCCCCGAAAATATGCTTCCACAAATTTTAATTAATATTTTGACACATCAATAAAATGATCCAATTCCTCTCAGATCTTTGCACGCCCTTAAAGAACGGCAAGGAAACAAATTCACACCATTATAATAATATGCGTAAAAATTCCCATTCTGTAATTAATAATTTGTGTAATTAATATAATAATCCCCTTCCTGGCAGATTTTTGCGCACCCGTGAAGATCGGCAGGCAAGCCAATTCCCACCATTCAATATAATACTCCCCTCTCGCCAGATCTTTGCACACCACTGAAAGTCGGTAAGGAAACAAATTCCCGCCATTTTGTATAATTTAAATTGTCGCTTTTTCAATTGGGCTTTTTCGCGGGGTACCACTGAAGTTTGGTAAGGAAGAAACCTACAACGTGTCAGTAATGCAGATACCAAGGTCGATAATTCAGCTATATGTCGTTGGCTACTCCCTACCTCTAAAAGGTCGGTAATGCAATTACCTGCAATAAAATTGCCGGACAAGGGATACACACCACTCCCGTTGGATGCTATTGCACTCATCCCAGTGATTTCGTCAGTATTCAAAGATATACTGGAAATAATTTTGAAACAAGTCCTTCAAAATCGTCTACGCAGTCTTTATAGCTTCTAATGATAGAAAAATCCCCCTATGAAGTTGTTTCTTAATTTGGGGAAAAGGAAAAATTCACAAGGGGCTAAATCTGGATTATAGAGAGGTGAGGAACATACTTCACATTTTCTTTTTTTTTAAATATTCAGCAACAGCATTTGCGGTGTGCGGCCGTGCATTATCGTGGTGCAGCATCCAGTTTGTTGCTTGGAAATGTGACCTTTTGTGTGTGAAATGGCCTTGCACAGTTTTCATTACACCTCAGTGTAAACCAGTTACAATTTGTATGCACGTACGACATTCTCTAAGAATTTCTTGAATCTCTAAAAATGAGATGACCTAACTTTCCCAGTAGAAGTAACCACATTTTTTTAAATTGATATTTTCATACAGAGCTTTCCTGTTCGATAACAGGTTCGAAATGATTTAGCAAAGTTTCATCAGCAGTTACCTTTGAAAGAATCTTTGCATTTCCATATAACATCTTCAACTGCATGCAGACATGCACGGGAACGTTCTTTAATTCGGGAATGAGCAGCCTTAGAACCCACCGTGCATAAACACGTCTCATGTGCACATTTTCAATTACCAAAGGGCACCTAGTGAAATTTTAAAATTTGCTTAAATTGTTCTTGGTGTTATAGGACAATCTCTCCCACTATGACAGCAGCGGTGTAAAGTGTTTTCTTGTGTTAGAGTGGAAAGTGAAGATTCGGGTCCACCCTCCTTTTTAATTCGTTGCCTTCCCTCTTAAAAACATTTTAAATCATCTTCGAGCTGTGTTATATGGAAGAAAAAGCTCTTCATAGGCTTCCTGTTACATTGCATAGACCTCAGCTATAATTTTTTGAGATGAAAGCAGAATTTCAGAGTAGCATATTGCTCTTCGCGTATCACCTCCATTTTATTGTAGGCGAACTGAACACGTATTATACATTCGATAGGCGGGAACCGGAAGGGACAATAATGAATCCATCCCATTAGTACATTATGCATTAAACTAACAAAAGTTGTAAAATTAATTTTAGGGCAAGAAATTATGCCTATAAAACAGTATGTCATTCTTTATTGAACACTCCTTGTACCTGCCATAAAACCTGTATTTTAGCATTAAGGTTTGCTCTTAGGCGTGTTACAAAGCAGTTAGAGCTAACTGATTTTTTATTGTGGGTATTGCCTGTTGGAGTTATTTGTTTGGGCATACTTACAATTAAATATTAATATAAAAAGCTTTGTAATAGCAGAAGATATTTCATGCTGATAATTTTATTTCTAAAACATGCGAGTTTTCATGTGCTGTATTGGCATCAATCAATAGTATTTGCAGAGCATGGAATAAAAACGAGTGTTCAATAATTCGAACTCAGCTTTTGTCGTGAGCATGTTGTGTGCAATATATCTAAATATAATTCTATATGCACATTAAAAAAAAAAATAGGGCCCATGTTAAACATGCGGTGATTATAGATGAAAAACAGATGTTCTGAAGCTTCTGAGTCTTTTTAAAAAAGTTTTAGATGATTGCCAGCAGGGATGCATATTGTTCGAGAATGCTTAAAACCTTATCCATATCACATACAACGCCTACAGGCCTTACGTGATGAGGATAAGCAGCTCGTTCCATCTTTGTATCCATGATGTGTCATATAATTGAAGATTAAACTACTGACTGGGGCGGAAGAGCGAATACACACATTGCATTATAATTCCCACAGCAAATTCACAGCTTGAAAGAGCAAGTGCATAAGTTAACTTGAGCCGCTATATACAATTGTGAGCATATTTCTTTGCATCATGCGCCTTAGTTGAATTTCTGATACTATAACTCCACAATAAAACAACAAAAACAGTGTGTTACAGCAAGATCGTGTACTCCCTCACCAGGAAAGGGAGGTGCATGATTTTTGGACCCTGTTGTGGCATCTTGAACCAACTATTTGACCCGTTAACATTCCAGATCTAACTTTTAGTTCTACTTGTGGGATTTTATTAAATCAGTTTATTTCATTTATTTGGTTTACTTACGGAAGCTCTTTAATACATTAGATCATCACCATTCCATTTTATTCAAAGCGTGAAACTGCCGTTAAATTTTGCTCGCAGACCTCTTCTTTCAGGATTGAGGTTCTTTTACATGCCGTAATCTACGATACGGAACCCACGGATTTACTTTCCTTCCAAAGGAAGCCATACTTAAGATTTTTACTCCCGAAAAAAATCCATCGACCCTGGCCGGGATTGAACCCACGCTCTTAGGTCTACGATGCAGCAGGTATGGTTACCATTAGACCACCAGGATCGAGGAAAGAGTTTATGCCCAGAAATCCGGAGATATTGATGATTTGAAAAGAAAAACTTGCTCAAGCTGTCCAAAGAACTCCCCCTCCCCGAAATGCTATAAGAGTAAGAGTTGAAGTTCTGTCAAGTATTCAGTTAACAATGTAATTTATGATTGAGAAATCTCCCATAATTCAAAGTTACATACACAAAATGTAATAATAAATTAAGTTTAACACTAAATGTTTCACAGTGTTATTTTTATTTTCAAACGGATCTCTTGACTGACTTCCAAATCTCCTCTCGGCTAAGCTTCATTTTCCAAGAGTAAAAATTAGGCGAAAAATAGAAACGTGACACAATATCGACAGGACTGAAAAATCTATATTAGTCAGTGCCATGCTTTTATTGCAAAACTGAAAGGAAGTTAAGCTCACATTGCACAATCTGTCGCCATCTCAGAAAACAATGAAAAGTTCCCACTAATCGATTGGTTGGAGTCAATTTTTGCCTCTAAAATAACAGATGAGAGAAACAATGTTACTGTTTAATACAACATTGTTAGGATGAGCTACTGCACCATTTGGCACACGGTGCTCACGTTTTCTTAGCTCTGTTCGAAATAACAGATGGCACACCAAAGATAGATTCTTTTCTCTACTGTCACGTTAGCATATGCCTTTCGTTTCCCCGATTAACAGCGTTCGAATTTTCTACCCTGCCTCAACTCAATTCAATTCAACCCTGCCGACACGCTGGTTCATTATTTATACAAATGAATCACATGCAGAAATAGTTTTAACATATTTTCTGCTTGCTTGTGTGAAATTTAACTTGATTGTTACTTTAGTTTTACATCATACAATTGCGTTAAACGTTAAAATTAATTAATTTATTTATTTCTTGCCTTCATGTCCAAAATAGAATAATTGTTAAGACGGCAAGAATGAATAAAAGCTGTCCAGTTTTATTTATGTTTGTTAGTACTTAATTAATATTTTCTTTCATCACTTTTTTTAACCTTCAATGCGTATTTTATACCTTAAAACCTATGTCCCATTTATCAGTCTCTATTTCCAGTTTACAGATCGCAAAATTATTTAGAAAAGTGAAGGTAAAAATTAAAAGTTTCAGTAGTTAACCCACTTAACATTGAATTTATAAGCTTGCTATTCGATATAAAACATTTTCTCTTCTCTTCAGCCAGTAAGTATGGACTATACATCTTGTGTACTTAAGTACTCAAATTTATCTTAAACGGTCAATTTCTTCTGTAATCATCACTTTTTTTAACCTTCAATGCGTATTTTATACCTTAAAACCTATGTCCCATTTATCAGTCTCTATTTCCAGTTTACAGATCGCAAAATTATTTAGAAAAGTGAAGGTAAAAATTAAAAGTTTCAGTAGTTAACCCACTTAACATTGAATTTATAAGCTTGCTATTCGATATAAAACATTTTCTCTTCTCTTCAGCCAGTAAGTATGGACTATACATCTTGTGTACTTAAGTACTCAAATTTATCTTAAACGGTCAATTTCTTCTGTAATTTACTTTCTGTTTTAGCGCAACCCATTTATTTTTACTTCATTTGTTTATACATTATGCAGCACGATTTTTTTTAACTATATCATAAAAATGCTTATAATCCTTGGAGTAAAAATGAGTATCGGACTATTCTCGCTATAGAAGCAGCAAAGTTTAGAAAGCACACTCGGTAATGTATAAGAATCTTCAATTGATTGTCGGGCTATCTGTAATTGACTGTCGGGCTATCTGTAATAATCTTGCTTACAATGTTTGAGGTGTAATGTGAATAAAAGCATTTTCTGATTTTAAATTCAATGCAGTGCAAATACGCTTAAGTTACACGGGTTTACACCGTGCAATTTGTAAACTAAATAACTGCATTGATGTACTAAGATTACTCCAATTTATTGGTATGAAAGACAGCTTAATTTGCTCCACAAATGCTTTGCATCACAAATACTTATAACAAATTTTCTCAGTTTTAAAGATGATGTTAGCAAATTTCTATTCACTATTACTAGCTCTATGATACTGAAATTATTTATTAGGGTTTTACTGCTTGTGCATATGACAAGCGGCAACGATGGTTCGTAACTAATATACATTCGTGGCAATCAAACTTGCCAAGAAAGTGTGTGGAATTCTTGCTTAGGTTCGTATGAAACTTAAATTTAAAAAAAAACAGTCGCAATAATATATATGAAAACTGCATCGTTTTAAAACTTCTTTGAGTCATTCTATGTCACACCGGATAAATTTAAGGAAATGTAACCTTCATGTATTAGGATTTTTGTTAAAATTGTTATTATCCTGGAGGAATGAAAATAGTACTGACAACTTGCAAAACATGAAATACCGAAGGACTTTAGTTATAAGCTGCACTTCATTAACATAACTAAATAAATCAGTATATTTATAAAATTATTGGAATTTTAAAATCTAAGTACGTTAATTAAAAATTAAAGTCTTTTTTTAAAAGCTTGCTTATTAAAATATACGGAAAATCTGTTTATAAAGTTTACTGTAATTAGGAAAAGCAATACGTTCCGGCATTCGTCGGTCCACCAAGGAACCGGAAAGCGTCTGGGATGGAAAGACGACCGGGGGATAGCCTGATTTGCGGCTGCAACAAGGACCGTGTTTAGGTGTTCGATCATGGCGTCAATTGATGGAAAAGCACACCTTGAAAATACGATCAGAGAACGAAAGAGATTCCAATCTTCTTTGTCTAAAAGCCACTTTGGCGCGCGCTGAGAATGTACATGGGAAGACAGGATACGAATGTGACACGGGAAATGGTCACTAGAGTACAAATCAGAGAGAACGAGCCAGGCAAAGTGTACTGACAGCGAGGCGGAACAGAAAGATGGGTCCAGATGTTAAAATTTGTGTGTACTGTCTGGGAGAAAAGTGGGTCGCCTGTATTCAGTAAAGTAAGATTGTGGCGATCTGAAAAATCTGCCACCTAGCTACCCCTCGCACACTCTACGGATGAACCCCAAGAGGGTTGGTGCGCATTGAAGTCCCCCAAAAGCAGTATAGGGGGTGGCAACTGGGATAGAAGTTGATCCAGATCAACTTGAGGTACGACTTTTTTTTACAATTTATTTTATTACTTTACAGTAATGCTGCATATCAAGTAAATTGTGTGTGTGTGTGTGTGTGTGTGTGTGTGTGTGTTGATTGCTTTAATTATAATACGCTTGTGTCTTTTGCATTTTTATTTGCCGTTTTAACAGTACAGTTTGTAATTTAAATCTCATAGTTGAAATTCAAACAATACAACTTGCATTTTTACCAAACAGATTGCATTTAAAATATTTTTATTTAACATTTTTTACATATTAACGTCCCGCATTAAGACAATGGTAATTATATGTATCTGTGTATGAATAATAAAAATAATCTTTCCCGGATTAAGTCAATGAATTAACGATTGTATCTCTGTATGAATAACAAAAATATCCGCCCCGGATTAAGTCGACGAATTAACGATAATCCAAAGGACTAACTCGATAATCCATGGATTAAAAGCGTCACTAGCGCTTCTGATGGCGTATAAATCGTTAATCCAACGGCTTAATCCGGGACGGATAGTACTATCGCGTGATTACTGCTGACACGAATGGGTGATCTTATCTGAAAATGTTGAGGATTGCAGTGAAAAAAATTGGGATTTTGGTGGAGATAAGTCATGATTCCATATGCACTAATATCAAATACTACCTACATACCAAAAAAGTAGCAGGCAGTGGATTTCCTACCATCTAACAGAAGAACAGAATACACTCGGAATGTTAACCTGCAGCGGTGCCACTTTTCTGTCCCATTCGTCACCGGAAACCAAACGTGATGCCAATTGTTCCGAGAGCAAACGCCAAAGCAAGCAGTGAAAACAACGAGAATTCTCCCCCGCCATAAGTCGAAGCTCCCCGATCGGCGCTATCGTTCTTTGTGGAAACCCCGCTTTCAATTTCCAGCTGGTGAGGAATACGTTGCAGATCTTTTACCAGGAAACGCCTCAACATCGTACATAAAGCTTAGATTTTTTCCCCATGCTATTTTCACATTTTTGGCAATTTGAAGAGAGGCATTTATGGACATTGGTTTGAAACGGACGAAGAATTACACGCCTGAATAAATATGTGTATTCATCAGCAACTTAAAAGTTTCCGCAAAAAGGGATGGCCATCGGATAAGTGTATTCAGAATTATGGAGATTATTTTTGACGTAATATACGTGTATGATACTTTTTGCTGTCTGATCAGTTTTAATTGACTGCTCTCATAAAGTTCATATGTCAACTTGATTGAAAACTATTGCTATAAAGCAAATAGCAGTGGTATACTCATTAAATAACTTAAGACTACAATTCTCAATGAATAAGGAAATTTGACCATATAGGTGATTCTTTATTTGTTTCTTTTGTGTAATTAAACTGATTACTTTATATAAATAAACCTAACATAATTAAATATCTTTTTGTTTAATTTCAGGAAAAATGGTGATACAGAAGTGAAAATCAATGGAGTCAAGTACAAAGGTAAGGGACAAAATATTCTTAACATATAAATTGCCATTGTCAAAAGGGTGACTTGAGCTTGGCTAGCTTAGGGATTTCTTTAATCAGCGTAGAGGCAGAGCAATAATCGTTTTGATGGTACGGCTAAATGACCACGTGTAATAGATTGTAAAAGCATTACCTCCAGAAATCTCTGTTAACCTAGTTTCTCTGGATGAGAGAGACAAAAACTCTAGTTTCCAGTGTTGGAATATCTGGATTCGTATTAAAAACTTACTCCCGAATAATTATCCTAAAACCCGCTCTAACTATATTTCAGTTATAGCTATTCTAAAAATTCGTCTTCAACACAAACACACCAGAAATTAAAGACTTCTGCATTTCTACAAATTCTGTTTTGTGAACTTTCTACGCTGATGTAACTTTTCTGCTTTCTAATGTGTTTAATAAGCTATTCTCCAACTTGCCTACTTTTTAATATGATGATTAACGACCTATTAACAATGCAAAGCATTCTTGGCGTCAATGTTATTCTTTTTCCGATGATTTTGTTTTATAGGCTTCAAGCTTGAACATCATTCACCTTGAGGATTTGTCTTATTAGCCATCATATAACATTAGCCACGCACACATGCTAATAAAATGATCATTAATGCTGAAAAGGTGTTTCAAATTTTTACTCCGCCACAAAGACACACAAGGTCCATTTAAAGTGCAATAATGTGTAGCTGAGTAAAAACCATTGAACAAAATATTTAGGTCTGAATCTATATATTAACTACCCATCAAAGAAGCTGTTTATCGTGGAAACAGTCGTATTAGGCCCCTCGAGCGTTTCTCACCATTGAAATTGGACGCTTCTCAAGATGTGCTAAATGTTGCTTATACTTATACGTTCATCCCAAGTTGAAACATGACCACGAACTCGTTGACATTGGCGTTGAATTTGACAAAGGGCGCTTAGATAAAATACGAAACACTAGAGGCGGCAAATCTACTATCACAGTCAGGAAACTATAAACTGAACTCGAACCTCTAAATATGCGATGGGAGACCACCGCATTATTATTCTGGGAGCGCAGCAAATGAAAAACAGTTCCATTGTACTACCACCCCCGCAGTACACAGGCTGAAAACGCAAAGAGTCTCCTTAAAGAGAGCAAGAGACTTGGTGACTTAACACAAGGTTCCTATAACCTTAGCGCAGCTAATTATGAGCTTCGGTTTACAGGATTCGGACAAATAACATAAAAAATCCGCGTGATCTTCAAAGGCAGAAGTCAAGAGTAAAGGGGTGAAAGAAATTATTGAATCTGGAAGTTAACACAATGGATGGAAACAAACAATTCACAAAGAATGAATGATAGGAAGTAAAAGTAAGTATGAATATTATACGAGGTACGTCCAGAAAGTAAGTTCCGTTTGGTAATAAAATTAAATTGTGTACAGATACAGAAAAATTATTTATTACACAAAATTCTACGACTCTTAAACTACTTTTCCACATAACTGCCGAAATTTTGCAGGCATTTATCACAGCGTGGCACAAGTTTTTGTATACCTTCTTCATAGAAGTTTGCCACCTGTGTCTTCAACCAGTTGGAAACATTTTCTTTAAGAGATGCCTTTCCAGTCCCAGAACACTGTGCACATCATTTTTCGAGGTGTCAAGATTTGTTTCGGCTTAACCTTTGCTGGGGATGAAGTGTGCCTCCATTCCATTGATTTCCGCTTATTTTCAGGGGTGTCGTAAGAAACCCAAGTCTCATCTCCTGTGACTATCTGTGTCAGAAATTCTTCGCCGCCTTCATCATAACGGGTCAAAAACTGAAGTGCACTACCCATCCGTTTGGTGTTGCTCAGTAAGCATTTTTGGTACCCAACGTGAGCAAAGTTTACGAAATTTCAGTTTTTCGGTAACAATTTCATGAATTAGTGATCGTGAGATTTGGGGAAATTCCATAGCGAGAGCACTAATTGTAAACGTGCGGTTTTCCTGGATCTTGTCATCAATCGCTGAACCAGTTCTTCTGTAACCAAAGATGGACGCCCACTTCGTTCTTCATCGTGCACTTCACTACGTCCTTCATTGAACTGTCGGACCCATCTTCTCACCATTGAATCACTCGTCGCATTTTGTCCGTAAACTTCGCAAATTTGCCAATAAATTTCAATTGGTTTCACTTTCCTAGCATTCAGAAAACGAATCACAGATCTGATTTCACAAGCGGCGGGATTTTCAATCAACACCGACATTGTAAACAAGCACAACAAAGCGTACTTGACTGACAGCGATCTCAAAATGGCGCACGTTTCTTCTCCTTGATACAGAGCGTCTACCGCGCATGTGCGAAACTGCGATCGCAGCGCTGCAGCGGAGATAAATTGAAACGGAACTTACTTTCTGGACGTACCCCGTATATTGAAAAATACATAATCAGTGGCGCAAACCTTTAAACATATTGGGGTGGCCTCAAAGTAAAACTATTGGCCGCTAAAGTTTTAAATGATTAATTAAATAAATATAAATTAATCACACCCGGTGTTGTATTTATATATGTTTGTTCATTAGTTCTCAAAATAAATAACTGTTGTGACAGGTTCGCACACCTGCCCAACTGCCCAAAAGTGAATGCATTTAGATAATTAATTGTGTTAATTATTAAATATTAAATTGCATGTAGTAACAAGCAGGAACATTTCACATGTACCTCGAAAATGTATTCATGCTACCTGGACATATAACTCCTTGACGATAGGGACAAGGCTGGCTTTTGTAATCTTTTGTGCCCTCTTTTACTGATAATGCCTCGGGTAATGGGCTCTCTATTGTGACAAAAGCTAAGTGCATGCAGGTGTCAGAATAATAGGTACTTTGTATCTTAGTTGCTGGAGATGCTTTGAAATTCCTTAAAGTTAGAAGGGGGAATAGATGCTGGCGATGACGTCATTATACCAAATTATTATGAGTTCGTCAATGAGGAGTCAAAGAGTTGATGGATTTAAAGAGAGGGTGTTTGGGAGCACAAGAGCTCGCCAATAATATTGAAATATTTTGAAGGCTCAGACGGCGTGGTTGCTATGCTGTGACCTCCGTGAGTTCTTGTTACCACGAGGGGGCACTTTTGAATTTAGTACATAAGGGGAAAAGCTTTGCAAAAGTACGTTTTTGATACCAATATCGCGTTACCAGAGACAGTAGGCGTTTCACGAGTTCGCAGTTCCAGACAGTATAGCAGTCTCCAGAAGGCATCTCCGGTCAGTACAGTACAGTAATTACCAGGACGCAACCCTAGATACAGCAGGAAAGTGAAAGTCGAGGGACACACAATGCAGCTGTAGGGCGATAGATGTAATTTCAAGCAGCGTATGTAGCTCGCGGCGTTAATGTCAAAGAGGCAACGGACCAGGTGCGACAACAAATTGTCGTGTGAATAAACACCACTAGGCGTCCAACGAAGTAAACTGTGATATGAACCTCCTCTTTCCATCTCCCTCCGCCAGTGACCACTAAGGCATAAAAGCAACTTCGGGCCCCTGAACGACCCAGGATATGAAGTGGGACCCTCGGGTACAGCCATCGACAACAACAACATGAACACCATGTAAAACCCGCTTCACTGTTCAACATCAACATATTTTAGCCATCTAATGGTAACAGGAAGCTTTAAATTGTTGTAAAACAATATGGTCCTCTAGTTAAAAAAATCGTAGATTAAAATGCAATCCTTAATGTTATAAACTGAAATAATGGAAGTGTAAAACTCGCCATTAAAAAGCGCGGTGTGTAGGGAAATATGTTTCGCCTAGCTGCACTTCTTGCTATAAATTAATCGCAAACTTCTTCCAAGACCAAAATTTCACCATGGTCCTTGTGCGCATTCAAAATGGCCACTTGATTAATTTCTGTGTCATTGTTGACCTCAAGTATTTTCCAAGCAGAAAACGATCTTCCGGCTGTGGCAGTCAATATTGGCATTGTCAGAACCAAACGTACGAATTTCTCAAATTCAGGAGCAGTTTCACGAACATTTTCATAAATTCTACTACATTCCCAAGACGTTATAAGTTTTATGTTTTGTAATGCAGCACCTTCACATCATGCTTTTCTAAGACCGCAATGGTTCATAGTAATATATATATCACTATCCGTAACAAATCTAATCTCATCATTTTTTTCCTTGATCGCACTCTCTTTCTCTAAATTCCGAACCACACAGGCTGTCAAAAACAATAAAAAACTTATAACTATTCAGTTATTCCTAAATTAAGGGTAAACTAGAAGTTTCCTAACATTGCGTTAGGTTATTATGCATTTGTTGTCGCTTAATACAAATTTATCCGCGTCACTAAAATAAAACATTACTGAGAGGGTGCAAATTTCTAAGACTTCTTTTCGGCTTCATAGGCTGTTCAAAGTGGCATCTGTATATTCCTCCGTCTGCTAAAGACTGAATTGTCAATCACCAATGTGCAAAAGCAAAGCAAACAGGAGGGTGAAAAGCTCGCCGTTCGAGGGTTAATCTAAAAGATTTGAGAATGGACGTAACAGAATTTTAAAAATTTTAGATGTGATCATTGTACCTTTTCAAAGTATTCTCCATTGCATTCTATACAACGTTTTATCCGTTCAAACTATTTTGTAAATGCTGAACGCCATGCTTCTTTGGATAGGTTACAAATTCATTCTTTGTACGCAGCTACTGCGGCTTCAGATTATTCAACTCTTTGGCCATGCTTTTTTATTTTATATTGGGGAATAGAAAAAAGTCGCATTTGACCATATCTGGACTGTAGGAAGAATTGAATAAATATTTGACTCCTGTAGACGTTGGTTTATTCATAATGCAGTGTGGGCTGAGGCACTGTCATGGTGCAATAAGATTTCACGCAGACCAGCCTTAGGACGCTTCATTCTCAGTCCATTGAAGACTTGAGGCTGACATTTTGTGGTGTATCATCTGGCAGTGACAGTCTTTTGTCCCTCAGGTGGAATTGTCACGACCACTAGCTGAGAAGGAACAGATCATCTTCTTGCCAGCACTTCTCGCTCGCCTCTCTTTTGTAGGGGGATTCTCTGCCGGGAAGACACAGACCGATGACTGTCACTTAGTTTCTAAACCATACTGGCATATCCAACTTTCGTCAAGTATTATAATGTTAAATAATGTATTTTGATCTTCATCCACGAAATTTTTCTATAATTTCCTGGCACCATTGCACACGTATTTTCTCCCCCCCCCCCACTGTGAGGTGGTGAGGGATCGAAGGACTGCAGAGCTTCCGGACTTGAGGTTTTTCTTTGAGGATTGTTTTCACAGCTGCTGATTAAATATTTAGAAATTCTAAAATATAATTGCAACGATCTCTTCGCAACATGCACTCTGCTTTCATTACATTTTCATTGACTGTTGTATCCGGCCGTCCTGCGCGGGTTTCATATTCGAGGGAATCCCTTCCCCTTCAAAATTTGCTAATAGGATAAATAGGATTGCGAAGGCATTCTCTCTCCCCTAAACTGACCTAAAAGTTGTAGAAAATCATAGCGGCGAAAATGTTTTTGCTTGAGATCCACCCTAGCATCTGCGTGGCAACACCTGGGTGCACATAACACAGCTGTGCTGGCATCACCAGTGATTTGCCCTTACACGTAGAGAAATTCTCAAGCGTCGAGAGCTCCAGTCCTGAGCGACAGCGGAGAGAGACGAACTTCTCAGTGCCGAACGGGAGATAGCAGAAAAGGTATTTTTCTATTTGCGTGGCCGCATGTGAAAGTGTATATTTTGTATGTATTACTTTTTTGTCGAATTAACGTTGCGTGGCCGCATGTGAAAGTGTATATTTTGTATGTATTACTTTTTTGTCGAATTAACGTAACCTATGCGTTGTCCTCCGTTTCTTGCTGCAAAGTGTTGTTCCTTATTACAAAGCTAAGTTTTTCACTTTTTACCACGCGTTGTCTTATTGGAATTCTCAATTAATTCATGCGCGCGCACACACACACTAACCTTAACGTTAACCTTTGATAAATCCTGGAAACCGGTGGACCCAGTGATTTGCTGCGGCTCACTATGGCCTGACGATTTAATGCTCGCCTCCTTTTCGTAAATATAAATTGATAGGGGGCGGGTAAATCATTATAATGGTGGCAAAGCTCCCTTGATTCAAGCAGGGGAGAAAAGTCGTAAATATTAATTTATAGCGCATTGTGTGCGTGGTATTTTGTTAGCGAGTAAATGATTGTAGGGGAATAAAAAGCATTAGTACTTGTATTGAACACCCACTTGCACAACTATAGCATGCACTCTTAACTCACTGAACTATCATGGCAATATGTTTGAGAGCCTTATTATCTAGCTTTACCTTCGGCTTTCTCCGCTTTGGCTGGGAACTGGAGTTCTTGCCGCTACAGAATTTCTCTGCGGGTAAGGGAAAGGTTGCAACTGCTGAACTAAAGAATGCGCTAGAATGATTCCAAAAAACCGAGCTAAATTTCATCTCAAGGGAGCTGAATATTTTCTATCATCGACGTGCCATTGTAACACCACCATCTCAACAACAACAACAACAACAACAACAACAACAATAATAATAATAATAATAATAATAATAATAATAATAATAATAATAATAATAATAATAATAATAATTGCAGAGAGCAAAGGAAATTCATTCTATTTATTGGTTTTTTTCACTACATTCATTACACGAACACCCTTTCTATGTCCCCATTAGAACGAGGAAGTGTGAGAATGAATATAGCAAAGGATGCTAAATCCACGAAAGGATTGTTTCCCGCCGAATCTCTGTAATTCAGAACTTCGCTCCAAAATGTTTGTTTCATCATTGCACCAGTTTGCGTAATGAAACAGCTTTCCATTCATTTTCAATATTGGTCACCTGAGCAGGAGTTAGAAATAATGATGCCAGTTGACCTATTAGGTTTTCTTTCTTTCAGCTTCTTTGGGGACAAACTCTTCATTTGCTCCAGAAGTATTGCATTTTCTGGGAGCCCTTGTCTTAATTCTTTTAATTCTTGAACAAATTTAATGCACATTTCGCGAATTCCATTCGCTTGAGTAAAGAGAGTTTCGGCACCAGATATCTCGCTTTTGAATTCATATCCTAGATATACTCGGGATCAATAAAATCATGAAGTGAAGTTACCAAGGGGTTTATTTGTTGGTATTGTGATTTTGGAACACAGAGAGTTAATAAGTAAGATCAAATCAGAAAGCAGTTAGTTGGGATCTTGGTTGGAAGATTCGAAAGCTTTATTTACTCTCTGCATTTCGTTTAATGGTGGTCTCAAAAATAGAAATTTCAAGCGATTTTGGGGGTCAAAGTATATCTGGTATAGAATGCATGCGCCAATTCGAAATGGCTGCTAAGTTCAATCCATTGCCCTAGCAGCCTCTCGATTACGATAGCAAACGATAACCATATTGTTGCTGATAGATTCACGATTTTAAGTGGAAAACTACCATTATTTATGCGTTCAAAAATGGCTTTATATTGTGTGTGTCTAACAGATGAGTGCTAAAACCTATTACATGTTTCTTTTGCTATAAATTCCAAGTTCCTGGGTAATGCATGGTGGCAAGCTAAAAAACTGACAACTTAATCGAACGGCAAACGCATCTAACCATGAATAATTTGGGGACATCTTTAAGCTTAACATTATAAGCCATTGTTAACCCCTGTCACTGTCCACTCCTTTCCCATTAAATTTATTTAAGGTCAACCCTTTCTTATTAATAAGTACTTTCAGTGCATTCACAATGGTTTGTGCATTACATTCCTGTACCTCACATAGTCCAAGGAAAATGGGCACTAACCTCCCACTTTTTAAAAAATATCTGATAGCAACGACAAGGATTTTTGTAACAGACAGGTAATTTGACTCATCTATTAACAAACTATAGCAATTATTCCCAACATCGTCTTTTAAAACTTTCAGAAAATGAGGTGCCAAAACGTTAACAATTATTACTGTACACTTTGTCCTATGGATTTTCAATGATTCAGCAGTCTTACTATCTGCGAAAGCAGTTTTACAAAGCTCTGTAAGGTGATCAGTACTACTAATGGAGGAATGTTCAGCAAGGTACAAAGCAATTTGTCCCTCTATCTAGATTTTTCGAAATGGGTTTGAAATTAAGTTTTGGCTGTCTAGATTTAAACACTGATGACGCGCGTTTATGTTTTTCAGTGATATGTCTATCCAAAATTGCTTTCTTGGCATCCACAATACACAATATTTATAATAACACTTCCGTGCATCAAATTCTACGGGGGCTAACCAGTTCTTATATACTTCACTTTGTAACCACTCTCTGCGGAAACTCTGGGAGTATTGTGTTTTTCCTATAATTAAAGCTGATTTATGTAGTACACCATCTTGAACTGTTATTTATGTCACTCACAGTTCACAAAACCGCAAAGGCTGACAACAAACCTTGTGTTTCGCGAAATGTCCTTGTTGCTGGGGAATAATCGGGAATAACTGAGCTGGATTTGAGTTGAGTAATTACAAGATTACGATTTGCACTCTAGCCGTGCGAGTAGATATAAACAATGTTGACAAATAACATTCCGTCTACTTAAATTATCAGGAATGTCAATACCATATATATCAGCCGCTACTCGGAAAAAAGTAGACTGAAGAATCCTTCGGGCAAATGCTGAATCAGATATTATTTGTTCCTCCCTTATCGTAAGCTTCCAATCTAATATACATGTCTGTGATTAAGCAAAACGAACGAAAATATAACTGAAAGCATCATAGCAAGCATTGCAACCATCCAGCTACTGCAACAAAGTTCAGTTTTAAATTACATGAGGAATAACAGAGGCAAATAATCACAAGTCAACAAATTTATGTTACGATGATATTTTATTTAGATGCTACGCATCTCACGCATATACCTTTTGATAAAATGGTATGACTCTTGATAGGAATACAATCTAGCTACACAGCAAACGGGATTCACGCTACTTTTCCTCTGCTTGTTACCAAAACAGATAAGGCATTATGCTGCCTGCTAACCCTAGATTTTATTGCAGATATTTAAAAAACCGCAGCTTTTGTTCCAAATGCCCGAATTGGCTATTCCAAAAAATAGGGGCCAAAGACGAAGTAAAAATATATAAATCTAGTTCGAAAAGGGCTAAACTGGCAACACACATTGTTGGAGCCGCTCAGACTTGCATATGTTGCCATTTAAACTTCAATCTAAAGTTAAGAAAAGCTGGACCGGCTTGTCACAACTGCTTGCTGTCAATTCTCAAAACCTTTTCGAGTTCCCCTCGTATTAAGAGAAAATACACAGGTTTTCAGGGTGGTTCAAATACCATTCATTGCATCCTTGCAGCTGAAATTATAACTTCTATGGAATGTACTCTCTATAGTCTATTTTGTTCTCCCATCTTCGCTATTTATCGTCGCGCTCATTCCATCCCCAGAGCATCAAAGCAAGCGTAAAGTCTACAAGTCCACTCTCTTGTCTGCAGGATGTTTACGTTGATTTCTACTTCAAAACAAGCAATATAATATTACTTTCTCCTCTTTCTCATTAGTTAATTTGTGCCCCGGCAACGGGAAATGGTATTATAAACTTTGGCCACAAAGCGCCACCAAAAATCCGCGCACCTGCCGTTTATGCCCATTTGTAATTATTAACAAGAAGCGGCAAGTGTTCGACTACAACAAAAAAGTTGCCAGCTGGAGAATGAATACGGTCTCTAATACAAGAGTAGTTAACACACAACCTTGTAGTTAGATATAAAAAAATGAAAATAGTAAAATACTTCTGTATCATGGCAACATAATCCTTCACTTTTTAATGTGTTTTGGTTAAAAGCACATTTAAAAAATTATTTTCGGAATTATTTTGGTCTTGTGTTACAGTGCCTTCAGACCTCCATCCATTAACCTCGCTCAACGCTTTCATCCGTGATCATGCAAACCTAAAGGGTACAAAGTTTATGTGCCTTGAAGGTGGCTGTGGTTCATGTGTTGTGACAGTAAAATCCAGACACCCATATAAGATGGAGGAACAGACCTATGCAGTTAATTCGGTAATGTTTATTTGTTAATTTATATTTACAATATGAAAGGCTCTGAATTATATCACAAGAATGAAATTGATACCATTCAATTTCTAGATATTTCGTTAGCTGATATAATAATAATAATAATAGTAGTGGTAGTGGTAGTGGTAGTGGTATAACTTTGATCTCTCATCATGAAAACTTCAGGCAATTAATGTTGGAGGTAGGCTTGTTCTGTGATTTTTAAAGGACCACCTCATTCTATATTAGTAGCTAGGTATTACATAATCACAACTTTGTAAGTATATCTTTGGAGTGTTTTAGTATATTGTTTCAGTCCTAACTTAATGTCATTCTGTATATGCGAGTAGTTTGAATATTCTATCAGCAAGAGCTTCAGTAAAGTAATGTGAAGACGTTGTATGCAAAGTCAGTTATTTCAAGTTCGACATAAATTATACAATCACTTGCAACGTAAAGGCAATACAACTTTGTTAGGATATTTCCTATTAACATTAGAAGGAATTATGAGCTATATGATGAAATTGGTTATGCATACAGTCTTCTTGTAGATATAGAATAAGATAGCAATCAATTACCACTACTCCCTCAAAGCTTCTATTGATATATGGGGTCATTTTTCCTTCGCGGAAGCGCTCCACGCTTAACGTCTGTTCAAGATGCTACCACGGTGAACAGGAGTCAGAAAGCCCGCAGCTATGATTGTTGTGTATGTTGTTACTAATACTTAAAAGGTACATGTACTCGCCATTATCAAGCAAGGAGACGCTGGAACTGCCTACCTTCATTTTCCACACATTTCTTGCATCGGTCTATGAAATTAACCATTACCTTCTGCGAAACGAAAGAAATTTCTACACTAATGTTACTTTTCAGTTCATCTCATGTGTGTGGATTTGTCTTGTGTACTATTTTTTCTTTAATGCCCCTCAGAAAATAAAAATTGCGTGGCGTTAAATAGGGGGGCCGAGGAAGCCATATGTTGTTAATGATGATTCCTATCATAGAAGATTTTAGAATTGCATGCAAGGAGACGTGGACTATATTAACTATTTCTTAAAAAAATTGTACTTATTATTCTCTCTCCGCTAATGGCGCCACACTTCTATCTGTTGATCATGCAGGGGTTCATAGTGAAATAGGTTAGGTTTTTCTGAACAACAGTATTGATTGCTTTGTGAATTAATATACTCTCTTTGGTAGAACCAAGTTTCGTGCGTAAAGAAAATTAGATTAAGGTCAATTTTTCTGTCATATACACTATTCAAAATCCATTCACACAATTTACTCCTGGTCATCCGGTTTAAGTTCTTGCTCTGCAGTAATTTTATAGGAGTTTAACTTCAGTAGCTTTATAGCTGTTCGAATATAGGAATAGGAATGCCCGTTTGCTGGGAAAGACATCGAAGAAAATTTTTATGGGGAACTTTCAAGAGAATGTTCAATGTTATCTGTTTCTTCTGAGTGCTGTACCTGTATATGCTTTTTATCAAGAATACTTCCCGTTTCACGAAATTTATTTACCAATTTTTGAATCGAATTTGGAAGTTGAAAATTAGGGAATCTCTCTTCAAAAAGTCTCCGGACATCACAATCCAATTCTGAACTCACGTACGAATTGTAACTAAATATTCTTCTAGAATAGAATACCTGAGTTGAGCCATATCTACGTAATTAATGCACTGCATTAAGCTGCCTAATGAATAATTATACACGGTCACTCAACACACAGGAACAAGTTCATACGTTCCTAGAATTAAACTCTTACTGACCTCCACTCCAGCACCCCGGTCGGCTTTCAAGCGTGAAAATGACACGAGAACTACAGGGCTCGGCTAATTGCACGTGGAGCGGTACCACGAAGGGAAAAATAACCCCGTAGCTGCCAGTGTTATATTCTGTTAACCAAGGATTTAAAACAGTTGCATACATACATACAAATGTTTAAGTATTCATATTCTTTCATGAGTCACTGTGATACATTGAAAGTGATTTTCTAAATACCACCCGCCTAAATTTCAGCCATAATTAAGTCAAATATATTTATACACTATTTCCTTGATTTTTTCCTTCTTAATGAAAAGTATGTGATACCGCCACGGGTGACTGAGGTCGTTAAGGCGCGGAATCGTGAGCGGGAGGTCTGGGGTTAGATTTCCGCCAGGACCGTCCTTTCTGATTGAGATTCCTTCCACGTTTCCTCAGTCCTCATAAATGGTAAATGCCAGGGAGGTACCCTACATTTAGGCCTGGAACGTTTCCTTCCTTTAAAAATAATCCTTTCCAAATTTATCATTCCATTTTGTATCATCAGTGTCCACTGCCTGTGGTGCCTCAGTGGTAAAAACAGGCGTTAAACACTATTAAAAAAGCTAAGTGATCAATGAGAATTTCAATTTTCAATATTTTTACAATGGTAGGTGTAAAAAAATATAAAAAAATGTTAAATAAGAGCTTGAAATAGTAATATGACTTTGCAGTAATTCATACACTTTTTGACTTTGAGAAATTTTTTGACAGTGCCTTATGCCAGTGTTTAGCTGCCATGGTTGGGAAATAACAACTGTGGAAGGCATAGGGGATAAGAAGAAAGGATATCATCCTGTACAGGCTCGACTTGCTCAACTTAGTGGTACTCAATGTGGTTACTGTTCTCCAGGCATGGTGATGAACATGTATAGGTAATTAACCTCTGGTTTGTATGTATATGGTGTTACTATGTACAAATTTGTTACATTTTTGCTATTAGATCACTTACTTCTTTAAGAGTTTTGATATCCATTTGTTTGCCATTAGCTCCAAGCATTGTAATTACCAGCAACCACTGGTTTTCTAGAGATGCGTTAAATGCTTCCTGAATTTACTTTAAAAAAATCGTGCAGTTTACCACTCTATGAAAATTAGGATCCAGTTTAACATTACTTGATGTGTGTTAAATAGCAAAATAGTGCTTGTAAATGATGAAAACTCTTTGACCTGAAGATCAAATTATTTTACAATGAATAATGGTCTTATACAGTGGCCCACTAGTGCATAAGGCAAATAATGGAAAGCTTATTGTTGGTACTTAATTGTAAAAACTGATCAATGATGATGATATTATTATTATTATTATTATTATTATTATTATTATTATTATTATTATTAGCTGTCAATAGCTTGCATATAATGGCCATACTCTTTCCAAACAAGCTTCAAGCCTCAATGTTAAACTTCATAAACATCACTGATGTAATATTTAGAATTTAACTAACACATATATGATCAATGGTACATTAAATTTGTCTTGATTCTAATTATCCATGAAACTAAATGCAATTACATACTTGGTATTTATAAGCAATTAACAATAATAATAGAAAGAAATAATATATACATACAACTGTAAGCAATTAGTTTACATAATTTGTAATAAAGGATAATATCAATGATCACTAAGTAAGTAATTTATAGAACAGAATAATTCTATTTCTTTAAGGGTCCTTATTTGCAGTAGAAATTTTTGACAAACAAAACTGGTGGTAGTTACTAATTTCCTTAATATTATGTAAATAGTTTTCTTTCTCTAATGATTCCATTATTTCATGCAATAAGCTAATGCTATATATGAAAGTAACAATATTGTGAAACCTTAGGCGACTCTTCACTCTCAGATAATAAAACTTCAAAATTTTCCATTTCCTGTAAAAATGCATTCATAACTGAGGAAAGAATACAAAATGTACATTTTAAAATGATTTCCATTGAAAGAAAGAAAATAAAACATTTCTTTGTTGCAGATATGAAATAAAACTGAATTCCAAATAATCTGATAGTAGAGATGATAAAGTGTTAATCCATTTAAAGCAATAAATGTAAATTTTATTAAGTGTTAAATACTATTTTCTATGATTTAGCTTTATAAAGTGAAACCCAAACATAAATATACATTATAGTTGTAGGCTTTTGTTACTGGTGTCATGTATGCAGTCTATTTTGCATATACACGCATGCATGCACACAAAAATTGTTATTTCTCATACTTTCTTCCATTATTGTCTATTATGCTTTGTGAATTATTAATTATTGTTAGATTTGTTGCTTATTATTGATATGCTCATTCTTTTTAAAGTTATACCCACTCTCTACATGTGCGTGGGTGCATGCATACATACATATTATACTATTTGCAACTGCATTGGCCATTGCATTATCATTGTGCATTTCTTTTACCTGTTATGTAGTGTACATAACTGATGAATCACTCAGTTGCTTATAGTTCATAATTCACCATTTGTATGTTGATGTGCTGTGCAAGAATACAAGTAATATGAGCTCAAATAAGCATTGGAGCCATTTTATAACAATATTGTGGAAGAACCATAAAAATAAAGATGACATGTTAATATTGCAGGAAGGAATATCAGTACACAAAGGTTTCTCATTTACAGGAGCATATTATCCTCATTTGCAAACTTTGTTCACAGTCTGTGAAAAGCAAAGCTCGAGATGTGAATACAACAGCAGCCAAACAGGAAATCATTATTTAAAATCATTTTATCCTCAAATCTGTTACCATCACCTGGGTTATCATCCATTATCAATATCCATGCTTGTCTTTGTATAATTGGTGTATTTTGTGGCACACCAACAGCTGGATTGACAATTTTACTTGGAGTTCAATCCCTAGATCTATATACTAAAGAAGAGCAAGAGTGGCAGTTCATAAAATTAATACTGTGGATAACTGGAGAGAAAGTCATCATAATGCTGGGCATTCTTCGGTATGAACCACAAAATTATCATATACAGTGCTTGACATGCCATTTGACTTTATGTCTACAAAGTACAATTTTACAGTCAAATCAGAATTTAAGAATGATTTAACTGAATGGAAGTTAATTCACCTATTATAGTTAAGTGTCATCTGGTCTTTTTTGTAGTTAGTTTAAGAGTTGGAAGTCTTTCAGAATCTTCAGTTTGTGAATACGAAGATATCTGTAAATTTTGGTAACTTTGCCATAGTTTTTTAGGCAGAAGTAATAGCCCTTAACTTCTGTGGAAAAACATTACATTCATTTTTACAGACAGTCAAGCTACAATTAGTGCACTTAAATATCAAGTGAACTCCAGACTTATATGGATGTCTCCTAGCTCTCATTAGGTGATCTTTCCACAAAGAATTAATTGGAACTTTGTTGGGTACCTGGACATCAGGGTATAAAAGGTAACAAAGTGGTGGATAAACTAGAAAAAAAAGGAACTAAGATTGACTTTATAGAATCAGAACCTTTCTGTGGCATTAGCAAGAAAACTCCTAGGACCACAGTACTGATTACAATGGATCATGAAAGAATATCAGATAAGATGGAAGAATTTTCCTAGTCAAGAATGAGATAAAATTCTTATTAAAATATCTGATAGCACCCTGGCTAAGAACCTATTGAATAGGGATAGAAAACAAACCAAGAAAGCTATTGGAATGTTTATTTGTCATTGGCCTTTCCAGAAATACCTATAAACAATGGGACTCTACATGGAAATGAACAGTCTAATGAGAAGGAAAACATATCTTACTATAATGTGAAACTCTGGAAAGGTAAAACAAATTTCTATTCGGATACAATCCTTTAGGAGATGTAATCTTAAGCTTATAGGAAAGATTCTAGAGTTTTAGGAACTCTAGATCTAAAACTACAATGTCAGGATTGAAGGAGTGCAAAAAAGTCCTGTATTTTAAGTGCCAAGGTGTATTATTACACACTCCAATGTCAATCAATCATCAGTATACTTTATTCCATAAATTTCTGCAACTCTATCATGTCCCGTATATCAATCTCATATTTGTTCCATCTGCCTTGGCTACCATTTATTAATGTTTCCTGGTTGATTCTTGGCTCCATGTCTATACTGATGGTTCAGCTGAACAAGCCATGAAAAACACGGGAGCTGAAGTTTACTCTGCAGACTTTAAAATTTTGATGGTGAATTATCTGCTATTTCTTTAGCCTTAGACAAAATAGAGCAGTGTGATAAGAAAAATATTGTCTTTTTTGTTGATTCCAGGGTGGCAACCTTGACCTTAACAACTTATAATCACAATTAATGTGATATCTCCAAGAACTGCATGGAAAAAATTAATAAACTGCTGAATGTCAAAAAATGCAATGCACTGCAGTGGATTCCTAGCCACTGTAGGACTTATAGAAATGAGTGGGCTGATGAGTTGAAGAAAAGGGGATCCCAAATGAAACAACCAGATCCACCTTTGCCCCTGCAGCATATAAAGCATCATGTATCCTCCTCCATTAAATCTAACTGCTTTAGTCTGTGTAGAGAGAAAGCTTCTCGGGAAAAAGTGAAACTCCCTTTTGAACAAGTCGGAAAGAATACCTAGTTCTCTACCTAGATCAGTTGGTGTGGCCTGCTTTAGACTTGCTATGGGTCAATACTATTTACAGAGTCACCTGTATAGAATAGGACTGACTGAAACAGATGCATGGCCTCTTTGCACCATGGCATATCCATGACTGAAGAGTAATTCAGCATTTGCCCTACTATTCTTAACTATTTCTTTTTGTATGTTATTGACAATGCCTTTGGTATGTTTAGCATTCTTTTTTGTGCTGGGCTGCTCATCGACTTATGACCAAGAGGTTGGAGATGAGCATAGGATAAAAACATATATTTGTTTCAACTGCATCTTCTACTCTATTTTCAAGTTTGATGCTGCAACAAATTTTTATTGTAGTGTCTCTGAATACATCATCACAACATGTAATGAATGATAAGGAACTGTATAAGCTAATTGCTAGAGTGATATGTGTGATAGAGTCTAAGTGCTGGAAAGAAGTCTTTCGCGAAATTGGATTTTAACCTCCTTATTGGCAGATTATTGGTGGGAGTTTACTTAATGCATGCAATGGCTAGAGCAATGGGGAAAAAAAAAATCATTACAATAGCACCAGAAATTTTTAAAAACTCTCTGTCCTGGTGAACAGAGAAAAAACAAAACTGCTTGTTCATCATTAAAAAATTATTAATGTGATGATGAGTTAAGGTTGCCACAAATAAATATAGTTGTATCATACTATATCAAAAGTATGCAAGCTATCCCTTGTAATGGATGTGTGACTTGTGCACTGAATTTATTGATAAAATATATAGTGGTATTAAGTTGCCACCTATGAATTGCCTCTGCTTATTGGCCAAAAGAATTTTCAAATATCTTCAGTTCAGCTATGTTCCAAATGCAATGATGAAAACTGAACAAAAGTGTAAAAATATTGGGTAAATAAAAATTTACCAAACTGCTGTCTCCTACAAGATGAACTTGTTTTAAAGTTTACAATAAAGCAAAGAAATCATATGAATGTTTTCTTCTAGTTGCTGACCAATATCTGAAAGTTTTAGTGCAGGGCTGGCTTTTTAGATATAAACAGAAACAGCCTGGCTGCAATAATCTTTTATCCAATATATACATAAAATTTAAACGATTTCTGAGTGCTGACATACAATTTTATTGGTAACAGCATGCTGCTATGGCATTACTCTTACAACTGTACCCTCTGATATAGCCCAATCCAGTCAGATTAATTTGGCTGCACTTTCTACCTGTTTCATAGATGTTGCCATGAAAATGGTTGATGCTTGCTTTATGCTCCAAGAGAGTAATTACATTCAAAACTGAGAATTGGACAGAGGGTAGCATCTAGGGCAGGAAGAAATGTTTATTGATTGGCTGCCCACTCCATAGTAATTCAAAAGCATGGGTGAGCCACCATGTTTTGCCAGTCAGCTAAATTTTTTGAATCTTGTTCAATACAATATTTTTTAAATGTTACATGTACTAGTATAGTGATTTAGCTGCATGTTTTATAGTCTGTGCCTTAAAAAATTAAACTTTTTGGGTTTTTCACTTATTACGTTAGTTATTGCATTTAACTCCAGCTATATTGAAGCAATTGGTATTGTATTATTATTTGTATCTTTGGTTTGCTATGGCACCATTCTGATGCATAAGGTGCATTATTGCATTTACATAAAATGGCATACAAACAGTGAATCTTGTGCAAATATGTCAATGTATTTTTTTTAAAAGTTCATTTTCTATTATACACCTGCTGCAATACATCTAATGTACTGTATTTTATGTTGAAAAATAGTACTTTTACTTTTACTTTTACTTTTTATGCTTCTGTTGCATAATAAGTGGGTTAAAATGGTGAGTGGACATAATTGCATATATCAGTATATTTTTATACATATATATTTTTAAATTAAACACCTTGTGGCTGCACCAACATTTTGTGCTACTGCTTCAATGACATCAGATGAAACAGAGAAAGAAATAATGCAAGTGTTAAAACTGATTTCTGAAACCACTACAAAGATTGGAGCAGGTTTTTTTCTTCCAATTTTAAAAAGTTATTTGTAAGAATTACCATAGATTTGAATGTGGCAGTGCAGGTGAGTTCAAGGTTCTGTTCTAATAATGAGAAGACTATAAGGAGGCCTTTAGACAAAGGAAAATCTTCATATTGAAACGATCCAATCAAATGCACACACTTTAAAGGTGCCAAAGAAGACATGTAAAATAGTGTAAATTATACCTGAGATGAACAAGGAACTTAGTTTAACTGTTGGAGCAATCATAGCTAGTTTGGCAGATTATGCGGATTCCACAGGAAGTTTTTGGGTGCTCCAAAACTTGTAAGCCTTTACTTGATAGAAGGGCTTCTTTAATATTAAATGTACCATCTTCATCTGCATATGATTCACTTATGGAATTGTGGACACAAAACTTTAAAATTGGCTGTCTCCTGAAAGACTGGAGAATCTTGTAATGGTAAGTTGGAATATCAAATTCCTAGTTCTGATCCATCTCATCCGTAGTCTTCAACTTCTGATGAAGCAATATCTACAGAAAACTAAACTAAAACACAAGTAAGAAATGAAAATTTCTAATATGTTGAAAAATCTACGGCATATTTCAGTATGAAAGAAACATGTTATGTTATTGTCATTGTCATTTTGAGATGAGAGGGATTTTATAGTTTCAAACCTATTTTTAATTTTAATAGTTAGTTTTTCTCATCTTCTGTACAGCAGAAGCCTATTATAACATAGTTCATGGAGGACATACTTTACTGTTGCATTATAGCATAACCAAAATATATTGAAATGTGACTACAGAGGACTACAGTATGTCAAAATGCAGATCACTTGAAGGTATAATAGATCTGTAGCCTTGTGCACTGTTACTGAATACATAAATTTAAATTGTGGCTTCAAATAATAAATAAGAAACACACCCTTATTTTGGAACCCCAAGAATATTGAAATATAGCACACTGCTTATACTTAATTGTTCACAATTATAGTGGCAATAACTTTGGACAAACTGCCATGGGCGGCCGAGGTCGTTAAGGCGGGGACTTGAGACCTGGGGTTAGAATCTTGCCAGGGCTGTCCTCCCTGACTGAGGTTTTTTCCAGGTGTTCCTCAGTCATAAATAGCAAATGCCAGGGAGGTACCCTAAACTTAGGCCTGGAATGTTTCCGTTCTTAAAAATCTGTTCCCAATGTATCATTTCATCTCATGTATCATCAGTGTCCACTGCCTGCGGTTTTCAATAGTAAAATCAGGCTTTAAACATCATTAAAAAAAACGTTTGATAATGTTAATAGATTTTGTCAGTTTAGTTTGACAATCCAACATATCACAAATTTGTATTTAACATGGAGGAAAGCTAACATTGGAATTGGTCCTTAAACTGGGAGACAGGAATTCCTACATACAAATAATTGCTGCACATACAGCCTGAATATAAATAATAGAGTTACTCACTGCGGTTAACAAAACCATGGTGGCATGCTGTGAACTGTAGTATTGTCAATACTGTATCTGACTTTAGATGGTTACACCTACCCATACACACACAAGTACAAATAGCAGAGGATGTGGACTTGTGGGCCAATTTACACTGTGACAGTGCTTACAAGTGAGCATGTAAAAGGTTGAAAGATGATCAA